>JAOSBN010000009.1:18779572-18791830 GCA_027563595.1 Erythroxylum suave
CTAAGTGTTACGGGCAAATATAAATCGGATCCTAGTGAGGGTCACTAGGTGGCTGTCAAGAACATCCTCAAGTACTTACAAAGGACTAAGGATGTTTTCTTGATATATGGAGATGGAAATCTAAAAGTGAGCGGGCATACAGATGCCAGTTTTCAATCTGATAAGGATGATTTCAAATCCCAATCAGGTTATGTATTCACATTGAATGGCAGGGCAGTCAGTTGGAAGAGTTCCAAACAAGAGACGACCGCCGATTCAACAACCAAGGCAAAGTACATTGCGGCTTCAGACGTAGCAAAGGAAGCAGTCTGAATCAAGAAGTTCATTACTGAACTTGGTGTGGTTCCTAGCAGTGATCGGCCCATACAGTTGTATTATGACAACAATTGGACAATTCCACAGGCGAAAGAATCAAGGTCTCGTCAACAGTCTAAGCACATACTCTGCAGATATCATTTGATCAGGGAGATCATTGGTCCAGGTGATGTACAGATAGAGAGAATTCCCACCGAGCATAATATTGTCAATCCATTGACAAAGCCATTGTCACAGAACATATTTTATTCTCATGTACTCGCCTATGGTATTAGATACTAAGGCGATTGGCTTTATTTCAAGTGGGAGATTTGATAGAGTAGTACTCTAAAGGCAATCGCCTTTAATGTGTTTTGTATAGAGATGTGTACAAACTTTATTTTCAATAATAACGAAAAGCATATTTCATTAATTTGATGTTCATTAATTATCAATTGGTATTGATTTATAAGCAAATTAATGAAGTCCATGATATATGACATAACATGAAGGAAATTAAGATATGATCATACTACTGAGATTCCTATCATGTGCAATTATGTCAGTAACTAAATTATCCTTAGTCATAGATTAATGAAACTGGCATCGTTAATCCAAATAAACTAGCACATGTCAAACTCCTTGATTTGCTCAAGCAGTGGATCTCAAAAACTGTAAACATGAGATGTTTAGAGTTGAGATGTGGATGCTTACTAAAGGTAGTAAGTATATTGGATGACCTACCCTAAGATCATCACATGGATGTTCTATTATAATGAGAGTGATAATCTCATCATAGCAATGGTGTAAGTATCCTTAGACTTGAGGTACTCAAGAATATTTTGGATGCTGATTCTGTGCTTTGATTCCATTCCTTGTTACCTTACAGAGGTCACTTATAGGGTGGTGATTGGGTACAACTTGAGGTATTCGAAGGTAATTAAGTAGCCAATGGAGGATTCACCACTTCTGTGATAGCAGCTTATTAGGATCACTACTTGGAAATCTTTGGTCAGAGTATATGTGTCATGAAGAATGTCTTTATTGATATATAAAGTAAGAATCCGAGGACAAGAACTGATATCACTTGGGATAGATTTGACGTAGTCAGTCTAGTGAGAGTTGACAGTATAGCATGGTGAAATGACGAATTGCATAGCAATTGTCTATGGGAGGGTTCGTGAGAAGGTTCATGACAAAACCACTTACTTTTCGGTTAATTGGGGGTTATGATGTGTTGCTAGAGACCGCTCATGAGTTGCTTGGATTAAGTGTTAATCCAAGTGGCCAACATAACCGAGAACCTAATGGGTCACACGTATAATAGTGACTCGGAGGATTCGTAAAATGGTTTTGGATAGAGATCCATTATATGGAGAGCAATAGAACCAAATGGATCCCGATGAGATCGCGACGTCAATATTGCTGAAATAGGTCTTTGGTGTTTTTTCATATCGGGACCTGGCAGGACCGATCCTAGTATAACTGGACCACCTTAGCATTTATATATATATATAAGAAGGATGCAGATGAGGAGACTTCTTTTTCAAGATATGCATTGAATGTCTTTAATTACAAAAGACAAAAACAAGTAAAGACAAAAAATAAAAGCAAGTAAAAGGATGAAGATCGTGAGAATTGAAAAATAAGCTACTTAGTTCTCTCTCATTTTTCTCATCTTCTTCCTCCTCATTCGGCTTTCACGTTTTGCTCTCTATTGGGCTTTAACGTTCTTACTCTCCATAGAACAAAGAAAAGAGCTAGCACTCTTGTCTTTGTTATAGCCATTTCCGGATCAAAGAGTTTGATTCAGTTAGTTTCTCTTATCTCTACGTAGACATCGTTGAAGACGGTCTATTTTGGTCATTGTGGTTTGCGACAACCCGACGAGTAGAAGATCGAAGAACAACAGAGACTACTCACAGGGTACATGGTTATTATATTAATGGCTGATTTGTGTAAATGCCATGAATTCCTATATGTGTGTGTGTGTGTGTGTTATGAACATGTATGTGAATGGGAAATTTTCACCTAGGTTTAACAGTATTTCCTTATATAGGCATATAGATCCTGGACTTCGAAAAAGTCCTGGAACAAAAATTTTTGTTTTTCAACACTGTGTGTATATGATGCATACACTGGGATTTTTCTATGTTCACCACCGTTTAAGAAGGTAATTTTCCCAATACTTGCACTTTCAATTTACTTACCGAGGTGGCTAATTAAGTGATCGAATTTCCCAAGTTTTGAAGGCTTGCTTTTATTTCCTGTTGAAATTGTTGTGTATTATTAGCAAGTGCATTAACAATTTCATCTAAAGACATACTTGAATTTGAAAATTGAGGATGAGCATATGTAGGAGGTTGAAGTTGTTTAAAAGTGCGAGGTTGATATCGTTGTTGGCCTCCTTGATTTCAATAGCTCAAGTTTGGATGATCCCTCTATCTTGAATTGTAGTAATTGGAATAAGGGTCATACTATCGCTAAGGTTGACCAGGAAAGCTCTTGTTGCGTTAGCTTCTTGAAAAGAGTCTTGTTACAATGTACGACACATATCCGTAGGATGTCTAAAGAATGAGCATATTCCACACACTCTTGCTGATTGCAATTGACTTACAACCATTTGACTAACTAGAGCGGTTAAATCAGAAATTTATCCTCCAGGAGTGTGTTACTTACCTTAATCACACGCTTAATAGCTCCATCCATCCTTGTCCCAAATTGTTGAGAATTTTCAGCCATAGTTGATAAAAACTGTCTAGCTGCCTTAAGTGTTTTGTTTACCAGAACTTCTCCACTAGTTGCATCAGCCATCCTTTGATCCATTGGCATTAGTTCTTCATAAAAGTATTGAATCATAAGTTGATCGGGAATTTGATGATGTGGAAAACTGGCACTTAGCTCTTTAAACCTTTCCCAATATTCATGTAATGTTTCTCCTATAATTTGTCTTATCCTACATATTTCCTTTCTGACATTCACTACTCTTGATGCAAAAAAGAACTTCTCCATAAACATTCTTTTCATCTCGTTTCATGTTATTACTGAGCCAGGTGGAAGATAATATAACCAATCTTTTGCCTTATCTTTCAATAAGAATAGAAAGGCCCTGAGATTAATTTGTTCTACTGTCACCCCTTGTGACTTCATTCCAGAGCAAACAACACGAAATTCTTTCAGGCATTTATGCAAATCTTGACCTGCAAGACCACGAAAAATAGGCAGTAAGTGAATCAAACCAGATTTCAATTTAAAATCTACCTCAACATTTGGAAATTGAATGCATAAGGGATGTTGATTCAAATTTGGTGCCACTAACTCCCTTAATGTTCTCGGGTTGAGATTTGCCATCTTTTCATCTACTTATTGAAAATTAGATTCTTCACCAATTGTTATATCTACTTCAACTTTCATGTCTGAAGGTGAATGACCGCTTCCTTGTATCGTTTCTTTTCTCAAATGACGCATTGTTTCCTCAATTTATGGATTATATTGCAATTTACCTACATGAGAAGCACGAGTCATACAAGACAAGAGGTGAGTAGCAACTGTAAAAATAAAAACAGAAAGAAACTAAGAAACTTGAAATAGTTCCTCGGCATTGGCATCAAATTTTGGTCTAGTTGTCGAAACTTCCAAAATAATTCTAATTCTCCAAACTTCTTGTAGTAGTCGCAGAACCAAGTCGAATCCCTAGAGAACTAAATACTAGTTTCTTAATTTCAAGTAATAAAATAAAAGAGGGTTTTTTTAATTAAATAACCGATTAACTAAAATTAATATGAAAACAAATTAAATCAACTGAATTTAAAAATAGGAAAGTCAAGATTACTAAACTCCGATTCAAGGGAAATATATCATCTAATTGTAACATTGATCATTGGTTTAAAGAGAATATTTTCATAATTCAAGCAGTTAGTCATAGGATAATCGTAATAATTCTCAAATTTTCCTAAATTAATTGGTTCAAACCTAGCATTCAAACCAAAACCTATCATTTATTGACTGGGTGTGATAGCGTTCTATATCAAATAGATGATAGCAATAAACTTCGTGAAAGAGACTGGACCATAAATTAAATAATTGAGATAGCTACAATTATTCAATTTAGTTTTTTTGTTTATCGTAAGTTAAATATGGAAATTCGTAAATAACATATTTATTACTTGTACTAATCATTCATGACAATTACGAATCATTGAATTCCTGGATAGAATAATCAATATTAAATTAAGTTATTAGATTAATCAAATATTAATCATTTATGAAATATGAGAAGTCAAAACAAGAAATACTTGAATTAAAACGTGAATAAAAGGCTTAGAACACAAAACCTCACAAGATTACAATTAGAATATTGAATCCCCTTGAATCAGAATGATTTAGTTTAGTCACACATGACTTTCGCTCCAATAACAAAAAAATAAGATAAAGAATTATTAAAAATGTAAGAAGAGAGAACCTTTTTCTATTGTGAGGAACATCCCTTTTACAGGGTTTTCTAATCTAGTCCTTATGTAAATCTAACTTGTAAAGATGTCTATCTAAAACGAATTCAAAATTAAACGCCTTTATGATAAGGATAAGAGGAAGTTTCCCAATTAAACTCTAACTTTTTAAGTTATCAGCCTTATTCATTGCAGCAATCTCTTCACTTTATCCAAAATTTGTCATTATCATCAATAGAGTCCCAATTTGATGCAATCTCAACTTTTTATCTCCTAAAAGCAAACAAACATTAATTTTAACATTGAAGCACAAAAATAAATTCAAAACAAAGGAGAAAATATCAAACAATTTGTCAAGATGAGATCTTATCAGATATGTGGATAGTCTGATGGAACGTGTGTGATATAGGTTGGGCCCCGAGCCTAACTCGTCTCAACTTAAATTATTTTTTTGAAATTTAAAATGTCAAAATGATGTTATTATTGAAAAAATGACGTCATTTTACTATTAATTCACCTTGGTCCCGACCTTGGCAAGCCCTTGTGATTTGTAAAATAAAGATGATATGAAGAGATATTAGCAAAATGACATTATTTTACTGTTGTTGGGTCTGTTGATCTTAGTCCATCATTTTACTATCATTTGTTGGATCCATTGACCTCAGTTTGGGCCGGGGCTGCCCCGACCCTTATTGCCATCTCAAAAATGGAGAGGATATGGGGGAATATTTCCTAGTTAAACAAATATATTTAATAGGTTCACTAGCATAAAACAATGGACAACAACCAAGCCCAATGATTTTAAAGCCCAATTGTTGCTTGAAACTGGGCCTAAATTTGGAACTCCCCATTCCCAAAGCCTCTTTTGACTCATTAGCGGCAGGCTATTAAGCACAATTTTCTCCACCGTTCGATATGAACAACAATTAACCATATACCTTGATGATCCAATCAAAGGCCACAAAGTATCTGAGAAGATACAAGCAATGGTCTGAGCGTTGACAGGACATCTAGGACTCCATAAAGAAAGCACTAGAAGCGGCGCTGGCGCCCTCAGCCCATAAATCACACACACAACAGAGCACAGGCCAAAGCGTTCTTTAAGCTTCGAGACTGTACTCTGGTTCTTTAGGGTTTCAATCTTTTCACTTTTCATTTCCAGGACAATATGAGGTACGCCCCACTCTCTGTTACGGTTCTCCTTCTTCGTTCTCTTTCGCTCTTTCTCTCTCTTTTTGATTATAATTTCTACTGTTTCGATGTTGTCCCTGCTGTTTTAGTTATTTACGGTTTTGCCACTGCTCCTTTGTCCTCTTTAGATCCGTTTCTGGGTTTACCATTTAGTATTTGGTCTGATATCTATGGTGTTCGACCCCGTGTTTCTATTTCTTTCGTGGATTTTGAAGGTTTCTTACTGTAAGGGTTTGTTTCGGTTACTAGTTTTATTCGGGTTTAGGTTCGGCTTTTGAAGTATCCCTTTCCGACAATATATGTTTCGTGATTTTGATAAGACGTGGATATTTTGTCTTGTAATTGCGTATTTAACAGTAAAAGAAAAAATTGGAGAGTTTTAGGTCATGGGTATAATTCACCATGCAAGGATGCTTCTTTGAGGTTCATTTCGTTTTATATTTCTGAATTGTGTTATTTATCTATTGTTGTTCAGTCGTCACCCAGAGGTAAAATGGGCCCAGAGGGTCGACAAAGTTTTCGTCACAGTGGTATTATCGGACTCTAAAAATGCAAAGGTTAATCTTGACCCAGAGGGTGTGTTCACCTTCTCTGCTAATGCTGGAGCAGATAACAAGCTTTATGAATTGAAGTTGGATCTCTTTGACAAGGTTAATGTGGAGGTTAGTTCATACTCTAGTCGGTTTGCTCAATGTCTGGAAGCGAGAGCGTGGGTTGGCTTGCTATGAGCTGGTTTTTAAAGTTATTTGTTGCTGCCTAGTTCTTGAATTTCCCAATTCATATTTCATGTTCATGTCGATGGTGGATTTAGATTATATAGTCATGTACAACGTTCTAACGTTCTCATCTTTTGCTTAAATGGTAGCTTGTGACTCGTGGACTAAATTTTCCTCCTCAATTTGTTTTGAGACTTGAGATATTAGTGTTGAACACGGAATTTACAGGTCCTAATGTTCAAATTTCTGTCACCTTGACTAGTCTATATATTTAATGCTTATGTCTCTTCCATTTCTGTGCTTTGCTTAGAAATCTTGCCAGCTATTTATTATGAGTTTTTGTGAGCTTCAGGAGAGCAAAATTAACATTGGTGCGAGGAACATATTCTGTGTCTTGGAGAAGGCAGAGAAAGTTTGGTGGAAGAAGCTGTTGCGTGGAGATGGCAAAGCACCTCATTACCTTAAAGTGGATTGGGACAAATGGGTAGATGAAGACGAAGACCAAGGTATTATGCATGCTGATGTGATCAGCTTTCTTTCTTGTTACAAATTTTACAATTTGATCAGTTGAATATGTGTATGGTTGGATTGTGATGTTTCTGTGTTGTTTGCTTAGGTCTTGGAGATTTGGATCTCGGAGGGATGGATTTCTCGGTAGGCTTTTTGAGATGATTGAACGGATTTTTGCTAATTGGATTATGTGTTCCCTGTTCTAATGTTGTTTTTATTGTTCAGAATTTTGGTAACATGGGAGGCATGGGTGAGGGTGAGGATCCCGGTGAATTTGACGATAGTGATGATGAAGGTACAAATGCGACAGTTCCTTATGGTTTCGGGTTTTGATTTCTGTCCAAAAATTCAAAGTGTCCTTCTGATGCTAATTGATGTATAGATATGCAACTGCCAATTGACAAATGAACTTGGTTCTTGATCTTGTTTTACAGTTGTTTCATAGCGGTTTAGAGCACTTTTGTTGGTGCAATTGATTGCCTGATTTTAGTTGTTACCTAAAAACGTTTTCATATATTTCACTTCTTGTTGCAGATCAAGATGTGTCAAAGCCTGAACCCTCTGATGCTGACAAGGCAGGAGAGCAAGATACTCAGAAGGGAAATACAGAAGAGAAAAAGGAAGCTGTTTGAAGCACATAATGATTAAAGGAGTACCTTGTGATTTAGTTAAGATGAGTTCAAACCTTCTCGATCTTTGATGTTAAACTATCATTACTTTGTAGACTTTTGAAATGTGCCCTTCATAGCTTGAGTTAAAAGAGTGTTGTACTCTTATTCATGTTCCATGGATGAGGAGTTGGCTAGGAGAACATTGATGCTTCTGATTGTTTTCCAGCACCACCTTTTTATGCCAGAGCGAGTGTGCTGTGTAGTTGCTATATTTTTGTTGGTCCGTTGCACTAGGTACATGCATGTGTAAAGATCTCTAGGGGTTAACAGGCATGATATTTTGACTATTTATCCGTGATATATATGATGTTTGGAACCATGACAAAGCAACTTACAATCCCATAGTTGATATTCATTTTGACCTCAAAATGAGTTTGAATTTACATGATTAGTAACTTAATAAAGATGGCGCATTTGGACTTCTGTGATGCTAATTTTAATGTATTTCTTCTCGGTATAACGCTTTTGCTTGGATCTCAAATTAGTTATACAATCAAGAACGCACGACAAAATATGACGTCGCGTGATGTCAGTTGAGACTCTGTACCCGACGAGTGGGTTCAGTTCTCTGCTTACTGTGTTATTTAATTTTTAAAGTAATAAGAACATGTGACGCACGACGCGAGTCCCTCGTGCAAACTGACGATGTTCTTAGGTATTATTTTCTTCAAAGGAAATTGTCAACACTACGAAGGAAAGACATTTATTCCTGGCTCTCGCGTTTGTCTGAGGTTTTTGTCTGCTCGATAATTTTTAGCTGCTTCAATCTTGATTTCTCTGGTGATTTTAAACAGTTAGAAATTAAGGAAATAATAACTTAACCTTGTTCATGGATCGGGATGGGTTGGTTGTTGCAAGTCCATTGCTTCTTATTCGGGTAAGTGTTCTTTTAATTGAATCTGGATGTGGTCAATTTCTTAAGTCTGAACGGCCTACATCTCCTGTTCGAGTATGTTTTCATCTCCTCCTGCATGTGGTCTGAGTTTCGTGATTCTCAATTTCAGTTGCTGTCTGTTTATTAGACTAGTAGAAGAACCTCGTTGGACCGGCAGAGGAATCTCAGTAGAAAGAGCTCCCATTGATGTGTTGTGTTGCTGACCCAGCTCTACTAACAGTTCAAGATCATTTTCAATCTGATCTAACTGGCTGGTCTAGTCAATTGTCAGAATGCAAAGGATTGGAAGTGTAACACTCTCTCAAATGTTGCCAATTACGATAAAGGATAATCAAATTTTCGAGTATTTGAAAACTTTACTGCTATGAAATATATCTTCGAACTAATAATTTGGTAAAAGCATCCAGTGAATTCTAATAAACATGGACAAATCTGCTCAAATCAACCAGCTCAAATCAACCAACATAAGAACAATATTACACAACTTGAGGGAAACAAAAGGCCTTGGTCCATAAAGTAGAAGCATTTGACTGGTCGGTGATCTACTGCAGTAACGAGTAAGGCGGTAACTGCACTTGTAATTAACCACCCAGTCAGCCGAAATAGACCAAGACATTGAAATTGGGCGCAAATGCTATGCATCTTAAAACTAGCAGGGCCAAGTGCCCGGCAAAAAGCTCTTACATCAGCCCCATCCTCGCCCTGCACCTGCCACCAGAAGGAAAAAGACCGGTCTTATTACTTAATGAACATAAATTAACTAGCTGATCGCACAAGCTGCCTCAGAGAAAGAAAAGTCCAGATGAATACGGTAGAATTTGCATTCTTATAAGCTGATAACAGCAAAACTTTATATTAAAGTGATAAGTGAGATCAAAACAATAACAGTTAGAGACAATAGATAATAACAAAAGGGTGAACTGTAAACAGAAATCGAACACACATTGGCTGAAAAATGAAAATGGACAGAAAAATATAAACATTAAAACAAAGCCTCGTTCGCAAAAGATTGTACTGATCCAAAGTCATGAAGGTATATTACCTTTGTTCCCACTGGACTTTCCACCTGATCCACTTTTGCCACGCCCTCCACCCTTAGCAGCTCCATCATCAAGGCCTCGCCCAATGCCTTTTGGTCCTCTTCCACCAGCCATATCCTCCCTGCCTCTTCCCCTTCCACGCCCTCCTACTCCAGGTGGCTTCCGATCTGGAAAAAAGAACATTTACTTTGTTAACTACAGTTGTTTTTCCTAATCATTGATTGCCAGAAAAAGGAAACCAGAATTATTTATGAGTCAACTGATTAACAAACTTGCTCAATCCACCCTTTTTCAACATGAAAAAATGAAAAAAGGAACAAGATAGATAGACTTGAAGCAAAGAAAACCAATTAGTTAACACCCACACAATCAAGACAATCATAATAAGACTATGCTTTCAAGAAATAATTGCATATTATAGAAAAAGAACACACTGATGGTAAGAAAAAACAACCTGTGCGACTCTTGGTTTCTTCTTGAACTTTATCAATAACCTGTGACGTGAAAGCAAAATTATTCCAGTTAGATTTGAATATTCAAAAAGATTGAACAAATGCCACCATCTAGCAGTCAAGAAGCCCACCAATGTTGAAAATATTTGTTTCGTACAAAAATCTTCTGCCAATATCAATATCAACACCCTTGAACCAAGAAAGCCAAAATGTAAAGGATGCATACTCACGGTTGCTAAATACTCAAGCGCTGCATGCTCAAGCACACATATTGTAGACACACTTGATGACTATAACTACTTCAATCAATTTTACCACAACCCCTTACTTTTCATATGAACGTCTAAGATGGCAGTAATCAGAAGATCTTTGTGCCACTTATATTACTTTTGCATGGGAGAACGGGTATTGGACAATCATAATGAAAAGTGTTACATAAACACTGAATGAGAACAACATGAATTCTCTAGAAAGGGAGAACAAACCAGTACTACTCTTGTGACTGCTATGATGTTAATGTAAGAAATTATAAGACATGAAAATGATCGTACCTCATCTGGGACTCGGAGATATTTTATAGTATTACCACGGATATAGCACTCGGGCATTCGCCAAAATCTATCTCCATCCTACCTCGCAACTCATTTAAACCCAAATTAAGTTCTGAATAGCAAGAAAATCTTATGAAAATGAAACAATCAAGTGTATCAAAAGTAAACGATACTTTGGAGGTGCAGATGACTTCACGGAGGTGGATGTTCATCCAAGTATCACAATTGACCAAATGCCCATTATAAGTCTCCCCATTTTTCAGTTCCACCAACTGCCATAAGATACAACCCACCAAGAATTGTAACAGAGTCTAAAACAGTAAGGTAAAGTTCTCCACAGGAAGGTCAAGGACTACAACAGTGGGGATTTCTTACCATGGGGTGGCCCTGTGCGGTCTTAAGAAGAGAAAGAGGAAGCTGCAATGAGCAAAAAAGATGACAAATTTGACTTAGCAAAAACGGATTAAACGACAATTAATCGTTCTTTTATTTCATAAAGAACATATGTATATAAGTTTCAGACCGCTAGAATTTAGAAAAAGAAAATCGAAAAAACAAAAACGTCGTTTAAGGATATAGAAACAAGAATTGGCCGACCAAACAATCTAAAAACTGATAAAAGAAAACAAGCCAACCGGATTTTAAACATTCATCAATATTTGCAAAACTAAAAGAACATAAATTCAAACACAACAAAAGAAGATACTAAGAGAAGCACAAGTTGGGATCTTCACCATCTCTTTAGGGTTGAGAGTCAAAAAGAGCAACGCCCCTGAAGTATGAAGCAAAATTTTTAGGTCATATAAGCCAAACGAAAACCCAAATCAAGTTTAACGAGAAATTAAACATCAAAAAGAAAATTCAAAGTTCTGACATCAACACTGGATTACCAATCTGAAGTCGAAAGAAGGTGTCTTGAAGCACAAAACACACAGCGACTCCGAGCCTGCCGCTGGCTAGGGATTTTAGTCAATTTAGAGGCGGCACATTCAATTTCAGACGAATAGATCGGGTCGGGTTCGTTATGACGAGATAGCCGACCCGATTTAAATTCTAAACACTTTGGAAAAAGAAGGTTTACGAACTGCTTCTCCCATTATTTCTAGGCTTGTCAATACCAGCTCGATCCGCTTGGTCCGGTCAGGCCTATGGGTCGGTCCGGTTTGACTGACTTATGGGCCAAGCTACAGGTCAAGTATGTATGGCTCATGGGCCGGTAGGTTGAGGCGGACGGGCCACAAGCCGGCCCGTGGCCTGTGAAATAATGAACTGGCCGGCTATAAGACGATTCGACAGGCCTGACCCATGACTCGTAGCCCGCCCACTACAATTTTTTTAATTATTTATTAAAATAATTAATAAATAATTCAAGTAAGTTAAAACTTTGTAATTAATGTAGTTCATAATTTTAAGAATAACTTTTAACTTGTTAACTTATTAACTTTTCATATAAATTTTTAATTAATTGAATTAAATATCTTAATTAATCA
>JAOSBN010000009.1:18800055-18844932 GCA_027563595.1 Erythroxylum suave
CTATGTCATAAAATCTTACTCACATTAACATGCTAATTAATTTCAACATACATTGCTCTAGCAAGACCCCAAAATTAGTCTAATCATGCTTGATCAAATATAAAAAAAATTCAGTGGCCAACATGTAGACTCATACAGTTATATACACGGGCATGTATGTGACCATATAAGTGACTGTGAATTTTGAGAAGTTACATGATCATATACATGCCCATGTATGTGACCAAGTAACTATGATTAAGTAAAATACACAGTCACATACACGTTCGTGTATGTGCTCATGTATGAAAAAAAAATTTACAGTAACTTACACGATCATGTACATGCCCATGTATGTGTCCTTGTAAATCTACAAAAACACATTCATACTCATGTGTTGTGTCACACGATCTCAGTGACTTACACGGTCACATTCACAAGCATGTGATCATGTAAGTCACTGAAAATTGATAAACTTTAAATTTATGATTATGATTTATGTTCTCCTATTATCTATCATGTTTATGAATTATCAATTATGATTATGAATAACATATATATTTATATGTTAATTGTTTCAAATGGATGAAAATATTCACTCAGTAGAGATTTGTAATCCAATATCAGAGACAGAAATGGAAACTTATAATCTGGTACCAAGTGAAGATAGAATTCTAAGTCAATTCAAAATGTCCTCTGGAATCATTTTAATAAGAAAAGATTAATGAACATAGTAGAAAAAGCTAAATGTAAGTATTATAAAAAAATGTTGGCTGAGAGTTCAGAGGATGAAACCTCTTATTTAAAGAGACAAGCGAGTTTGTTTAGTAGAAAAAAGATCGCACTGGGAGGTTGAACATTTTTTACCCCTAATCTTATGAGAAGGAAGAATGAAACAACTACAACATCTTATAATAATAACATATCAAGATTTTGTATTGCTTCTATGGTAATTGGAGATGAACATCTACTATCTATAGTTGATACTAACAAATTTATGATTTTTGCAAGTCACTAAATTCGGCCTTTAAGGTTCCAACTCAAAATATGTTGAAGAAGGACATTATGAAGATATATGAGGATAAAAATAAAGAAAATTTAAGAACATTGTCTAGTATTGAAGGACAGATTGACATTACAACAGATATGTAGTTAGTCAATAACTAAAAGAAGGGTTATATGACGGTGACGACATATTATGTTGACAATGACTAGACTCTACACAATAAAATTTTGAGGTAATTAATATTCTTTAATATTTTTATTACTTACTTTTTCATTATTTTATGATTAATGTTGGTCATATTTGTATATAGTGGCTTCATTTATGTGCCGACACCATATATAAGCGATAGATTGGCAAGCTTGTTAGGAGACTATTTGATAGGTTGCAATATCAACACCAAATTGTCTACCATAATAGCCAAAAGTTGTAGCGAAATGATCTTATGATTAAAAAGTTGAAGAATAAGATATAGATTAGGAGCTTGTTGGTTAGTGGAAGGTTATTCTACATGCATTGTTTTGCGCATATTCTGAATTTAATTATGAAGGATGGGTTGGATATGATAAAATAACTAATAGATTTGATTTAGAATAGTGTAGTATATTGGAGTGCAACACCTAAAAGAGTTGAGAAATTTAAAGAAACCACACGACAACTATGCATTTTGGGTACAAAGAAGTTAGTTTTGGAATGTCCAACTAGATGGAACTTAACCTTCAAGATATCGGAGCCAGCAATCCAATATGTTGATATGCTTACCAAGCTGAGACAAAGAGATTCTTAATACACTTGCATGCCTACAGAAGACCAATGAGAATTGGCTATAATTTTGTATGAAGTTGGAATTATTTTATATTACGACTAAACTATTCCTAGGTTCAAAATATCCAACTTCACAGCATTGCTTTAGCACTACGTGTGAGATAAAGGAAGTTTTATCTGATTGGATGTTTGATTCCAATGAGGTTATTCGGGTTATGGTAGAGTATATGATGAAGAAGTTGAATTCTTATTGGCATATGGTTGGACATATTGTTGCAATTTTATTTGTGTTGGACCCTAAATACAATGTAAAGAGTTTTAATTTTATATATAATGTGTTGTATGGTGATCGAGCTCAAGAGCATGTAGATATCATTAAACAATTTTAATATGATTTGTTTAATAATTATCAACTCATAATGGATACAATTCAAGATTGGTATCGCAGTAGTTCAGGTTGTTCAACTCCAGTTTCAATTCCAGGTTCAGATTTATCTTCTAAGAGCAATTTGTTACTTTTGCATACACAATTTATGAAAGAAAAAAGGGCTAAAACTTCATAAAGTTAGATAAATACTTGACAGAAGATTGTATGACTGAAGTTGAAGGTGTGTAGTTCGATGTATTATTATGGTGGAAGAGTTATCGAAATAATTTTTCGATTATGCAAGTAATTGCATGAGACCTATTAGCAATGCCATCATCTTCTATTAGTTTAGAGTCTGCTTTTAGCATTAATGGTCAAGTTATTAGTATTCATCGTACTCGACTATATCCTCGTACTATGAAGCCCTCATGTGTGCTCAAAGTTGATTAGATGATGAAAATATCGAGGGTAAACTATTTTCTTTTTGATATATCAATTTCATGTTTTTTTTAATATTATCTTACCTTATATTGTTTTTTAAATTTGTATATTGATACTAATAGGGGGTGACTAATCATACACAAATATATATTCATCAATCAAGTGGACATTATTTTGATAAAATATTTGATGATGAAAGTATATTTAATTATTTATCAATTATTACTATGGGCTTAATATTTCTTTAATTTTAATATTACATTACTAATATAATGTTTCTACATACAGAAGAAGCGATGCAAACTATTGAAGATTCTCTTGTCTCCCCTCTCAGTCTCTCATAGTCTCAAACTACCAATCTAGAACATTATTTTCATGATTTTTTAATGAATTTTTGTAAATTGTATCATCCAAAAATTTTGGATAATATTTGTGTATATTATGTCATCAATTGATGAATTTTGTTCATTTCATCAATTATATTCTCTTTCATTAATGAATTTGGTTTCATCTTGTTTTTTATATATTTATTCATTACAAAATCTCAACTTTTATTAATCAATTGAAATTTGTAACTTTAATGAATTGAGTTGATTATGTTATATTTTAAATCAAACAAATTTCTATTAAAGATTTCAAAAAATAAAAAATCAAACTAGTACGAGCCCTATCAAGTTTCGGGCCTAATAAACCCAATCAAACCTCAAGCTACTTGAGGCCCGATTGGGTCGGGCTTCAAGCCTATATCTAAAGCCCAATTGGGGGCCGGGTCAGGCCTAATCCCATTCTTTATGGTCAATCCGGACCTAGCCCACCACCAGCCCTACTTATGGGTTGTTTGGTTGAGGGTAATAGAATATCTATTACCCATCTATTCCTACGAGTGCTTTGATAATTATGATTTTACCATTACTTTAATAATTGTGATTATACCACTACTTAGATAATTATGATTCAGCCATTATTATATAATTATGATTCAGCCATTATTATATAATTACAATCTTACCACTAATAAACACTTACAATTATGCCACTATTTAGCATTTACAGTTATTTTCTGTTTGTAATTTTACAATTTTACCACTCTTCATGGATTGAAGTATTATAAATGAGACTATATTTTTTGCTTTTTATAGTAACTTATAATTTATGCAATAAGGAGATATTTGCAATTGGATTTATCAAGTTTTCATTTATAAATGCATAATATTAAAGCAAGACTCATTATTTATGAATAAATTTTGTATTTATTATTAGTTGACACCAAAAAATGAAATGCATAATTAAATAAATTATTAATTATTTCATATTCTTGTGATTCACTCAAATATGACTTAAGGACTTGTTTGTTTCATTTATATTTTTGATCTTCTATTTTTTAAAATTTAATGAAAAATAGTTGTTTCAGCATTTGGTTTTGATTTCTTCTGGTTTTTAAAATTTATGAAAAACCACATGTTGGACCCCATAGAGTTGTGACTTGAGAAGTCACAACCGTGACTTTTTCTTTCATTTTGCTTGGAAAATATTTATTAAATCATGTGTTTGCATGGATTAAATAGAAATGCTAAAGTTAAGTTAAGGAGTAAGTTGGTATTAAGTTAAATATGGAAGGGTAAGTTGGGAAAGACAAAAGTTGTCTTAAATTAATAAGTGAAGAGTGCATGAGAGTCGTGTGGAAGTAAGAAAGAGAGAGAGAGTCATAGAAAAACCTAAAAGAAAAGGAGAAAACCGAAACAGAAAAGAAGAAGAAGGAAAAGATTCAGCTGAAAATTGTTTTAGGTGACTTCTATCTTTTCTTCTTGTTTTGATAGGGGCAATGAACTAGAGAAAGTAAGGCTGTGTGCTGAAAATGAAAGGAGAAAAAAGAGAACCAAGAAATTCTTTTTTTAGATTTATGTGGATTCTCTACTAGATATTAGTTACTTAAGTTTAGTTAAACCAAGAGTAGACTCTAAGCTCAATTTTGGATATTAGAGCTTTATGGAAGTTTTATTCGTATATTAGTTTAAATGAAAATTTGTTATTTGAAGGGAACCAAGAAATCGAAGACAAGAGCCAGAGGAGAGACAAACCTGAGTTTGGATTTACAAGTAAATAAGTAGGTAATATGTTTATGGTTATTCTGATGGTGGGCTGATTTTCTTACATGTGTGCTTAAATGCTTGTCTTCGAATCATTATGAATGTGGGTAAAATGCACTTTGAATTATTATCTTGTCATGCCTTGAAAGATTTTACCACAATTGGTATTAATGAAAAGAAGAGAAGTTCAAAAAGCGTGAAAAGTATGAATATGTTATCAAAAGTGTATGCATCGAAAATTTGTTTGTGTGGGTAAGAGAGATACCATTTCATTCTTCACGTGCAAGTTCACTTAAAGTCTTCTTTCGGTTGTCCGCTTATAGCACATGATCTTCAAAAATGGACTCATTTCATTAATGGTGTAAACTTCAGTTTTTTCATTTCGTGCCATGGGATTCTCTCGAGCCATTATGTTCGTGCATTTTTTTTATTATTTGAGTTGTTATTTGTTTTTACTCCCAACTGTGATTTATTTTATTTTTACTTCTTTATTTAAAAGTCCCTCAAATTTTAGCGCATTGTAATCAGGAATTAAATTTCAAGACCCAGGCCCATCACCATAAAATATGAATTTTGTTTTTGCTTCAATTTTTTGACAATTTGATTTACTATCAATAAAATATATATAATTAGTTAATATATTAATTATTAATAAGAATTTGATTTAATTTAATGTTATATTTAATTAATTAAAATTAATTATTAATTAAAATTATAAACATATTAAAATATTTATTTTTTGTAATTAAATTAATTTAATAATTGTTCATAAATATAATTAAATTTAAAATTTTCAAAATATATAAATTTCAAATAAAAATTTATTTATAAATTTTTTATTTTAATGAAATAAAATAGTTTATTAATACAAGAGATTAAAATAAATTTAATTAAAATCATTTATTAAAATGAATTTCGAATAATTTTATTTTACTTAATAATTTTATTTAATATTTGTAATTAAATTACATTTATAAATTTTGATTTAATAAATAAAATATATTTAAAATGAATATTAATTTTTTAAAAATAATTTTTAAAACAATTATTTAATAAAATAAATAAATAAATTTTATTAGTAAATATCATATAAGAGATTAAAATAAATCTATTTAATTAAAAATAATTTATCTTTAGACCTTACCTAATATGTAATTATTATTATTAGTAATAAAAATATAAATATATTAATAATTAAACAAAAGTTTTTTTATTTTAAAAATAAAAATTGCAATTATAAACTAACAAAAAGGCAACTAAAGCTGAAACTTTTTCGCTCCACAATGATAAACTTGTGCGTGGCATTTCACATCCAAACCCTAGAGCCTTGATCTGGTACTACATTTTTTGTGCTGTTTTTTTGTGTTCCTATTATATTTAGTCATTTTTAGCTATATGTTTATGTGAATTTTATATAATTATGTGAATAAAATTTAATAAAACATAGTAAATGTCACTCAACTCCTTGTCTCACATCGGTTGCAAACTTCGTTATCTTAGACGCATGTCTTAGCAACACAAAACGAGGATTTCGCTCATTATAGGACTTGACTAAACATCTGACAACAGGAGGATCGTCACGTAATTAATTCAACATAACATAAAATAAGCATGTGCAAGTTTCAAGCCTAAAGGACTTTTACTTGAAGGAGAGTATTAGCAAATATATAAAATTAATTAAATTGCCCTCACACAACAACTTAAACTATTGTAATGAAACAGTCACTTAATACGTAACACATATATGAAAGTCAATACCATCCCGTTAAGGACATATTTTGTTATTCATATGTCAAAAATTAGTAAGGTTTTGCGAGTTGTATCAAATTAAATCACATGCTCTACGCCTTGTAAGAATCGATTAACCGAAATAGATGATGTCTCTTTTTTTTTTGTTAAACTACCATGTGAACTTCATTAGATTAATTTACAAAAGAACTGACAACTTGTTCGGTCTGTGTCTGTCGTGGTTGTGCGTGAGAATATATCACAAAAAGGATCACAAATTCACAAGAACCTTAGGCCATCTCCAACCATTGCAACAAATTTTTACACCAAATTTGGTGTAAAATGGAATATTTCTAAAATCTTTTTACACCAAATTTGGTGTTACTCCAATCTTTGTACACCAAAATTTTACACCAAAATTTTTATATCAAAATTTTACAAATAATATACCACAATAATTTAGTTATTAACTAAATTAATTTATATTTATATAAACATAGTAATTTAGTTATTAACTAAATTAATTTATATTTATATAATAATTTTTATTTATTTATTTATTAAAAATTAAAATAAAATTATTATTCTTAATTAATTAATATATGCTTTATATTAAATTAATATTATTTACAAAATATTTTTGTTGAGTTTTAATTTTTAAAATCAATGTGGTTTAAATTTATGTACTTTTTATTTCAAATTAGAATTAAAAATAAATATTAAAAATAAATTTAATATTATATTCAATATTGGTCTCATTTTAAATGTCTCGATGAGATCTTTGTAATGATATATTTTGTGCAAAATAATATATATTTTAAATTCAAATTCAATTATTAAAATTACATTGTAAATTTTACGGCAGATTTTTTTTTTACAAATGACTAATATTTACTATAATATATTAATTATAAATACATAAAAAATATTCTTAATATAACCAACCAAATTGTAATAACGGGACATTATTACTGCACATTTGTGCAGTATTACTCTGCTAGTTAGATTAATTTACAAAAGAACTGACAACTTGTTCGGTCTGTGTCTCTCGTGGTTGGGCGTGAGAATATATCACAAAAAGGATCACAAATTCACAAGAATCTCACTGTAGAATCGATACGGTTCTGACAATTGTCATATCCAACTTTTCAGACGGTGATAAGGTACCTGTAAAAGTTTAATAAACAAAAAAAAAAGGGGTACTTTTAACAACACAAACTACTAGCTATGGTTAAAGGACATTTTAGTAAAAATCAGATTTCTTATTTTACTTATATTGTCTTTATCATATTTTATTCACACATTTATACAAATCTTATATAAATATATAGAAAAAATTTAATAAAATAAGATTAGAACTGAAAAAAAACGTGATGTGATTTTAGTAACATTTTAACCACAAATTAGAATAGAAATATAAGAATGAGAATTAAAAAAAAGAGAATCACTAGTCTTGCATATTGAGTATGTATTAAAAAATCTTAATATTTATTATTAAATATTAAAAATGATAAAAAAGATTCGTATTACTCATATTAATTATTATATAATTTTTAATACATAATTAATTAAAATATTTTATATTTAATAAATAATTATTAAAAATATCAATGATTCATAAAATTATTAATTTTTAAATAATTATAAATAAATTTTATTATAAGAATAAAAGTATTATTGAAGTAAAATAAAAAAGTCATTATAAAAAATTATAATTTTTAATTTTTAATAATACTTTATTCGAAGTTTATTATATCATAAAATTCAATTGATTGTTGCTTCCTTACTTCAATCGCAAGAGATTGACTTTTCCATAATAATTGATTGAGCTCAACCAATCCCTTGAATTTATGCTATGATTCCTCACATCACACGTGGATAGGGATAGATCTTCACTCTGCGTAAATACAGGAACATGATTAAAGCGGAATAAACTTGATGTTCATGACATGTGGTTGTGGCCTAACTTTGAACAGAAAGTATGAAACCAAAATGATTCCAGAGTCCTCCATGCTTAGTCTGAGTGCAAGCCAATAATCCAAAGTAATTCATAAAATAATACCCTATCTGTTGTGCAGTGGCAATATAGCTGCATAAGGTCACAACTTTGGGTCTTGCAAATTATTGTAGATTTTTCAATTCTCCCTCTTGACTTGGTCGTACTTTGACGGCGGTACGTTCGCCGGAATGGACTTGATGACCCATTCCTCCACGTTCCTTCTTCCGACAATCCCCGCCGACCAGCGTCCATCATTAACGTACGCACTCGTTGTTCTCAACCAACGCCTCCCCAGATTCACTCCTCTGCTTTGGAAGCACGGTACTTGGGTCAACCCTTGTTGGCTTTTTATTCTGTTATGAATCTTTGGGTCAATGATGTTGGGATTTGGATTGTGGGTTTTGATGGGTCTTTTGGTTAGAATTGTTTGTATTTTTACGTGGTTTTTGGTGTAGAGCAGCACGACTACGTTTGTGTGCTGATGGTGGCGCCAACCGTGTGTACGACGAAATGCCTCTGCTGTTCCCGCATGAAGATGCTCTTGATGTTCGACAAAGGTGGTGATCTCTTACTTTGTGTATGTGCTCCTTGTTGGCTGTTGCTTTTTGTTTTACTTGAGCAAGTTTTGTAACCGTTTGGGTTCATTAACTGGAAAAGTTGTCCTTTTCATCTAAGGATTAATTATAGATCAATAAATTGAGGGAATTTCATCAGTAAAACATTCATGTGGTGGGGTTTCGCGTGTTTTACCAAATTAAGCTTATGGGGATAAAATTTTGAGAGCAAGTAAGTTGTTTGACTCTAAATGATTAACTGCATAGGACTTGTAACCCGTTTGGAGGTAGCAGCTATTTTTACTTCCTGTTCTGTAATTAGTTTTGTGTAGCAGTTTTAGATGCTTGGCTACTTCTTCAAGAGTCTCTTGAAATCTGATTAACGTGGTTTAAATTTCTTTAACCATGTATGCATACTTCTACATTAATGTCGGCATATATCACTTGGCAGTTCAATCTGAGTTCTTGGTGGATTAATATTCTCCAAAGGTTCTAATATTGTATTTCTTCTGGTGATAGGACTTTGACATTTTAGTTCAACAAGTCTCTGATTAGGTCTTTCTGTGCTACACTTTGTTGTGAAATGTACCATTAGCTCCTTGTGCAACTGAACTGTCAAGACTTCTGAGTGATTTTGTGTATAATCCAGTTTCTGAATACATGAATATTTTGATGTAACTCTTAAGTTGGCTTCTAATTAATACTTCGTAACAGGTACAAGCCAGATGTAATCAAGGGAGACATGGATTCCATTCGAGCAGAAGTACTGGATTTCTATAGTAGCCTGGTAACCATGATTTTTCCATTGTGTTGTAATGCAGAAATTGTTTCCCCATTTTCTTTAAATAAATATTTACAAACTGTAATAGTTTCATCAAATGCTTCAGCAAATGCATACCTGTTTGAGTGTAGTTGCCTTTTGATTTTGTTGGTTTACCTCGTTTTGGTGTTAGTTCAGGTTGACCGCTTAGGTGAATTTGGCTGTTTACTTAATGCAGGGAACCAAGGTAGTTGATGAATCTTTCGATCAGGACACCACAGATTTACATAAATGTGTGAAATTTATTCGTGACTACAATCCTGATTGGAATAAGTCTGAAGTAAGTTATATCTGTCATGGAAGCTCCTATATTGAGTTGTCATTGTTTTCTAGATGTTTCTTGTATATTATTCATAAGCTGGGACTCCATCAGGGCTACCAGGCAGTTGTCTGCAGATTTTTTCCTTCATATTATTCCGGATTTACTTTTGCTCGAAACCTATTTTCTGGGAAGTTACAAAACAATATGATAGGGCAATAATAAGCACTTATAATCCTCCGCCACTTTGCGATTAGCATTTTGAAAGCGTTTTTGCTGTAAACGGCAGCTCTGCGTTCTTGTAGCTGGAGCTCTTGGTGGACGATTTGATCATGAGGCTGGGAACATTAATGTACTATACCGTTTCTCAACTATGCGTATAATTCTATTATCTGATGATTGCCTTATCTACCTACTCCCAAGGACGCACCGTCATGAGATTTATGTCCAATCATCTTTGGAGGGGCCTCATTGCGGTCTCATTCCATTAGGAATGCCATCTGGCAGTACTACAACAACTGGACTTCAATGGGATCTCAGTGAGTATACCTATTCTACATCTTCTTTTGAGCAAATTACCTAAAAAAGATGATCTGCAAATTTTGCTCTTGCATCCTTTGGCTACTAATCCATCCATGTCTATGCATTCCAGCATATTTTTCATTTGACTGATGATAAAAATCCACCTCTTATGTGCTTTGGTAAATTTAAACTTCTGCTTCCATATAATATACATAATCCCAGTAATTAGTGATAAACCAGAGAGGCAACCTTGACTTTGAGTTTACCTCATCTGTGATGCCGTAGTTTAGTGGCATTCTGTTTGGTATTATATAAATTATTCAGAGGGACTCCTCATTTGTAAGGAGACTGAGCCTTTAGGAATATTTGTAAATTATTTCTTGCAGCTGACATGGAAATGAGTTTCGGTGGTCTAGTGAGCACCTCCAACTTAGTCAAAGATGAAAAGATAACTGTGAAATCAAGTTCAGACCTTCTCTGGACCATATCCATAAGAAAGTAAGCCCTATCGCTTTGGAAACGAATTGATGAAGCCTTATCCAGGGACTTCTCCCGTGGGACCACTTTAGCATTGCCTAAGTCCATCGGAAATAGTTTTTTACGTCTGGTACAGTGCATATACTCGCACAGTTTAGGCATTTATCAATTTCTTGACACTAAAGATACCTCTCTCTGTTTGGATTAGGCTTTCCGTAATTACATATTCATTTCATGTCAGCTGTCTGTACACGACATATTGACCAAGAGGAAGCAAGTGATGAGAGATCAAATCTGAAATGTAATGTCATTGAAATTGTTTAACATGTACTCATTTTTAGAATCTTGTACTAAAAGCAGTGAAAGAAATTAAAAATCTTGGTAGAAATGAACTTCGACCAAGTGTTTCAATATTGCGTCCATGTTAACATTACTCTGGAAGTTGGAAAAGTTCTGCAATGTTAGTTGTAGGATATGCCGGTATCTTCCAAGTTAGTGTCTTCATTTTACAGGACAACTTTAATATCGGGTCCTGAGAGCTGAGGCTGAAAACCACGTGCCATGAAGTGGATAAACAGTTAGATCAAGAAAAGATACCGTCTTTTCTTCACACCATTGCATAAGCTCATTACAAGTGCTTAGATCCGTTGAATTTTCTGGTAAATAGTACTAAAATCCATTTGAAGTAGGCTAAAGTTGATTTAAATAGATCTAAAGTTTGATTTGACATGAGAGACCAATTTGTTTACAGTCTAGTATTTATAGAAGTCCCAAAAAAACAACTTCCATTTTGGTCACACGATATAAACTAAACTAAGTTTTGACATTACAACTCTCAACCTACCTAAGCCAACCGATCAACACTTTGACAGGTATGTTACTTCAGATCTTATAACCCGTTGATAGGAAGATTCATGAGACTACAAAGCTACACAAGTTCTAAAGCATGGACAAAATGGTCAATTACCATTTATCATTATAATGGTTCAAGGAAACATCAGGAACATAGAAGACTATAATCCATCAGGAACTAAGATGGTACAGTAGTGATTGTTCCTTTGTTTGTCTGTGACAGATCAAGTCAAAGATCAGTTGGAATAAAGAAGGCTGCTACAGAAGATAACAATCTTATTCTATTAATCAAAATTAGTATTTACAGATTGACGGCACAAACAACAACTATGATGAAGACCAAAAGCATAAAAAATGAGTAGGATAAAGCAGATAGGTTAAGAGGAGCTTCGGTCTATAGGTCAAAGTTGCCGGATTGATAGTTGTGGAAGGTCTTAACAGTAACAGAGCTGGCGTCAAATAGTTCAAAATGAAAAAATGAAGAATAAGAAAAACCTATGTATAGTACAAAGGAGCCAGCAATGGAATTCCTATTTCATACCGGTCAACATCTAAAGACGATTCCTTCTCTCTTTTACAGATTAGCAAAGGGCAGTTGAATAGGCTGTACACAGAGTTTTGCTTCTACATGAAGTAGCTGAGCGACTTCTTCTTCCTTGATCCTCCTTCCCCATACAAATCATTCCACTGCAGCAGCTCACTCATGTTCACTGATTCTGATGATACACTTGCGCACACCTGCATAGCAGATGCACACGTTCTATGAATGAGTTTTTCGTGTCTGGGTGTAAACACACTCCTTCAACATGCAATGCATCCAGAAATGTCTTAAAAGTACCTGATCATGAGCATATTTAAAATCCTCCATCTTGAGGGGCCGAATATCCGCACTGCTATACAATCCAGGAAATGGTTTGTTCTCTACCGTCGCTAAAGCTCTCTCCTGAGATACAAAAAAATCAATACCAATAGAAGGAGTTTATGTTGGATTTCAGAATCCAGAACACCTCTTGTACTTTTCTAATGAAACCTTTTAAATGCAAACTTCTATTTAGCTGCTTCTACATCACACCATCAATCTATCTACATAGTGCGGGTTGAAGGATAACTAAAGCCCAAGACTATTTCAACATTATGAGCAGAACAAGCAAATTATACGAAAATGAACAAGCAAATTATACGAAAATAAACTAAGTAAAATACTATTTTTATTAACCTTCTTTTCCTTCTCCAGTATCTCTCGAATGGGACAATGTGCTGTAGTTACGCAAAAATTCTGAGGAAAACATAAATAAAAATTCAGTCTTGAACATGGAAAATAGACGAACATGTAAGAGGATAAAAGAAAATACATCAAACCTTTAAATCACTTCCAGAATAACCATCAGTCATGTTTGCCACTGTTTCCAGATCAACATCAGCTGCCAAATCTTCTTTGGCCAGTATAACCTTCAGGATCTTTTCTCTGTTTTGTGCATCTGGCAAGTTAACCATCAATCTGCACATCCCATTTGTACAAAGTCAATAATGTTGCCATTGCTCCAGATACAGGGAGACAAAATGGAGTAAAAACAGAATCATGATAGAAAACCTCCGCGGAAGCCTCCTTATAACAGCCTCATCAAGGTCAAAAGGCCTATTTGTAGCAGCAAGGACCAACACGCGTTCTTTATCTTTCGTACGCAGACCATCCCAATTCACCATGAACTCATTCTTCATTTTACGCATAGCCTCATGTTCTCCTGGATTTTCTCTTCTTCCCAACATGCTATCCACCTAAAGCAACAGGCCAATTGAGGAAAAGAGCACATTAGGGCAAATTGAAACAACAAAACTTTAAAAGGCCTGAAAAGTGACAGCCAGGAATAATGGCACCAGAAAAGTGCATGTGTAGCTTGAAGCTCTGCAGAAAAACAGTGAATAAAACAGACTGGAAATATGAAGCCAACAAGAAAGTATCAAAAGCTCATATTTAAACCAACCTCATCGACAAAAATAACACTGGGAGCTATTTTGCTAGCCAAAGAGAACACTGCCTTTACATACTTCTCTCCTTCACCAAACCACTACAAAAAAAAAAAAAGGTAGTTTAACTTTCAGCTTAAAGCTCAGACATCAAGGAAGCACCACCATTAAGGAAATACAAACCTTTGAAGTAATGCTAGACATAGAGATGTTTATAAAGTTTGCACCAGCCTCAGTTGCAACCGCTTTTGCAAGCATCGTTTTTCCAGTTCCAGGAGGCCCAAAGAGTAATATTCCCTTGCAAGGCTGTTAAAAACAATAAAGTTATTCAAACACATTGTCAAGAAAATTAGCAAGTAAAGAATGGGAAGTCTCACCTTAGTTAGTTGCCCTTTGCAAAACAATTCAGGCCTTTGAAGAGGAAGCATCACAAGTTCCTTCAAGGTATCCTTCACAGTTTCTAATGCACCTATGTCTTCAAAGGTAACTCCTATCTCGTTTGGTGGAATTACATCTACTAGTAGTTTCTTCTCAAATTCATTCTCAGTGACGACATCCTGCAATGTTGTAGATTTAAATTCACTACATACTTAATAAGAATCCAACAGGAAACATGGTTTCATATATCAAAGTCTGATAATTCCCGAGATACAGGGAACCAACTTTACCTTGAGCGATTTCTTCGAGCTCTTGTTTTCACTTTGTATACCCTGTAGAATGCTCAGACCATACTTAATGCTGCAAAATGGACAAAGAAAACAACATCAAGGAAAGAAACCTAAAACTAACACGCTTTTGATGACAGTGGAAATGACCAACCTGTCATTAGACATCACAAGTTTAGCATCCCTGATGGAAATTTCAGAACAATGCATGAAATGGTGGCTCAAAGCCCACCCCACTACTTTCTCAACATCTATTCAAAAAGAAAAACAGTAGCAGATAAACATGACAGTTCTTGAAAGTCCACAACAATTACCAGAAAACAGTGGACATTTTGAAGGAAGAGAGAATAAAGTTTAGGAATATCAACTTTCAGTAGTAAGCGCTTGATCCTTGATGCACAGAGTTTCAAGGTCAGGGCAGACTAAGCCAACACGACCTAGCACCTGTATTTGTGAGATGTGTTGTCATTAAATACTTCCATAAGGTAGCATCTTTTAAAACAAACAAGCCATCACCTTTCCAGACGATAATACAACAAAATTATACTTACTGAAAGAACGCTAACATGATTTGCTTGTGCTTTCAGAGTTTCAACGTCGCGTTCCAACTGTTGTTTCCAGTCCAAAAGCAAAGCTTCATCCTGTGAAGTTTCTTCAAAGTAAAAGTTAAGACATTTAATGAAAGATAATAGCTGCAAACGATTTCCACAAGAAGGCAGGTCATACCTGAGGTAGCTGTATTGTCACTTTGTTCGGGAAAAGCCGAGACAGCTGCTTTGTTGTTTTGGACGTCTCTTTGCTCTTGTCACTCATTCTACCAAAGTTATCCTAAAAAGTAATATGATCATTTCTATTATTAACCAGCAACAACAAAGAGATTTAACACCAAAAGTTTTCTCATTTGCTCATTAATATTTGCTCAAGCATATATTATTGAAAAGGGAATTATTTAATAAAAATCGCTTACTACAAATATTCAAGAGAATGAAACCATCTGCAACAGTGGTAATATCAGGACTAAACATCTCATTTACAGAAAAAAAAAAAATCAACAGTTCAACACAGAGTCTCAAATTTGATAACCAAACTATACTGCAGCTTTAAGTGCATGACCAATTTCATACCTTGACAGCCTCTCAAATCAATACAAATTTATGCATTCATGAATTTGATTTTTATACCATTCATAGTGCCATCATGAAGTGTGAAGATATCATCATAGGAGAATACTAGTTCAAGTCAACATCACCCCATTTCCAATCATGAATTCAACCCACTCCAATTCAAATAATAAATGTTTGAACCAACTTATTGCACTCATATCCAAATGCAAAATATAATTGATCATAAGATGCCAAAACAATTATAAAGTAGAGCTTTTTTAGATGTAAACACAACTTTCCTATTATACTCGAATCAACATGCATGGAACCACAAATCAAAAGAAAATTGAGATTCAAAGCAAAGAAAGAACTGTTAAACATGGAGGGACGGGGGAATATAAAACAATTCCAAAGCTTTAACATACCGGGAAAGTCAAGTCAAGCAAAGCAGTCTGGTTACTTCCGAACTTTGTAAACAATAGACCACCAGGATGTGACTGAAGAACACCAGAAGGTCATCAAACATGTAAGCATATTCTCCTAAATAAGTCTAGTCGCTAACAACAAGGCATTGTAACAGATTACCTTTTCCTTGCGATTATCCATCTGGGTGTGTGAGCCAATCACAATTACCCTATCTGGTAAAGTTTCAATTTTACTCTTTAAGCCAGAATAGGCATCTTGATTCCCCACCATGGACTTCTCAATATCTTTGAGAAACAATACCAAAGGAGTGCTCTTACTTTCAATTGAAACAACCTGTAAACAACAGAATGATCCAACTTAGCATCAGCCATTAAAAAAATAATGCAGAAGCTGAGGTTAGTTCTTTTGAAGGAACAAGTACCTCAAATATTTCACTGATAGCAAGCCTATCACCCTCAACTCCCGAATTATCTAACTGGAGTGAATTAGCTGTACAATAACAAAGTAAAATTTCCAATACAATTATATAAGCAAACTAAATGCAAGTATACAGCACAGAGAGAATGAGAAAGCAGTTACCAGCACAGAAGAAACCATGATCCTCCTCACAAAGACCCCCCAGATCAGTGCCTTCAGGGATGGATTTATCAAACCTAACCCCAACTTTTGAGGCTCCGTTTCCTTCAAAAGCAAGGACTACCTTACCACAAAAACCGACTGTAGGCCCCCTTCTTAGACAAGAAAAATTGTATTACAAGAAAATCATAAGCATCATGAATTTGCATAGAAATTAAATTTAAGTAGCTCTGGAAAAAATTATGTATGCCACGTGAATTATATATAATATAAACTACAATTTAGTCAAAACATACATGTTTTGAAGGACCACTTAAGTTCAGATCTAATCCTAATAGGTATAGCTAGAGTAGTTTCATAAAAGCTAATTTATCAATCAAGAAGGCAAGAAACCTTAAAGGGTAAAGCCCAGGCGGTGGTTTTGCAGTACCCACAAATTTTACCCTATCACCTGCAAAATTTGCAATTTAAAACCCATTCAGCTATTTAGTAGAAGTTACCAGTGACACCACAGAACGGGAAAAAACAAAGGGGAACAAGATCCAGTATAAAACGCTGCCAAATTGAAATGTGCCATGCCTGTTTTAAATGTGTAAGCTTTGGACGATGCAGTAGAGGCTTCCTGCTTTGGAAAAACCTGAGAGTTCAATGTCGAGCTACCAGTAATGTCTGCTTCAACACTGGAAGTAGGTTTCTTATGGTGTAAAACTGCCTGTGCAGCTCGTCTGCTAAATGCAGATGTCCTTTCAGCCCTGGAACTTTCTTTAACAGAATCAGTTTCTCTAGGCGTTGAGCCCTGCAAAATATAATCAAGTCAAGATAGAAAAACTAGAAGACCTAGATAAAACCAGAAAGCCAAAGTAGGTGCAAATTGTGTAGAAAAACTTGCACAAAACCAGTGAAACTTACACCAGGCAACACAAGAGAATCAACAACCAAGAGTCTAGCACCGACATCTTTTGCAAGAGCCTTTGCCAGAGTCTCTTGATAGATTTCTGACCCTGTCAAACAAATTCCCGTCAGGATAGGAAGATATGGGTACTAGTAGGAATGGGATACAGAACCTGAAAAAGATATTAAGAATCGTATTGACAAAGGAATAAGGATACCTGCAGGACCAGAAAGTAATATGCGAGGAGACAAAGAAGGAAGATCACCAGCGACCTTTGCAACTTTCTTATTACATTTTAAATGAACAAATGCAGCAGCTTTCAAAACTTCCTTTGTTGTATCACTGCAGAAGTCCCATACCAGTAAATTATAAGGAAATCCAAAGCAGAGCAAAGTGAATAAAAAATAAAGGAGATGATAACACATAATTTACAATTTTTTGCAAGTTTGCACCTTAAATAATATGGAAAACTTTCAAATGAAACATCAATGTTCTCAGGAATTAGAATTTCTTTATGTAAACTTTCTTTGAATGCTTGGCGTCTAGTAGATATCAAAATTGCTGGAGGATCAAGATCCTTGATGAGTTCTCTTATGTCTCTTTGATCATTGAGTATTTTAGAAATGCTGCTGCTTAAATCAATCTCAGAAGATGAACCAGCAAGAATTCGCAATAGAGGTCTTAGTTCATGGGCAGATATATGGATCTTTCCTGGTCCAGCATCCACAGAAGCATCAAATCTAACACCACCAGGAGCCCCATTTTCATTAGTACCATCTGATGGAACAGTTTTCTCCCTTAAAGAAACATCAGCAGGCTCATTGTTACTGATGTTATCTTTCATGTCAATTTCTGGAACATGACCATCAGATGGGCCACCAGAAGCAGGATCTTCAGCATTCTGCTGTACAGAATCAACAGTTTTGGCAGGTGGTGGAAGAAGGGTTAAATCTTTTTGAAGATTAGACAAAGAAGCTAGTATTGATGCTCCTGCATATGCTGAGCAATCACCAGATATTGTCTTAGTGTACATCCTTTTTCTAGGAGCACCTTGGGCTTCTAAGATGCTTGCAAAGGGAACACCTGGAGCACCTAAGTTATCATTGGTGAGCTGCTGAAAAATCTAGTATCCCATTAAGGAAATTATTGGCCTATGTGAGATTTAAAGCAACAACAAATGGAACAAAAGTGAAAGTCCATCACTTTTTGAGAGCTTACCACCAAAAAGAAAAAAGGTGTAAAAGATAAATTAGGAACAGAGCAAGAAGGATACATAAGCATGATTTCCACAAGTGCTAAACACCACCTCATCACCTCCGGTAAGTATTAAACTTGCATTCTTGTGGTACGCTTTACCATTCACTTGAACTGATCCTTTGCCACCAGTGATTTCCAACAAGGCCACAGATGCACCTCCACGCTGCACATGTTGACAAGGGAAAGGTAAAAATCATCATAAATATTCAAAAACAATCACAATCAAGGAGGTGACTTCAGTTATTCAACCTAATAAATCAACGATGAGAAATTTTATAGTACATCAACCAGGCAGATACCTCAATATGTCTCAATTTACATAAAATGCTGCTAATGGCTGGATCATTAAGCCATAAATTGCATTGACGGCTTTGGCCAACAGTGAAAAGTGTGCCACACATGAGCAGGTGAGGGTTCTGTGGTGCAAGACATAAAAAGTAACAGCAATTATCAATATTTTAGTTCAAACAGAAAAACCATCAACATATATATTTTGCCCATAAAACATGAATCTCAAAACTTCTTCCATGCCAAGGCTCGGAAACAAGAAACAATGAATGAAAGTATTCAACAAGGTTAAATCCAACAAGAAAAAAGATGTACATTTGGCTTCAGGCAAATATTCCAAAGATCATGGTTATAATTATAGTTCTAAAACAAAACTACCATACATCGTTCATCTTAACCCTCCTCCAAAATGATTCATAAGGCCAGAATAATGGCATTGGACAAAGATATACCATGTGCTATCAAGAGGAATAACATTATAATATCAAGATCAACACACACATAAGTTAACCACAAAATTATGATGATCACTAACCTCATAACACATATATGAAACAGGAAACTGTTAAATGCAAACAAGCAAAGTATTCATTTATCCCCCCTTTGAAAATCGTTACCCACTCCTCCCTAGGAAACATGAATTGACCTGACTAGACAGCAGCTGAAGCCTCAAAACAAAGGCTCAATTACAATTTTCCATCAATACTTCAGACTGCTCATCATCCAGACATGAAGGAGATCTCACTAGAAGCACTTAAAAAGTGACACAAGAGTCCAAGACCAGGCATCTCCCCAGCAACTCTCCATACTGTAAGAATATCCAGAATATCATGTCTCAATTTAACTTGCACGAAGTGTCACCCCGACCACGAAAAGAAGACGCCATCTCACATTCCCACAATAAGACAAGGATTCTATCTCATGTGTGTTTCCTACTCCAACCCCCTGAAATTCCAAATTCTGATGGTTGTAGTCAAAATAAGTTTACTAGAGAAATCTAGCAACTTTGATCAGCACCACAAAATTCTGGCAATGAAAAGAAATTCTCAAGGGGGCATTTAAACTCAATGACAGAAAGAGAAGGAATAAAACTGACAATGGTGTAACGCTATCTGATTGTCTCCAATAACCAAATTCTTCAAAAGAACCCCAAGCATAAACCACAACAGGTGAAACATCGAAACTCACTCCCATAAATGGACAAACAAGAATAATGAATCTATGTGATTCAGTTAAGAATTCTCTAACAACATTTACAATATATTTACTTTACCACAGCCAATAAAGAATCCATAACATAAACTTAAGAAACCAATAACCTGTAAACAACACAAATCGATCAGTCTCCCACTTAACTCTAAATTCTACAATATTCAAACAAACGCAACAAGAATAACTTTTCCAAACCATCGTGTGCAGCAGCGTAGAAAACACATATAGCAAGATAAATGCAGTTTAAAACACTTCTTATCAACTTGTCCAAAAAGTAAATGGCACTTACTACAGTCAGAAACTCGAACTATTACCGTCCATAAAAAGAGCTAAATCACTCCTCAAACTCAAACATATATAAGAATCATCACAAGCCAAGCAAAGCACTGAGGGGGGGAAGGGAAAAAGAAGAAGATTAAACATCGACCCACCTGAGAGCACTGGGAAAGTAGCTTGCCCCATGCAGCCTTGCCATTCAATTTCACATTCTTGATTGACCGCTTTTTAAATCGACTGGAAGCCACACCCGCCACTTTAGCTTTCTCCCCATTCACAGCATCTTGAACTAAAACCCATGAATGGCCGATTCCCAAGAAACCCAGATAAATTCACAAATTTCAAACATTTAACACAAAACACAAAAGAAAGTTAAAAAGAAACAAACTTTCATATAAAACCACTGCATGCAACAAAGAAATAGTCCAAGATCGCACCTAACGACTGAGGAGCCACCAGGTCCTCGTCTCCAGCTTCGCCGGCCACCGGAGGTTTCTCCACGTCAGCAAGAACAGGATTTGCAACAACAGTAGCTTGCAGATCAGAGGACTCCAGTTCACGGTCTAAAGGTACAGACCCAGATTCCTTCGCCGGACTAATAATTTCCACCGGAGGCACCGCCACCGCATCGGCCGACGTCGTTTCCGCCGTCTCCGCCGTCCCCATCTAGCGTTGAATAAAGAATGAAAACCCACAATCAGAACCGAAAAGACCCCAAGAACAAACACCAAACTCCAAAACCCACAAAACGACTAAAAACACAAACATAAAGAACGTACCTTGGATCGTTTAGAGGAGTTTGGAGGAGAGGAGTCGGGGGACGAGGAAAAGGCAAGATGGCGCTTGTTTGAAGAGGAGCTCCGTCGCGTTTCGACCATCTTCTCGTCGGTGGTGGTTGGTCTGATCGTCGTCACGTGGTGGCGGTGGTGGCACAAGGACTCCCTCTCTGTCTGTCTCCCTCTCCCTCTCCCTCTCTAGCTTCTCTGATCCGACAAGAGAAGAAATGGTGTTCGTTTGAGAGAACAAAAGACTCACAAAAGAGAGAAGCTTTTGGGTCAGGGGTTGAATGATTAAATGTGTATTAGTTAGCAAGTCCTTGGTTGGTTGGGTCTATTTATATTAATTATTTTGGCTAATCTAAGCTTCTTCTTTTTTTCCCGAAAACACATATTAGTTAGATTAGGATTATGACCAAAAGAAGAAAGTAGACTGATCGGCCCTGAGCGTAAAGGTCTGTATGAGTGAATGGTGGCAGTGACAATGCCTAGAGTTATTTATTTGAAGTGTTCGTTGCCACATCAATAGATTTTGATAAATAGGGGGAGAGTTTAGAGTTTAGGCTACATTTAAAATCTAATATTATTCCATTGTTGTACAGAAAGATTTATAATGAAATAAAATAAAACGAAATGAAAAAGGAACGTTTCATATTACATCTCATTTCATCTTAAACAATAAAAAATGAGAAACTTTCGACTTAAAAGGTTTAGGATAAAGTGTAAAATGATAAACAACTTTTCACTATATTACATTATAAACTCTTTTTTTAAATAACATTTTACTATATTACATTATAAACCCTTCCATCCCTCCTAAACAACAATTTTCTAATATTATATTCATTTACATTTCAATTACATTATAAATTATTTTATTCTATTAAAAACCTTACATCCAACCAAACATAGCCTTACAGATTTTGAAATTTTTGTTTATTTTAGGCTAAAGGTGTTATTTGCACCTCAACATTTCACAAAATGTTTAAGTCCTTACCATTATCTTTGATACTATTTTGCACCCTAACCTAACAAAAATAGTGCTCGTTGTACCCTAAAAGTAATAATAGAGAAAATGGTAGGGTTTATTTAGACTTTTTATGAAATGTTGAGGCAAAAATTATAACTTTAACAAGTGTTTAAAGAAATCAATTTTAAAATTACATTAGTAGGCCTAAATTGCCTAGTTATGACGTAACATAGGCTAAATTTATGACTCATAAACTAAAAGCTGCCATAAAATTAACTCAATTAGGATTTAGGGTGCTACTAGTGCTATTTTAAAAACGTTAAGATGTAACATGATATCATAGATAAAAGTAGAGACTAAATTAGATTTTTTTAAAAATTTTGGGGATAATTGATATCTTCCCCCTTTATTCTAAAATATTAGTTTCACATGTGATAATTAATAATACATGTGTTACCAATGTGACAAAAAACACTAATTGATATGGCTAGTCAAAAGTAATCTCCGTTAATAAATAGTCTACTGGTGAGTTATTTTTGTAAAAAATTAAAAAAATGAGCATTTTAATACCACTTTTTAAAATTTGAACTCGTATTGCAAAATTGAGTAAAATTCAGATTTTTTTATAATTGACCCTTTAATGTATTCATTTTATTGACAAAAATGAAATTTGGAATTGTAGAGCTTGTAGAAACAAAAATTTGGAATTTTTTAGGACTAAAAAAATTGAAATTAATAAAGAATGAATTATTTCATATATGTATTATAATGAGGGAAATTGACTTATATACAAAAGCATTTGACTAATTAAGGAGAAATTTAAATAAGGAAGAACCTAATTAGTGCCTAAATATATTTATATTGATTAGAATATATATTATCATTATCATTATCATCTCCTCTCAAACTCAAGATTGGTAGAGAAGTGAACAATTTGAGTTTAGAAATAAGATCGTGAAATCAAAAAGAAGAGTTTGCTGAAAAAGAGTAGTACAAAGTAACTCAAAATTAGTACAAAGAATCGTAAGTAAATATGTTGCAATCACAAAGCAGTGCACGAGTTTCAATAGAAGTTGTATCAAACCAAACTAAATCACAAGTTGACAATTAATCTTAAAAAGTTTACAACTCATAAATATAATTATGAATGATCTGATTAGACTGTTAATGCATATGATGAAGGTGATGACAAAATTAAAAATTGATGAACATCATAAAAAACTGCATAACCTGTCAAAACAATCTCAAACATCTTTAGCAAAGTTAAAATGAAAAATTTTCGGCTTAATACCAGGATGACAAGTATTACAATAATGAGTTAACATTAGATGCTTTTTTATTATCCTATTGACTAAGCCTTCTAGTGAACTTAGTTTCTATCCTATATTAGATACTTTTTTATTATCCTATTGACTGAGCCTCTTAGTGAGCTTAGTTTCTATCCTATCACCCTATGTGGTGGGTTTAGTAACCTAACTAATAATATACCAAAAAAGCCTTCCTTTGAAAAACTACACATATTTTGAGCCCATAAATCATTATTTAAGCTTCAAAAATTTTAGTACTAGGATGGTTTACAAAGTGAAAATTATTTGAAGTAACCATAGAAACTAAAAAATATAAATTAGTGTGAAAAATAAGGTAAAAAAACCTATAAGATAAAGGTGAAATTTGTGAAAATGAACCTTAATGATAAATTTAGGAGGTTTAACAACCCTGAAAACTAGTCTGAGTTGTAAGAAGATTGACTAAAAATAGCTAAATTGATTGGTCAAACCTATCTGGACTAATTTAATTCAGTTTAGTCAACTAGGAGAGGAGTTGATGTGGCACACTATCATTGAATGAACAACTAATGTAAGGCGCTGATATAGTGTGTGCAGAGTGTCTCCAACATATTCGATGCATATGTAAGTGAACCAAAAGATAACAAATTCTAGTGGTATGTGTGGGCACGTAGGGGCTCCAATAAATATATTGTCATCACTGTTAGAATCATCTTAGTGAGAGGAATCTTTTGGTATGCTCAAATTAAAAAAAAAAACTAAGCAACAAATCTTTGTGTATAATGAAAGTCAGTGAAACTTAAAGAAGAAAAATCAGCCAAATAAAATCAACCAAAGAAAGTGCAAGAACCATCCAAAAAGGAATAGAAAAAATTTATCCAAACCTTGTAAAGGTTGGCTCTCATATCAAGTAGAAACTAATAGAGAATGAACTGTTTCACATATGTATTATGAATATTACAATAAAAGGGATAGGTTATTTATACATAAAAATGTTAGACTAATTAGGAAGAAAGTTATATAAAGAAGAACATAATAAAGGAAAAAATAAACTTAAATAAAGAAGAAACCTAATCTGGAAAAAAACTTAACTAAGGCCTAATATATTTACATTGATTGCGATATTTATTATCATTATCAAATAAACTTTATCTAAAAGTTCCAAACTTTAATGTTCTACTTTCCTCTCTTTTGTGGTTTTACCTTAATTCTTTCTCCTTGTGATTTCCTTCTCTTTTTTTTTTAATCACATCTCCTCTTTTTCTTTATAGAATTTTGCATCCAAAACCTATCTCCGAAAGTTTCATTGATTGGAAAATTCTATAGCAACAAATGGATTTGTGTTAACTTGATTGTCTCCTGTGAACTATTTGTTTCAATGGATTCGTGTTATTCAAAAGTTTGAGATAATGGGTGTGATGTGAAAGAAGATTTATCAGTGATTGTTAAATGAGTTGATGTTATAAAATTTTAAGGGGTCAATTTCAATTTATGCCCTAAACTTTAGTCATTTTCTTTATCCTTTAATTACTTAAATGATTCAATTAGATCATTGCTCACTTTACCCTTCTATTAATCTTCATCTTTTACATATTAACTTACTAATATCATTATGTATAAAACATTAGTAGTAATATATTATCTAACAATCTTCCTCTTTTTGATAATAACATAATATTTAATGATATCATGGAAAATAAAAGATATTGAGTAAGCTTCCCAATATGAAAACAATTATAATGTATGCTCCCCCTTAATTCATAGTCATAAATGATCAAGTATCAATATAATTTTTCTCTTTTTAAAATTAAGAAATATATGTGCTATACAAATTTATAAGTATAAAAAAGAAAAATAAATAACTTCCCCTTGATCCTTTTAAAAAATTATATTGTATAGGCAAAAAGTATACTTAAAAGTGAATATCAAGTAAATACATAATTTTCAAAAATCTCATGTATTAATTTAAAGGTCAATGTAGTTTTTGTTCCTCTATGCATATACAATAATAATCTCCCCTAAATATGTATGTCAAATCAATATGATTAATATGAGAGTAAGTTTACAACTTCTTTTATGTAGTAGCAATAATTACTTCCTTTTCTTCCTCCTTGATTTAGTAATTGGTCTTTTGATACTAATATCCTTATTTAGGTTATGTGAAGGTTCTTAGTGGTTCTCCTTTTAAAATCAATTATTGGAGATATTATTGTTTGTTCCTTATTTCAATCAACAAAGGTGATACCAATTATTAATATTTATTCAATTCCACTTGATAATGTCTTATAAGGCAAAGAAATCAATATGTTCAAGTTACCTAAATTAGTGATTCCTTAAAGATTAGTGCTTAAACCTTTTTCAACTTTCATCTTTTTAGGTTACTTAACAAGTATTGTTTTAAAGAGCAATTTCTTATGGATATTTCTATGACCATCATAAATGTGACATATCACATGAGATGATTTCAAAGTGTATGAATCATATGTGTGTGACTTATAAATATGTGACATATACACAATTCTAGATTTTGCTTAGATGTGATGATAACTAAAAGCTCTATTTTAGATATATGAGGGATTAGAGATTATTCTTATATGACAGTGAGACCTAAAAAATAATTTAGCATATGATGTTTAACTTTTCCCAATGGTTCTCAACTTTTCATAAAATCACTTATCTTAGACTTTTGTTGAAAAATAATAATGAAACAACTCTACATAAACATCACATAGAGACCAATCAAATAACACTAATATGACCATCTAACTTAATTCTTAAATTTGGTTTAAACTAATAATTTATTATTATTATTATTTTAAATTACTAGTTTGAGTTGGGTTAAATTAGTTGGGGTCAAGTTTAAAAGTTAAGTTAGGTCATCATCTCAACAACATTTGAATGGTTTATGTGCGACGATCATGCCATTTATGCTTTACTATTATTTTTAATGAAAGTCTAATAGAATAATTTCAAGAAAATTAAAATCACAACGAGTTGTTTTGATAATTTTAAAGATTAAAGTTTTTTTTAATGCCACGTATGTTTTACTATTATTTTTAATGAAAGTCTAATAGAATAATTTCACAAAAATAAAAAATTACAAGGAGTTTTTTTAAATATATTTTAAAGAATAAAGTTTTTTTAAGTTACTTAAAATACAAGACAATTTCGTATGTTTTACCTTATGACCTCTGGTGATTTTGAGCAAATGCGATATTTCTTCTGTACGAATGAGAATAATATTGCATGCTTTTTTGTATAGCCTTGCATGAAAATTATACCTATTTTTTCTTATGAACTATGTTTTCTAAGTTTAGAATGTAAACCATACACAAATGTATGGAATTATTTTCTATCTCAATTCTTGAAAGATAAAACATGATCATTGAAATTCTCTTATCTAGAATCGAATGATATACGTTCATGTGATGACTTAATCAATAACTCAATATAAACATGATTTCCTTCATAAAAATTCCCTTGTCATTGGGTGATACATTAGCACAAGTGTAGCCAATATTATGCTTATCGTTAGAGCTCTTTTGGGCTCCAAGTATGCTATTCATTTTTTCAATACTCACAATGAATCTAGACAAGAACTCTTTGAAGTCATTGATCTCCTTCTTCAGTGCCTAATTTTCAAGCAATAATTCATAGTTAATGATATGGTATATTTTAAGAGTGTGGTTATTGTCAATTGACAATAACCACACTCTTAAAATATACCATATCATGCATATCCTATTTTAATTTCTTATCATTAATCAAGCACAAACTTAAGAGCTTTAAGGTTTATTTAAATTAAGAAGATAATTTCTTCTTTTTCCAATTATAACCTCTGGGCATTTAACTAACTCATTCTATAAAAGTACAACATCACACTTATCATCATCATCGCAATAATTTGAGTAAGAGGGCACCTTATTGTTAATGGTCATAAAGCATATACCTCATCACTAATAGTCATAAAGCACATACTTATCACCATATTTTTTATTTCTCACTCCTCTAAACTAGTAATTTCGTTCCATGTAACCTTAAATACTTTATTATTCTTCTTTAATTGTTTATCCCTTTAATGAGTTCTATATCATTCTCATCACTCTTACTTGTATAGGTCTCCTTATCATTAATTTTTCTTATGTTTAAAGACTTTAAAAACCATGCTTCTTCTTATTGGAGACACTTCCTGTTCATCCAAATAATTCATCTGCAACTTGTAAATGAGGAGTAATCCAGTTAGATCTTTCAATGGTAAGGTGCTTAATTTTTTTTCAACATGGGAGAAAAAAGAACCTTATAATCGTCTTGCTTTATTAGAAATGAATAATAACTTTGTATAAATCTTGTTTAAGGCCAAAAGGAATCATTATAAACTATATAAGCAATTTTAATAATTGTATAATTATATAACTCAAAAAGTCATATCTTGATCACATCAACAAATAAAGGCTCAATATATTTTATGCAATACATAGATGCTCTCTTTAGTTGCTAAAGGCTCTAAGCAACTCTTTAGTATATAAGAGATTTTCTCACAACGCAACTGTGGTCTATTTATACTCAAAACTAATTTAAATAGTTGTTAGGTAGATACACTATCTAATTTAAGGGATAGTTTTTTGAGACCTTTAGTTAGCGACACCTCCTTTTATTAGTCATATAACTACCAGATGGGGTTTTGACTAATCAGACCTCTAACTAAATAGAAAGTTTCCTCTTAGTAACTCTTAAAATAAATTACTGGTTAGCCAATCATAACTCTTCGATTAACCAAAAAATAGGGTTTTGGTAAATGAACAATTCAATCAATGAACAATTTTCAAACAATGAATAATCTAACTTATGTAAAATGCTAAGTAGGTAATGTTCACTTCATAAGTCATCCAAATTTAGTTTTCAACCCTTCTAGTTCTTTCAGATATTGAAACACACCCTTTTGATTAAAAAAATTGATTTAAAACTATTACAAAAGTTCTTAAAACTTTGTTTAAATGTCAAGAGGTGTTTTTCAAAGATCAAATCAAAATTTCTTTAAATTATGAGAGGCATTATGCTCTATTTGTAAATGAACATGTAATGATTGATTTCTTCATTCAATGAAATAACTAAGGCAAGATTACGATAAGGATTACAATGATTTGTTTAAAGTTTAATATGCTTGATTCCTTATTATTTTGGATTTTTTTACTTGAATTTCCTTTAATCTCCTTTAAGTTGTACATATTCTTCATTTTGCTCTTTTTTTTTAAAAAAATCTTTTGATTACTCAATTGGTTCCTTTGTTCACTTTACTTTTTCATGGATCTTGATCTTTTACATATTAACTTACTAGTATCACGAATGATAAATATATTAATAATCATGTATTTTGCAATTATCAAATCTATAAGTTAGAGCCTCATTAATATAACACATCTCATGACAAATTAACATAAGAATATAATTTAATTACAATATAGTATTCAAATATTTAAAGAAACTACTAAAGTGATGTTTGAATTAATAGTAAAATAATTTAGTTAGATTTTTGCCAAATAAAAATAACAACCAATCATAAAGTACTAAAGTGATGTTTGAATTATATTGTTTTAAGGTAAGTCTCATTTCCCTCCATACACAAAAGATATACCAATTGAGTTTAATATATTAAATCATTTTGAGTTTCATGTATAGAATTCATATGATATAAGCATCATCATGGTGTAAAATAAAATTAAAATTAACTATTTTTTTTGGAACGGAGGAACCTGTAACCGTTATGCTTTGGATGCACACTAGATAAACCTTCGGATTAACACAATAGCCTGCAAATCATGCTAAGCGGGTACTCCGCACTAGGCAAGTCTTGTGAGACAAGCTCGATCGAGAGAGTGCTGGTAGGGGATTCGAACACAGGACCTTTTGACCTTATATCTCCCCACTCCACCAACTCAACCACCGTAGAAGGCTCTAATTTATCCTTCTTCACGTTTTAAAATTCTTAAATTAGTCAAAATTCATAGGAAACATAAAATTGATCAATTAAATTCACTTAAAATTAATAAAAATATAAAAGAACTCATTTGGGATATTTTTATTGATATGAATTTAAAATTAGAAAACAAACAAAGCTGCTACTTATCTTTAATTTTAATTATTATGTTACAAGTTTCTACGGGTTCTTTAATTAAGTAGCCTGAACTCTAAATGACTCAATCCCAATAATTATCTAATATTGAACTAAGGGAGTGCTTGTTTGAGGGGTATGGAAAAAGGAGTATGGGTATGGATGAAAGATTGAGTTTGGTAAGGGGATATGATTATAGGGTTATTATTTTGATTACCCACTTTTGGGTAATACTTTATTCCTCTCCTAATCTAGCGGAATGGGTATCATTGTTATAGAGGAATGAGTTAATTAGTTACATTATAATTAATTAATTAAAATATTATTAATTAAAATATAATTCATTCATTAATTAAAATATTGTAATTAATTAATTATATTGTAATTAATTATTAATTATGTTTTAATTAATTATATTGTAGTTAATTAATTAATTAATTACAATATTTTAATTAATTAATTAATGACAATATTTTAATTAGTTAATTAATTAATTAACTAACTACAATATAATTAATTAAAATATAATTCATTCATTAATTAGAATATTTTAATTAATTAATTAATTAATTAATTAACTACAATATAATAAATTAAAATATAATTAATAATTAATTAACTACAATATAATCAATTAAAATATAATTCATTCATTAATTAAAATATTGTAATTAATTAATTAATTAAAATATAATTATTCAATAATTAAAATAATTAATTAATTAATTAATTACAATATAATTAATTAAAATATTATTAATAATTAATTAACTAAAATATAATTAATTAAAATATAATTCATTTATTAGTTAAAATATAATTCATTTATTAATTAAAATATTGTAATTAATTAATTAAAATATAATTGATTAATTAAAATGTAATTAATTACAATATTATAATTAATTAGTTAGTTATATTATAATTAGTTAAAATTAATCAAAATATTTTAATTATTCAATATATTGTAATTGATTAATTACAATATAATTAATTCATTAATTAAAACAAGATAAATTTTTATTTCTTAATATTTTTACAAACCAACCATTGTCAATGGTAATGTTAATCATTCCTTCCTCTTAACCAACCATTATAATTATAATGATAATATCCATTCTTATTCCTCACTATATTTATTCTCATCCCTATTATCATTCCTCCGTACGAACCAACCGCCCCCTAAGTATGAAAGTAGTTCAGTATTCTCATTCTTTAACCAGAGATCTCAAGTTCGAGTCCTGAGAATGAAGAAACCTATTTGACTAACACTTTATCCCTTATGGGCTGATCTAATGTGAGTGAAGATTAGTCATGGTGTGAATGACTTGAAGGCATCTTTCTACAATTAGGACTCTTCTCAAATACCTTATGGGCTAATTAAATTTTTTTTGAGTTTTATATTCGAATCTTGATAAAAGTTAAGTTAATTTAGATTTAGTATCAACCACTGCAGTTAACAAAAAGAAAAAAGATGTGATTAATCAAACTGCAATCGGACTTGACTTGGCATCAACTAAATAAAGACATGATTAAAGTAACGCAATTTGCAAGCTTCAGTCGGCCGAACTTAACATTCATGAGTAAGCGAAATCAAAGCCGCCAGGCACTTAACATCTAAACTAAGTGATAATGCCAACAACCACGTCCACAAACGTCTGAAACATTTTAAATAAACCTTTTATGTTTGTACCCCACCAAGCTCGTATAGGTTGCGACACGTTATGCAGTGAAGAGTAGCATTAGGAACGAAAAGTCGGCAGTCTTGTAAGGTTTCGACAGAAAGGGAATGTGGGTCTAACCCTAGAAACGTTAATGTTCTGACAAAACAGAACTTCAACAAGTTGCGAGTTAATGGGAACTCACAGTGTCTAGATTTCAATTGTCACTTGGCAATCACGCAAAGTCATTCCAGTTAAGGGATTTTCTATTCATACAATGGTCTAGCAAACCCCAAAAGAGACGGGGGATTAGGTAACAGATTTGTCATGAAATACTTGTTTTCGAGAGTGGTGATGCGTAATCACGTGCTGCCTGCATAGGAAGTAGGGAGGGAAAAGGCAACCCAAATCATATGGGTGTGTGCTCGGTTCGGTGTTAATCATTGACACGCTTACGTGGGTCTAATATAATCTGCAAAATTGAAAAACGGAAGGTTGACTGGAGGAGGTATGTCCTTGTAAATCTATCGCTGTTGCTGTGGTCCCATGCAACTACGCTATACGTGCCAACTTTGGTTGTACGAATGGGCCTTTGAACCCCTTTTTTGTACATGCCGGAACGGCTTGCTAGTTGTATCAAGACGGGAAACCGTAGCCAACTTCCCGTGACCAGCGCACGAGATGACAAGGAGGGCAATCAATTCTCATGCAACTCGTCGATTCGGGGTTGACCCGTGAATGGAATCAACGTTTGTCTTCTTGAATCGTTTATATAACGTTGACTAAGCAGAGGAACGAGGGGAGAAGTGTTTAAACAACGTTGTAGATATTTGGATTAAGATGAGGAACACCAAATAATGGCCAAACGTTAGAGATGACAATCCAGAGGGAAGGAATGGCACCACATGCAAGTGGGAAAACAACACCGCACATCCTACCAAATTTAAACATCCAATCCTTGAAGTTATCTTCGAAACACAAACATACAAAATAGCTTTCCAATGAACGATCTATGCGCCAAAACCAATGGAAATGGTCACACCCAAAAGCTTCAGGACAGCCTTGTAGTGTTTTACTTGATCAGGAAACATTTGGGTGATAAAAGGATGTTTGTAAAAGTAAAAACTACCTTACATGTACCTTACATGTACAAATGTTTAATCCCTAACTACATTCACACTAATTGGTTGAGAGAATTTACAAGCATCGCAGAGAAAAGTAAAGTAGAAGTGTTAATTCCTTAAGGAATTGGTAATTTATTTGCCAATAGATATAAATTATACTGCTATATAATATTTAGCATTATATAAATTATTCTTCTTTACTTTATTTTTAATTTTTTATTAAAATAATTTATATCTGTAGATTAAGATTGACATCTAATAATACATCAAAATCACCTAAATATTAAGAATATCAAATAGTTTTGACTAAACCTTTTGTGCATAATCTTTCTATGTAATTTAATCATTTCATTATATAATTTTCTAATTAGATATAAAGTATATAATTAATATCTACCACATTTTGAATCCAATTATATTATTTATCCCCCATTAGGAAAAGACCGATTCTTTCCTCAGTATACAGTATGGATTAAAGTCCTTGGAAACAATCTACCAGGCCCAGACATTCTGATTGGTATGGATATATATAATAAAGCTCAACCTTTACAGATCCTACTCACAAGCCTCAAGGACAGATATACCAAGCCGCGAAACCGACCCCCCAAGGGGACCCAAGCCCACTGGCCTCCAAATTCCATTCCCATATTGTTTTTCTGGGATTTGAACTTGGGACGTTGAGGCAACCCAGGATGAACCTAGTGGCTCTGATACCGTTGAGCTACCCAAAACTCGAGTTGAAGGTAACGAATACCAAATTCACTTATCCCCTTAACTTTCAGGGGTGCATGTTAAGGCGTGTTGTCTTGTCTATTATACCTGAAACTTACAATACCATAAACTTACAATACCAGTAGCTTGCAGTTCGCTTTTGGAAGCGTATAGTCTTCGGAAAGGTGTTGTTTGAAGGATGGTTTCATATGTCTAGGATATATAGTCGTACTTTGGAAGTACGTATCTCCTGATTTCCTATGTCTCTGCCTTTGTCCACAAGAGTTGGTGCTTTTGTGGAAGAGGTATGTCCCTGTGACTTTTCTAAATTATTTTTAATATGTTATTGGACCTTAGCTAAAGATTTCTCGCATTAATATTAATTAACTACCAAACGAGCTACCCTTGACTTGGATATATAAAAGTAGTATTAAAATACAACAATCTCTACTAAGATACTTTGCAAATATTAAGTTAAAGGATCACATATACAATCAATATTATATATATATACAAGAAATGGTTCATATGAAATTATCATATCAGGTCATTTTAATAAACTTATTCTCTAATAGGCATAACATTTATTTTAGTATCTCCATACTTTAGTTTATCAGATAGACTACTTTCTTCGTAAGGAAAAAACATAATGGATGTTAGTCTTTCTACAATATCAATTTCTAGTCTTAATATAACAATGAATAAAAATAATTTAAGAATAATACATAATACAATATAAAAATCATAATTACGATCTTATCATAATGTTTGCAATGTATGTATGTCCTTAAAAAAATGTATAAGATAAATAATTCCGTTAAATAATTATGTCACTAAAACTGTAATCCCCTAATTAGCTATAGTGCATAGACTAGTAATCTGCTAGTTACACTAAGCTAATCACTTAAATATCTTATTCTGTATCTCCATATAACAATCATGTTGTTGTTGGGATGGTAGTTTAATATGATAATTTTACAAAATTCCTTATCATGAGCACTTGTTTAATCTTACAACTTTTATCTCAATTATCATTGTAATTATGTGAAGCTACCTAAATATATACTTAGACCTTTGATGAGACCTTACCTTCTTTGACATGCCTAATGGCTTTAATGCTCTATATTACATTACTATTTCAATGTAAGGAACTATAACAAGTTCATAAAGAACTTATTGCTGCAAATAATCATTTTCACGAAGTAAAAAATTTATTATAACGTGATTAGCAATTGATGTTACATTTGAACCTTTGCAGCTTAAAATAATATTGTTCTAAGTAAAATATACCTTAACAATAACTTACTTTTATTGAATGAAAGTTAAAATCCTTATGAACTTAAACTCAAATATCAATTCATACATTGAATATACTTTAAAGGTATTTGATATCTCAATTGATAAATATCTTTAACATATTATCTATGTAATTAGATCATAATAGATAAGCAACATTTATATATATCTTTATGGATTTTTATTCCTAGAAAGTAAGATGTTACCTTTTCAAATACAATGTAGAGTTTTTCTTGGACTATCATATCTTCAACCGTTGGAAGTATGCAAGTATTATTCCCTATGAAAAGTATGCATAATAACATATTCCCACAAAAGAGGATAATTATATTCCTATTAACCTTCCTGTTGACATAATAAATCCGCAATCATCTTTAAGTTAAACTTTTGGAATTCATTATGAAAATAAATCTTTCAACATCTTAAAACCTTTTAGCTATACATCAAATGTATCAATAAAGGCACGGGTTTCATTTGGATATATTGTCATGAGATTTGAATTTTTTCAAACTCCATCTTACTCTCACTATTTATCTTAAAATCTATTCTCCTATAAGTATGCATTGAAATAAACATTTTATTAATTAGAGTTTTAAGATCATGTCCAACATTTTGGATATCTCATAACTTTTTATTATCCAATTCCATTCTAAACCTATTTAATAATATATACTATAATTAAGCACCACGTCCATAACTTGTTAACTTTCACTCTTTTAAGGTCTAACCATTTCACATTTACCATATACTTTTGCACATTGATGTAACTGAAACTACTAAAGTCAATTTGTTATATTATGCATAGCTGAAGAAATAAATTTTACAATATATAATATCTCATATTGTATTTTTCTCATTACACAAATCTAAACTATTATGAAATTTGGTTATGGAGGTATTCATTATAGAATATAATTCCTTATAAATAGCCAAGAAAACTTAAATCTCACTCATTGATCTCAAAAAGTGATTTCACATTTACAGTGTTAAATTTCTCCTTAGATTTAAATATTTTGAACTTTTTAAAAATTTTAATAGATATTTCATTTAGTACATGTGACTATTATATAAAGTCATTAGTAAATATAGTGAAATACAAGTATTCACCCTTTTTGTGAATTCTTATCACATCCAATAAATAATATGTATAAGATTTAATAATTTAATACTTTAATCACCTTTAACTAAAGGTTATTTGGTCGCTATGCAATCTCGTAAGTTTCAGAATTTTTTTATAAATTTTCTAATTAAAAGGATATGTATATCCTTAAAGTAATTTTATCATTCTCATTATGTATATTTAAACAACATGACATAAAATGCTATAATTGGTACCTAACTTGCCACTAGGGTTAAGCATAAATCTCTCTTGAACCAACACATACAAATTCTTTGTATAAAATTAGATCAACTATTTTTAGTCAATAATATATTTTTATCATGACTTAGACATTATGGTAATGTTCAATTCATATTTAGTATCATATACTCAAAAGTATGAATTAAAAATATACATGATCTCTATCATATCCAGTAATACAAAAAAAATTATGTGATCACCATTTCTGATAACAACTATTATCATACTATAGCAAATTCCTTCAATTGTAGTCCTTATTTATACTTTAGTAGGCTAAATTAAGTTAAACAATTCTATAAGGTATTATATCTTTCAACTTTACTTTATGCAACCATTGCATTTAGTTATTATAGTATTAACATCCATCTTACTTTTTTGCCTTTAGAGTTTATGAGATGTTAATCGATTCTAAATGTCATTACATTTTTTCATCTATATCACATTAATATATCTCTCAAACTTTGTTACCAACATCCTCAACATGAACTAATAACAAGGTTAGACAATAGACTTACCATTTTTTAAAAATATTTTTAAGAACTCTTTTTAATTTTAACCTATGTCCAAGAAATTCAGTTCACTAAAACTTGATGCGGCTATAAATAAACGAAATTTCTATTGAAAACAAAACAAATGCAAAAAAGAAAGTAATAGGTTATATTTCATATGATAAGTACTATTAAACTATGTTTTTAGTATGATTCTGAGAGCAATTTTATTATGCATAGATGATTTTTATACAATTTAGTACTCAATATGATTTATATTTTGTTTTCATTCCTTGTTTTAGCTTCCTAATGAAGAAGGAATGAATTAAAGAAAGTTAGAGCTAAGTTAGAGAAGTTTTGGAATATTTTGAGGGGAACACGAGTTAAACATATCCTTATATTAATAATAAAGTCAAACATGATCATACATTCTACTTTTGTTATTCAATATTCCATTCCAATTCTTTAATAACTTTTCATATAAAGAATACGACCCACACACGGATTCGATTTCATGACCTTCATAATTTTGTTCCTTTGGAAGTGTGTAGAGGAGTAACTAAGCCTACATAGGTGAAACATGGAGTTGTGTTTATGGCCCATGTTATTGATGATTTTTAAGTAAGTAATTTTTTTTTTACAACTTTAAAGAAGAGGAGACCAATGCAAGCCCATATTAAACCTATATTGGGTGAGACTCTTTGAAATTTTTAGGATTTTCCGAGAATATAAGAAGATTTTGCATAATTAAGTAGAGCAAGAGACTAGTGAGCAATTATAAGGAGCAAAATTAGAGCATATAAGGAGAAAAATGAAGTAGCCTTAGATACAAAGTTTAAGATTCCATTAAGATTCAACTAAGAACTTAAAGATTTCAATATTCATAAGAATGATTTATTTTATCTTGTTTTCTTTCTTCACTATTGTTGTTTTCTTTTAATTAAGCATGAACTAAATTGGGAAACAAATCTATATAGGATGAGCCTTAGAGCTATTTTTTTAGATTTATTTCTTGATTTAATGAATGATCTAAGTTTTGTTATAAATTATTAATGATTACTTCTTGTGATTGAATTTAAATATGCTAGCATTTTGATTCAATTTCAAATTTTATGTATATAAATTAAGAAATCACATGTATGAATAGATCATTGCATGCATAATAAGAGTTGTAAGGAATCCTACAAATAGGACTATATAAATTTTGTGGTTTAGAGCCAAATTTATCATACAAATTCACAAAACGGGTTAATGCATTCTTAGGAATTTTGATTAGAAAGAGATGTTAATCAATCAATTTAAAGACATTGGTTATATATCTTAAGAAAGAATATAGTTTTAATTTTGAAATTTATATTGATCTAGGGAACTAGGGTTGACCATTGAATCAATATAAATATAACAATATAAAGATTTTAGGAGGATTTATATCTAGATCGTGTCATGGTTTCTTTAATCTTGCTCATTACTTTAATTTTTTACTTCATATTAGTCATTTTAATTTAGTTTATCTTTTCGTTTAATTCAACCTTTCACTTTTTTAGATTAGATAATAGAAAGACAATCAGTAATAGTATTTATAGTCCTTGAAGGATCAAAACTTGTATTCACTTAAACTATACTATAAAAATGTTATGTGCACTTGCTTAATGATCTTTAGCATAGTTTTGAGAGGATACACATATCATCACAATCACTATAACAATAAAATAAGATTAGGAATTTGATCTATAATTTATCTACTAGCATATAGAGTTAACTATAGGACGTTACTAAAAGTGGAGTAAATCTAGAGTATTAATCCCACATGAACTATGTCACTTTATTTATTAATCCTATTTAAAAAATAAACTATACAAAGCAAAATATTATGAAAGATAATTCAATCACTAAACTAAAGGAATCAATGCAAATAAACTATTATAGGAAAATCAATAAAGCAAATATTAGGGTTATGGGGTTCATTTATAGGGAATTCTAATTATCATGTTCGATCGGTTTTTTTATGTTGAAATAACAATTAATTTATTATTAAGGTTGAAATAAAAATTAATTTATCGTTACCCTATCTTGAGGCATATAGTCTTGATGCGCAATTTAAAGTAATCAAATTTGATAGGTATAGTTAAACTAGATTATCATAAGAGTCTAGGATACTTTCATTCTTTAATCCTAAAGTGTTTGTTCTCTTAGTGCACAAATCAAAACTCACCTCTTTGTCCTTTATGCTTTAAATAATGAAAAAAATTCATCCCAAGTTGCATCATTAGTCTTAACTAGGGTGAGTAGTTATAACTACTAACATGATGAAAATAAAAATGAAATAAGGCTATCTTAACATAAAAGAAAAAAAGGAAGAAAGAATTAGAAGAGTTGTCATAGTTTCCTCCAATCTTGCTCCAAGTCCTTCCTTGATGCAAATAAACCCTAAAACTAAAAGCTTAGTTACAAAGGAGATTGTTACTGACCTCTAAAGTCTCCTACAATGAACATTAGTATAAGTATTTATAAGGTGGGGTTACATCAAAGAGTTATAAGGAAATTGAACTTGTAATTTGCACATTCTCAAAGTGTTTGCTACGAGAACCAACATATGTTTCACTTACAAAATAATATTAGTTTTTTTCTAGAAATTTTTAGATATATATAATGAGTCTAAAATTGATTCTACTTTATGTTTAGTGTTGATTTTGTTTTGAACAAAAAAATGACAAATATGGGCTAAACATTGACTTATGTTAGTCCCGCGTTTGACCATTACTCCCACTTCCTCAAATGTTTAATATCTTTGAGTTGGAATCAATCTCTAACATCTTTCACAAAGTTTTTTCTTTCGATTTAGCTTTCAAATGGCTTTAGTTTTACCTTAATTGGAACTTTGGAGAAAGTTATGCTTAAATCTATATAACATCTCCTAAAAATCATCACCTATAAGATAATAAATCAAACATAAGAAAATATCATATAATTCCATATAAAGCATATCATAAAAATGCTAAAATACAATAAACTTATCCCTTACAAACATGCAAAATATATATCTATCAAATTCGGCCATACTTAACTAATTACTTTTCCTTGAGCAATCAATATTATACCATATCTTACTAAACACTCCTAACTAAAACAAGAATTTATTCCACTTTTACATGCGTATGGTGAAATTTAGCATATATTGTTAGTCTTTAAACCTTTAGGCTAATGAAGAAGTCATAGTCTCTTAACGATCTACTGATACCTACAAACATTAGCCTACATAGTTAATAATATAAGATATACGTATTTCAGCCTTAATGGAATTGCAAAACTTAAATACATAATATTTTTATTAAGTCAATATATAAACATGATGATACATAAGTATTGAGCTGGACTTATAGTCTTCTCATAAAATCGAACTTACTATAACCTTAAAAATCATCTAATCTCCAGTAATTCAGTAATTCAATACACACACACACATACTCACACACACACACACACACACACACACACACACACACACACACACACACACACACACACACACACATAAGTAAAGATCAAAAGATCTTGAATTATATTGTAATATGTCCAGAAAGGATAAGTTAACAAAGGAAGGGAATAAGAAAACAAAGATAAAAGAAAAACAGAGATATTCATAATTAGTAGAGTAAACAAATCAAGAAATTGAAATAGAATCTCTACTAACTCCTTATATCTTTAAAAAATCCTTCTCTTCCTTGATTGTTTTCAAGCACAATAAACTCATGCCAGTCAATTTTTAACAACATCTTTTTTTAATGCTTTTTATTTACACATTCTTTACATTTTTCACAAGAATTCCCTTTTTTGTTTCCCTTTCAATTGGCACATATTTCTCTTTTTTATGACCACTTTATACATATTACCACTCTCTCTCACCTATTTCCTTAAATATTATACCTACTAAAATTATAAGTAAAAATTCTACTAATCATGAATTAGGGTGCAATAACTTGTGTTTTTTAGGCTCAAGGTACACTAGAAATGTTGAAAAAAAATGCTAAAATTTCATAATAGGCTCAAACGGGTTTACTAATAGATTAATGTACAAAAGGTAAGCAATTTGACTCAAACTCAATCCTCAGGGACTTTATCATTAATGCCTATATATATCTTACATACAATCTAGAAAAGATGAAATCAAAGTTCTAGAAATCCAAAATCAAAGAACGTATTCACATTCAAAATAAAGAATATTGCATGGAGGCTCAATTTCTCACATAATCACTTAAGCAAAATCAAAGTATCTTCTCTTAACCAACATGATTTTCTAGTATTTACAAAGTTAAATTTGCATTCAATCACTTAAATCGTATTACAAATTTAACCTTTAACCATCAATCTCAACATAGGATTATATATACACTCACTTCGTCAATCTAAAGTAACTAATGAGAACCTAAACACAACATAAGAACCAAAAAAAAAAACTTAAAAAAAGTCTAAACCTAAATCAAGCCAAAAAAAAAACTACAAAATATAAAATAGTAGCTAATACATAAAACCTAAAGAAGAATCTTCGATTCATCTCCACATTTAAACATAAAATTTTCTTCAATATCAATCAAATAAGATAATAAAACCAATAAAAGAGACAAATAAGGTAGAAATAATCTCACTTTTTCTAAGCATAGTTGGTGAGGCAACATCCAACATAATCGAACAAAATAAATTAAAGAAAAACATTAGTATAAATATGAAATTAAGAAAGTAAAATAAAAAAAACTAAAGTTAGAACATTAGATTGCCTCCAAACAAGCACATTTTAGAAAGTCCTTCAGTTAGACTTCTTACTTAAGTCTTTCATCATGGATTCAAAATTAAATACTTGTTTTCACTATTATTTAGAATTCTAAGCTCTCTAATTCCCTCACATTCTATTAGGATTGGGTTATGTTATTCCCCTTCTTCTCCTTATAAGATATAGGATTCCTCTTTACTTAACTTAAACACCAATAACTTTAAACTTCTTTTTGTTACAAACGAGATACTTTGAGCATTCAATATTCTTTAATATCTGTCAAATAACAAATTTATCTTCCTTTCCATCCTTTTCAAACATACTCAGGTATGAAATTAGCATCATTATAGGTCGAGGGGTCCACCACTCCAAATTAACATCTCTTGTGGAATAAATTGTACTGATATGCTCCTGTTAAAATCATCCTCTAACTTAAAACCATGATTGTTACTAGATGGAGATAAGATCAACGTCATTTTACTTTGTTCACTACTTCCTTGTCCACTTTTGCATACTCGTATGACTTTTGTACATTCTCCTCTTTAGCATCTTTAAATTAAGTGTTTTGCAAGTCCTAAGTGGTATAATGATAAATGCTAAATAGACTTTATTTCTGATCTTATATTTAATGCATTTTATTTGTTTATTGGAAAGTTTCTTATTGTTTTTGGTACTTATCTTATTTTTATTGTGTTTATAGGTTTTATTTGCCTTCATAAACAAAAAAGTGAAGAATTAGGGTGAAATCGAGACAGAAAATAGAAGAATTGATTCTATTTTGGTAAATGCCCGTGTAAGTCCACGTGGCAGTGTTGGTGCCCGTATAAGTTTACACGACAATGTGGGTGCTTGTATAGCTCTCTCGGACTATGTTTCTTTGAGATTTTCAAAGATTGAAGTAAGATTGATGGGCATGGTCATGCACATGGCCTTGTGAGTAACTATGTTCACTTTAAAAACCCAATTTTGAGTTGTAAATGGATAAAGCAAAGAGAAAATAGGCGGAAGTAAAAAGGGGTTCTTAAAAGGATTGAAAAAACACAAATTGATGGCTTAGAGAATAGAGAACAAGCAAGGAACATATTTGGGGTAGATTTTCATCAAAATAAAGTGGATTTCATGAAGATTAAAAGAGATCTCATCATGGTTCTTTTTTTATTTTTCCTTTAATCTTAATGTTACGAGCATGATTGAAAATTTTTTCATTACTTAGATTAGAAGAACCTTGGGATAAACCTTGTGGTGATTCTATTTAGCTTAATTCATTCTTTAGTTTCATTGAGATTTAGTTATGTATTCTTAATGATTATTGAATTAATATTGTAGCATATTATTTCATTTATGAATTGAGAAATCCTTTTGTGTGAATATATCTACGATAATTAAAATGAGTCTAATGCAAACTTAAAGATAGGTCAACATAAATTCTTTATATTAAATTCAAGCATAATAGTGAAATTGATAGATTGATTAATGCAACCTTAGGGGTTTTAACTAGAGAGGTTTTAGTTAATCAATAGAGGATTAGTTGTTAGTAGTTTTGAGAAAGATATTAACATAAGATAAAAATTTTCACGATCCAATGAACTAAAGATTAAATTGATTAGTGAAATCACGATTATATAAGAAGTCCTAAAAGGACCTGAAATCCAAGTAAAAATGTTTTCTTTATTTAATTTTTATTCTAGTTAGTTAATTATGTGGATCTATTTTACTTTATTATTTTAATTTTGCATTTGATTTATCTTAAACAATATAATTCGTTAGGCTAAATAATATAAAGATGATAAGTACTAATAATTCTAGTCCTTGTAAGATTGATCCATAAATACTAAATATATCTACATTGTGCACTTTCAATTTAAAACATAAATTACACATTAAGTTTTTTGGCTCTGTTGTTAGGGACTAGAATATTGGATATACCTTATTTTTATTAATTGTCATTTTTTAAATAGTTTTTATTTCTTTTCTTTTATATTTAATTTTTTCCTATAACTTTGTTTCTTAATCTTATGATTATGTCTTATTTTTAGGATTTAGGTAGTTAACATTATAACAACCAAACATGATAGAAGGATGGAAAGGGCAATATTCTTAGGCAGATTATGACATGCCATCACTTATGGCAGTTTTAGAAGCTTGAAACAAGAGGCATGGTGACATGTATTCAATAGCTCAATTGATGTTCATGACGTTTTGTGACGTTTGTAGAGGTGATCACCCTAATCATGAATGTTAAGTATCAAACTATATGTGGGAGCTTCCGAATTTGTATGAAGAACTAGCATCAAGATACCCATTACAAGAATACTTATAATCTAGAGTGGAGCAATTATTACAACTTTATATGGGATGATAATGCTTCATCTAGATTTCGAGAACAATTGTAGTAAGAGGAAGAGGAATGACTTAAAGACGTCTTAATGAAAGGCATTATTTTAAGCGAGGTTGCACTCCATGGACTTTAATTTCTAGTTACTTCATTTAAATACACCAAGTTAAACATGAGGGATAATGTGAGCACATTAATTTTCTAGAGTTGTGAGGAGCCAGAGGTTGAATACATGAAGGAAGTTATAGTTCAAAAAAAGAAGGAAGAAGATTCACCAAAGAAGATAGATGTTGAAGAAAAGGAGGAAGTTGTTGTTCAAAAAGAGAAGGAAGAGGATAAAAAGGACGACGAAGAGGAGGAGCCAAATAAGGAGGCTATTGAGGAAGCATTGACAGTCATCTTAAATACAGAGGGCTCCTTTTTCCCACAAGACAAACTGATAGAGTTAATTGAAGATCCAGAGTGTTTTGTTATTTCTTGTTATATTGACAGCTTGTTACTAAAAAAGACATTAATAGATTTAATTGGTTTTGTTAATTTGAGACCTTATATCCTTATTATCTTGCAACATATGGCATATTTATAAGCTATCGAACTTTTATATAGGAAAATGAGTGGAAGCAAGTTGCTGATTATAGATTGATGTCCAAAAAGGGCTTATTAATAAGTCCAACTATAAGGCTTATAAAGAAGCACTAGTTAGGAGGCAACCAAACATCTAGGTGTTTTTGTTTTGTTTGAGTAGTTTATAGGATTTACATTAGTAGTTTAGTTATTTTCATAGTTTTAGTTTGATGGCCACAATTTTGCTATTTGAGATTTGACGGAGTTCTACATGTTATAAAGGCAACATCAACCCTTAATTTACAATAGAAAAGATTTGATTAGTAGTGGATGGATGTTGATGACATTGAGTAATACTATAAATCCTTTTCTATCAGGGGAGTACTAGTTATCCTCACCCCTATTTTATTTTCCATACTTTTTATTATTCTTGCATGTTTTTTACATTGAGGAAAATGTACAACTTAAGTGTGGGAATTGGGAAAATGACTTAGGGGGTGCTTGGTTAAGGGAAATGAGAATAAATCAATGGGAATGGAATGAATGGTAATGATTGGTTAGTTATTATGATTGATTGAATAGTTTTTTCATACCCTAGTTTTGGGTAATGGTCCATACCCTCCATGTATGGGAGGAATGGGTTTGATTCCTACCAACACTAATATTTTTAATTTTTTAATTAAATATAATTAAAATATAATTTATTAAAATATAATTAATTAAATTAATTAAGATAAAATAAATAAATAATTAATTAAAATAGTTAATCAAGATAAAATCTAATTAATTAAAATCTAATTATTAATTAATCAAAATATTGTAATTAATTAATTAATTACAATATAATTAATTAAATTATTATTATTATTTAATTACATTATATTATATTTAATTAAAATATTATTATTAATTAAAATAT
>JAOSBN010000009.1:18851883-18874311 GCA_027563595.1 Erythroxylum suave
TTTTCTCACCAATTTCTTTCTCATTTAAATTCATTTTAATATTTCTATTTTTCATCAAAAATTCGGGGTCCAACAATATTGTTCTGATTAAACATAAAATATGGAATTAATGTCTACCTTATTTTAGTTCAATCAATTTTTTTTAACTAATAAGTGATTCTATTAGTGATAATATTTGACAACTATTTTTAAAATGTCATTCTACCTTAGCCAAAAAGATTTCTTAAATCAATTCTAATCAAGAACAACGAAACGTTCTCACTAACCATTTTAAGATGATTAATTCTATATTGATCATTCAACTATATGTTTATAGTTCATGCTATATTTAATGACTACAAAATGATCACCTATTGAATAATATAGGTCTATCATACATTAATTCTTACATGAGATATTTTGAAGATCTTAAGTCAACCGATCACTTATTCAATCTTTATAATCAACATTCTTGTAAAAATACAAGTAATGTTCTATATATAGTTCCCCTATTCTTAGTTCTATGAATTTTTTCTCTAAAAAATACTCTCACATTTGTTTAACTATTTCTATACTTCAATCTATGAGATAGATTATTTCTTTCAAAATGAAGAAACATAGTATGTACTAATTTTTCCATTCTATTAATATTTAGTCTCAATAGAATAATTAAGAATAATTTAAAGATAATGTATAAATATAATATAAATATCACAATTTTGATCTTATATCAATTTTATTTGTAATATACATTTATCTCATAAACTTTATCTAAAAATGTATTAATTAAACAAATATACATAAAATAAATAATATCTTTAAATAATTATGTTACAACCGATCAATTAAAATTGTAGTTTGATAGATTGTAGATTTATCATTTCTTTTTGATGGTGTGTTAATTACAATGTTTGTTCATTGTAATTACAATGTTAATATTTCAATGCTTAACATTAATTTTTGATCGTAAGAAGTTAGAAAGAAAAATGAGAGAGGTTGAAAATTTTGAAAATTGAATTCACTACCTGCCTCATACCTTATTTTGTTAAACTAATTTTATATGTGCTCAGGCCTCAGATCATATATATGAAAGACTAAGCAGACGGTTAGTTCATACGGGAGAATGACAATAGCAATAAAAATGAATATAACGAGGAATGAGAATGAATATTATAATTATAATTATGGTGGTTAGTTAAGAGGAAGGAATGATTACCATTATCATTAACAATGGTCGGTTTGTAAAAAATATTAAGAAATAAAAATTTATTATATTTTAATTAATGAATGAATTATATTTTGATTAGTTATATTGTAATTAATTAATTAAAATATTTTAGTTGATTATATTGTAATTTAATTAATTAATTAAATATTGTAATTAATCATATTTTGTTTAATTAATTAATTACAATATTTTAATTAATGAATAATTATAATATTTAATTAATGAATAAATTATATTTTAATTAATTGATAATATTTTAATTAATTAATTAATTAAAATTAAAATTAATTAATTAATACTAAAAATATTTAAAAAAGAGTCACTTCTAAAAAATAAATTTCATTCTCCTACTAAATAAAAGATATAAAAAATTACCCAAAAATAAAATACTAAACTGTTGTCCCTATAATAATAAATAACAACCAACAACATACTTTTCATTTCTTTATCTATCAACCTCTTTTCAGATCCATCAAGCACGTACCTCCTAAATGACAAGAATGCAACCGAAGAAAATAGGTGGACATTTCGAGAATGGGGCAGGCGAACCCTAGGTGCTCGGCCTACGACAGTATCATTTCATTGATTGTTCATTTGTTTTGCTTTCCTAATATGTTCAAACATGGCGTACAATTGCGTCTATATAAAGATTCTCCTGTCATTCGTAATAACTCGTGTCCTAAGTCAAGTCAAATCAAGGAAATGATTTATTATTATTATATACTTTATTATATATATATGAAAAAATTCACGTCACGCACTATATAATAATAAATAAATAAATATAATAAAATTTAATAATAATAATAAAGTTAAAAAATAAAATTGTCAAAAATAATGTATTGAATAATAATAATAAATAAATAAAATTAATAATCATAATATTATTTTTAATAATAACTAGAAAATTAATAATAATAGAGATGTCGTGATCGTACATATGCACTATCGCGACAAATTCAAATTTTCAAGAAAGTCACGATCATGCTTATACATAATCGCGACGAACTTCATTTTCTGCGACTGTTCATTAAAAATTGCGATCGTAAATAAGCATGATCAGGACACCTTTTATTCTATAAATTCATTTATTGTTGAATTCTCAATTTAATTTAATTTTATATTTATTTTATTGTATACTATTTTATTTTATTTACTTGTGTATTTGTTTTTACTCCCACCAAAAAATTAAAATTTTAATCTTGATGTTAATTATAATTATATATATATATATACTTGGTGGAAAAAGTCTAGGGCGTGACTTTGAAATATCACATTTGTGACTTTTTCCATATATATATATATATATATATATATATTATATAAAGTAAATTATATAATAATAAATAAATTAATAAAATTTAATAATAATAATAAAATTGAAAAAATAAAATTATCAAAAATAAAAATTTAATAATAATAATAAATAAAATTAATAATCATAATATTATTTTTAACAGTAACTAAAAATTAATAATAATAAAATTAATAAAATTATAAATAATAAGAAATTGAATAATAATAATAATAAATAAATTTATTAATAATTATTATATAAACTCAACTAGAAAATTAATAATAATAATAATTAATAATATCAAGAATAATAGAATTTATAAGAATAATAATAATAATATTATTATTATAATGTTTATTAAAATATAAATTAAAAAATCGATTTAAAAAAAGATGAGGCATTTGTTGCAGGTCGGTGTGAAAGTCAACTCTTCTTTTTAATTAAAACGTCGTCTACGTATTAGTTGCAGATTCAGAATAAACGTAAGGTTACTAAATATCTGACTCCCGTTGAAACCCACCTTCCATTAGCGTAGAATACAAACGAAAGGTCTTGGCGACATGGCGCCCCAAGTTTTATACATTAATTACCTAACCTTTTAGCACCAAAAATAGAAACAGAATCTAATGATGCGTCGTTACAGCTGCCCCACCATTGGTGGGGACAGTGGGCCCAGCGGTGTCTTCATTAAACACCTTTGCAATCCTCTCGATAGGGATCAGCGGCAGATAGGGCGCCCTAGGGTACCATCTCTGCGCCGCGTAGTACACAACCTGATTATACCTCTCTGACCAGTATGCAGCAGTGGGAACTATAATCTGGGCAATTTGAGGAAAAACCGGAAGCCGGTTCAACGACCGCCAAAACGATACGGCGTACTGCTCAACCACAGGCTCGTACTTGTAGTACACCTCACGTGCCGCCGGCTCGTACTTGACGTATAGCGTCTTACTCACATTCTTCGCCGCGTCTACAACACCGGCTCGCTGAACTTCATAAGCAACTGCTCGAGCTTGGCTCGACGCCTGCTTCACTAGAGACGGTACGTGCCTGTACAACTCGTTCAGTAACTCATCAACCTGCATGGAAGGCGACAGAGCGCGAAATCACAGATTATGTATTAACTAAAAATAGACTAGGCAAGAAAAAAGAATTCCGAACCAACCTTGCGATCCACGAATTTGAGAAGCTCAAACGGTACGTCGTGAAACTTGTCGTAGACAGGTCCAATGACGGTTTTCACGATGCCTTCCACGGCGTGGACTCCCGCATTTAGTGGACCGGAGTTTTCCTTCGCGAACTCGTACAGGCTTGTGAAGCACACCACTGTGTAGATCGCAGCCGCGTGAACGAAATCTAAATACTTGAGTTTGTTCTCGCTAGCTTGAGCCTAACCATAAAAATCATGTAAGATTAACGAAATCAACAAAAAGGTACACTTGATGGAAGAGGCTTGTTCACTGATACCGTTTGAATTTGTTGTTTAGGTTCAGAGTCTGCCATTTCCCCTCAGCAACTTTTCGTAGAAATCACCTACTTCAACTGTAACAGAGAACACTAAAGAAAGCGCTGCAACGATTGCCTTCTTATAGGGACATCAATCACAGGCCAATAATCTACGGCTAGGGGGAGACTTATATACACGTGGCAACATATTTGTCGTTCGATGGTCTAAAGGAAGAAGCAGGTCCTGGGTTGTTACGAAACGTGAAGATAACGAGTGGTGTGAGAGTGACACGTGGGAATGTGATGATATATATGTTAATCAAGGACACGTGTCTCTATCTGGTGGGCACTGTTCCCGGTGCGTGTCGAGGACGGGGTGACGGAAGGTGGGATATGATTCTGAGGAGTGGCACGGATAACGATGTAGTTGTTTATAGTCACGGTTAACGAGGAGGGGTCGCTCATCTCCATCACGTCACGCTCTTCAGATTCCCGTGCACTATAATATTAATATAAAAGATTTTAAAAGGATTTAAATTTTGGTAATTTATCATCCAGGAAAATACTATATGCCGAATGGGCTTTTTCATTTCAACATGAAAGACCAGCTCCTACTCTTGTGGACCTTGGGTTACTGAGAAGTGTTTGGTGGGGAAAACTGAACCATTCAACGGGAACTTAGTTCGGGTCAAGTGACCCGTCAAACTCCGGATATGAATACCCAATTTCAGAAGAGAACCTGTACGGTAGTGTCAAAATGGACGATGAGAAGAGGATACTGAACCAAGTGTTTGGGGAGTCGTCTGACAGCGAGTACGACGAAAGAGACGAAGCTACGTTGCAACAGAACAAACCCACTTGGGAATCGGTTAGAGGGATCGAAGGATTATATTTGTGCAGCGACTTCCTTTCTCCTCGCCAACAATCTGACTTGCTTTCCTCGATTCAAAATGGTGCTTTTCAAAACTTGGAATTTCTTAAATTCTGATCATTGAGTTTTAATACGCTGTGGCTTTGTGGATGCAGAAGAATGGTTCGATGAAGGTTCTAACAATCAGGTGCCTCGTAAAGCCTAGTACTTGAATCTAAATCACTGCTCTCTCTCAGAAGCTTAGTTGAGAATTAATGTGTTTGGTTTTTGATCTATCCGGTAGGCTATGAGATTTGGAAATCTTCCCGCTTGGGCCGTTGAACTTGCGGATTCTATTCGTGAGTTGGTGCTATCGGTTGATCATGGATGTGCAGATAAAGATTGCCCCAGCGGAAGCGAAGGTTCTTGTATGCTTCCGACGGATATATTATGGAGGGAACCGCTATTTGATCAAATGATTGTAAATGTCTACCGGCCAGGTGAGGTGGGGTTAACGTTAAGCCTTCCGTCGCTACTTGGATTTTACTGTAAATGTTTTACAATATATGCTAGACCGTAGAAGTCAATGCAAGCTTCACAGGAGTAAATTCTGTCCTTTTCAAGATTTGATCATCTGAAAAAGTTGGTCATATACTTGGTAATTCTTGCTTGCGCTCTCTCAGATACGTTCCGTATCTAGTGAGGTTCGTTCAAATAGTCATTGTGAAGCTTGAAGTTCTTTAGACTAGTGTTCAGTTGGCACTTTGCATACCATTATGAATGTGCGATCTGACTACATCTATAACTTAGATCCTAAGCTTTGTATTCTGTGCAGGGAATCTGTGCACATGTTGACCTTATGCGCTTTGAGGATGGGATTGCCATTGTATCCCTGGAGTCATCATGCGTGATGCATTTTACCAGGACCAGTGTTAATTGTGGTAATGAGAATGCAGAGAAGGATCAATGTACGATTAGGGTTCCTGTTTACCTAAAACCTGGATCTCTAGTTATACTCTCAGGGGAGGCTCGCTACTTATGGAAACATGAGATCAACCGCAAGCGAGAGGTTCAGATATGGGGAGGTGAGGAGCTAATACAGAGGAGGAGAACATCTATAACTTTGAGAAAGCTCTGCTGCATTGAGTAGCGAGGATTAACATTACCATCTTGGGAAAGGAAAAGATCTTGTTTGTTGATATTTGATTTTCCACCATTGCAACTTATTTCAATTTCATTCACAAAATGATAAGTTTCACTCCCTTTCTTATGCTACCTTTCACTGGACCTTGTTAAGATACAGATCTCAACATAAAAACAATCAGCTACTGCAACTTTTCCATTATGTCATTTATATAACAACCCAAACCAAAATGCAAAGCTTGTCTATGGATTTGCCAATAGTTCAAAACACATCACAATTATCGGAATGATTAGAATGGATTCAATTCATTAACTACAACTATCCGCAGCATTCATGATGTATAACTGTAACAGTTTCATGGTAGTGGGCTGAATAAATTATCCAAGAGTATTACAGAACTGAAGAAGTGCAAATCATGAAAGCTATTTCTTTTGAATAATGATTTTAACATGGATTACTACAAAATTATTCTCTCTCCGCGACTAACTCGGGATACAATTAGCTGCTCCACAGGTTATTACCTAATACATTCTGAGCAGCAGTGCATTGGCATCTTGTATTAAAATGTAGAGGCATTAGAGAGATCAAAACAGCCCAGCTAGGCAACTATGAGTAGGCTGCCTTGACAGCTTTAAAGGCTGGATGAAGCAAACCAAGCTCATCTTTAACCTCAAGTGGATTATCTGTCTCGTTTCGAACTCTCTTCACTCTTCTACTAGCCAGTGATTTATGAGTGAAGCCATACATTTGAAGAATCTGATTGTCCGCAAAGTTAAATGCTCGGTCCATTTGCTTCAAGCATCTCTCAACTGAGTAGTCTCCAAATTTAGCACAAGGCTTGCAACCCACGAAGTGAGTGACTAATGGCCACCTATGATCACCCAAACCAGGATGATAGTTCTCAATCATCTCTTCGTACCTGTCCACCAAAATCCCCCAGTAACCGTGCAAGTAATATGCACTCTCCAGATACACCTTGTCACCCCACTTGTCCCTCTGTGTAGCCAGGATATAAACCATTGTCGACTGATCATCAGCCTCAAAAACGGGTCTACCCTTAAGCTCTCTAGTTAGAATTTTACCAGCCTCATCTCTGATCTTCCCTTTGGGTCCCATAGGCGCCCAAGTATCGAGAATATCCAATGCCCATTGCCCGTTCCTCAACAAAAAGCTTCCAGTGTTCAATCCAATCCAGTTCTTGTCATCATAAACCATCTCATTCCACCCATGCATCACAAAGTTGTAATCTTTATACCTTTCCCATGGCAATTCAAACGCCATGTCAGTGAACATAGCATCACTATCCATCCACCACAAGAACTCCACTTCTGGATGAGACAAGAGAAGCTTCCTTATCAAGGGCAATTTGGCCCAAAAACCCGACATTTCCGCATCAAGAAGAGCCATGTTGTAGAAGATCTCAATCCCATGTAACCTGCAGTAATCAATCTTGTTCTTAATCGACTTCAACAGGTAATGATCACCCACCGGATTCTCACAAGGTTTTGGCGATGATCCAGTAACCAACAAGACACGAGGCTTATTGGGTCCAATAAAATTAGGAAAATCCGGATTTTTATTAAGCCACTCCGATCTCTGCTCGTCCCAATTTGAAATTTTAGGACCCAAACTGTACGGCTTATTGGGATCAGGCTTATCGTCCTCTCCTTCATCGACCAAAATCTTGTTGAAATCGAACTCGTTGTAATTGTTGGTGTCAACGCTCTCGGCTTGAGAAGATGACGTCGTTGACTGGACCTCCTCCAACACGCGGTGGGGCTCAGCGCGTTTGCGCAAGTAGAAATGGTCGCGAATCTCATTGAAGTCCTGCTGGGGAGTCCCGAACTTACCGGCTCCGATAGTGCCACGAAGGACTACCACCGTAAGGACGAGGCAGAGGATAGTAACCTTACCGTGCTTTAAAGCTCTCTGCATCCTTCGCATCACGTGAGAACCTAAACAATCCTCCATCACCTTAGATCCGCGAATGGTTCAACAAACAAATGCGTTAATGCAGTGAAAATGGTACTGATTTCCAAGATTGGAATATGGAAACTCTGTGATTCAGATATGGTCGGAGCTACAGATTCCAAAATTTCCAATAAAAGACCCGCCTTTTGGTATTCTCCTTATCACCCTCCTCTGCCTTTCTCCCATTTTTTGGCTTCCGTATTCTAACAAGGTTTGTTTCGGACAACGCTGAAGAGTATGTCGGTGGGAAGTGGCAACCATATACAGCGTCTGTCCAAAATGACCCAACCCAAATTTATGTCTTGTAAGAACTAAAAACCAATTCCAAAACACAAAATTGAGTTATATTTTAATTATTTTGCATAGATACCAAACTTCGTCCATGTGGCATAGCCCAGTGGGCCGCCCGGGCCAACATTGTAAGCCTGTGGTTCGATCAATTCGAGCCAAAAGTAGACCAAATCAATTTTGCTAACTTTCTGTATTAAATCATAATTTTGTCAATCCAACCTGATTATTATTTTTATAAAAGCCCAAAATTAAAGAACATTTACTGTAGTATAAGATTGTGTATTATTAAATCTTTTCTTAAATTTTAAGTCTTAGTGAAATTTTTAGTTAGTGTTGTTGTTGACACTCTCAGGAAAGCAAATTAATTAGTTTAAGGAAAAATTTGTGTCATCATTATTTTTAGTAGTTTCATGATTATAATAGTTTATATGGACTAGTCCTTACATTTGGTAAATTCTTGACATATAAAAATAATTTAATTAATACATTTTAGTAAATAATTTATGATACCTAAAATAATTTAACTAATACAAATTTAAGAGGATTATAAAATTTTAATTAATATATATTTTGATTATTAATAAATTTTCACTGATAAATAAGAGATTAAAATGATATTTTATTTGTTTATTTATAAAAATTTATATTTAAAATTTATATAATACGCAAGTATTAGGTATTAACAATAAAACAAAATTTTAAAATCTTTCCTAAAACTTTAAAATTTATTTTACACGTGAAATTTACTAAAATATGAATCTAGCTACATGTACTTATATTTAATATTAACTAAATTAATTTTATGATTAGCTATAAGAAGTTACAACTAAAATAATGACTTATTTTAGACTAATATGTTGCATGAAATTTCACCCTATATTCACTCGGAGCTGAACGTATGACTCAGTTCTAAAGGATCAAATCTTCTGTGCCCATAATCTTGTGTTAACTCTATTCCAGGCAATCTCATCCACATATTTCTCTAAGTCTCACATATTTGTGTGGATGAGATCATCTCGAATAGGATTGACACAGAATTATGAGCATAGAAGATCTTGTTCACAGTTCTAGCCACCCGTAGATCAGATGTACGAAGTACGAGCACAAGATGTAATCAAAATAACTAGGAATGTCAAAACCAGCCTGACCTGCTTTTGGCTCGGGTTAATTAGGTGACAGGCCAGCTCGGCCCAACCCATAACTCGATCGTTACTTCCAAAATGATGTCATTTTGTCCAAAACTATTTGGTTTTTTAATAAAAAACTTCCAAAATGATATCGTCGACCCATCCCTAAAAATAACTAAGAAATATAATTTTAAAAAATTGTTTATATTAAGAAAAGTATACAAAACGTAGATTCTATCGACCTCTATTCTCCCGTATGTTTCAGACAAAAACAAGCCTAAGGTTTAGTACCTGTTTGGATAGGCTTATATCAGTAGAACTTTTTTGAGAAAAGCTTTTCTAAGAAATCAGTTGACTGTTTGATTGTTACTTAAAAAAATAACTTTTTTGAAAGAGCTCCATACAATAGACTATTTGACAACATAAAAATAAAAAGCACCTTTATTAATTTTAATTATACTTTATTTTGTAATAAAAATTATTTATGCATATAAATAATTTTTAAAGTATATTAAATGATGGGTTTACATTTACTTTACAATTGTTTGACAAATTCACTTCCATTTTGTAGGAAATTATTTAAAGAGATGTCTTATTTTCTTGTAGGAAATAAAACTAATATCAAAACATATAAAAAGCTAAATAATATTATAATCCCAAAACAAATATTCAAATTCAGTAAATAGTTAAATGCATAATAAATTATGCATTTTATTATAATAAAAGAAAATTTGTAATTTGTTCCCTCGCATAAAGTTGTGGAGCATTGCACTGATCAAATCTTTTAAGTAAACGTCTGCTCAGTTAAATAGAGTAAAACAAGGGGGATTTAGAGCAAGAAAAAGATGTTAAGTAACTGGTTCAAAGTTCATCATCAAATATTTTGAAAGTCATTCTATTCAAACTGAATTTCTGCAATAATTTAAACTTAACTCACAGCTTCAGCATAATCACCCAAAATATTCTAAACATCTCAATAAAAGCATAACCTATACATTATACAAAATACCTAGAACTGAAATGGGCCTATTAGATAAACAAATCAAATTATTTGTATACAATGGAATTACATAACTTGATATGCATTCACCACTTCTTCAGAGGAAGCTGAATTAAACTCTTCAAAATGCTTATGAAGACTGTTGACTGTAGCGTCTAAATCATTGGGACATTCTTCTAGTGTTCTCTCAAGAAGCTACAATATCAAACCACAAAACAACAAACTTACTCCCAACCTTGAGATCAAACCAATCAAAACTATCAAACATCCACGAAAATTAACGACTCCCACTTTGCACTAGGACTACGTTAAAGCACATATTACAATTAAATGGGGCTTTTTACAAGTGAGCAATTCCTAGATTATTCCTTATTTTATTAGTGAAAGTCCGCCGTCTGAAGCCAACCAAAAAGCATCACAATTCGACCTAATTCAAAAAATCCCAACAAGGGCAAAGCGGCAAGAACAAAACTTTTTTAAAAAGGCACAATAAAAACCCAATCTTTAAGCGTCTCGTAAGTTAACAATCCAAACCCATTATTACCAAATGAGAAACAAATGTAATGAGCAACGATACCTCAGGTTGGGCAGTGGGAAAAGTGATTTCAAGGTGGGGGAGATAGGAAGGAGGAGAGAAGCAACGAGGAGGGGAGGTAGAAGAGGAACGACACCGGAGCTTCTTAGAGACGAGAGTCGAAGGAGCATCTGCGTCGAAGAAATACGATCTCTTCCTGTCGCAAACCGTCGCAGACATGATTCTCTGACAGAGTATAAGATAATAAAGAAGAGTTTTCAGGTTCAGAGAAGGTTTTGAGCCTGTTTGCGTTATAAACGTAAACGACGAAAAAAAGTCTACTTGAAAAAGCTAAAATGAGAGGCTTTTTTGAAAAGCTCTAAATTTGAGCTTCTTAAAAAGTTATATTTTAGTTTCTAAAAACCCATTTCTATAAAAAAAGTGCTTTTAGATTTTACGGTCAAACACTCATTTTTCTTAAAAATAACTTTTGCGGTGAAAAAAGTACTTTTTTACCCTCTAAAAGCTTAACCAAACAGGCATTTACAATGGCCAAAAACACTGCCTATACAAAACATGGCTTAACTAAATCTCTGGCGATTTGATTCACCACTTTGAATTAGTGAGAAAACCCAAAAAGAGCTCCAAACATCGCGAAACATGCAACCAACCCAAGCCAATTCGCGCCTATCTAGGACACGATGGGATACCAAGCCAAAGTCAGCCCCAACTAAGCCAAATAAAGCGTAAAAGCTGATGTTTTCTTGTGGAAGCGACCCTTGGCGCAAACAAATTAAGCCAAGAGTCTCATCAAGAAGGTAGTGGCGATGCACATCATGTGTGGAACCTGCAAAGGAGGGGACCAGAAAGGCTTTGATATGGCGCTGTAAGTGTTACTCGAGCCAAAGATGAGGATGTTGGCAATGATCAAACATAAAGGGATGAAGACTGACACAGAGGGATGGAGACTGCCAATCCTAAAGATCGAATGCCGCGTTTGGCCATAGTCATCCTCTTATCACACCTGCTTCTTGCTGTCAAAGCTCTTATTATTCGTGGCAGTGGCGATAGTACACTCAATGCTTTCGTGATGGAATTTCAAATGAATTATACAAAGAACATTATTACTATAATTAACATGTACTAATATGAATGTTATCATGTGAAACCCTTATCTTTAAATCAATGTTCTTATTATTAACATTGAGAAAGCTTAATTAAAATAGTTAGTATTTCTCATTTGACATAATCAACTCATAATGCAATAAATATATCAATTAACGATATCATCTAGTGTTTTAATTTTACCTAATTAAATTTATAAGATTATTAACAATATTAATAAAACAATATTATCATTTTTAAAAAATCTAGATAACCGTATGTAAAAAATATTTTTTACTTTAAAATTTGCACTAAAATATAAATTGTATTATAACATTTTGTATTGTTAAAATTGAATTCTAATATTTTACAACTGTTTAAAGTTAACCTTAAACCATACAAATTTTAACTAAGTTAAAAGTTAACATTAAACTAATTAAATTTTTAAAAATTTAATTAGTTTAATGTTAAAATTTTAAGATATATTATTGTTCTTTTTTATTTTTATTTTTAAGTAAAACTTACAATTTCATGTGATTTTCATTGTCACATTGTGTGCTTCACTTACTTAAGTTAGACTTAAATTATAATTAATTCCATTAACTTTTGTGAGTCTCATTTATTTAAATTAAATTATAATTAAAATTAATCAAATATATATTCAAATTAAAATTAACTCTAAATAACCTAAAATTCCTAAAATATATATCTTCTTCATCGAAGTTTAATTAGAATAATTACACGTCAAATTCTTTGTTTCAGTTACTCTATTCCAACTCTGTTTCGTTAAATCTCATCACGTAAATGTGTGGATGAGATTTAATGAATAATGATAGAAACACTATAACAAAAACAAGAGATCTAATTTCTAACAATTAGCTCTCTATTATTGTAAAGAAGAGTCAAGAACTCCTCTCCAAGTACACTCATCCTTCGACTCCCTACAACCTTATTACTTTGACCATCATTAATTATTTTGAATCATTGCAATAACTCAGAGAAAGAGGAATGTGCAAACCTCAAATAAACCAAAGGTTGAATTGTTGATAACTGTAGATGATTTATATGGAAGTGACATGTGAATTAATGTGTACTGTTCCATCCCAGTTGGACTATTGGAGAAAGTTATGGCCTAGTTACAACAATAGATTCTTTTCCACATCAACTAATTTCAGGCAAAGAAGAAAACGAGAAAGCTTCTTTGCACATTCAACATTGCTTGTAACATAATACCGAATGCAGATTCTATCAATAATGTAGAACCTAGTTCCATGAAACCTAGTTAAAGGCTTTTAATCCTACTTTTTAAGCTTGGACTAATGAAGTACTAAAAAAAATGAAAATGCATTGCCATTTAAGAAACATCATTACCGTGCTTTGAAGATGTAGAACCTAGTTCCATGAAACCTAGTTAAAGGCTTTTAATCCTACTTTTTAATCTTGGAATAATGAAGTACTAAAAAAATGAAAATGCATTGCCATTTAAGAAACGTCATTACTGTGCTTTGAAGATTCAAAAGGCAGGGATCTTTTGACCTCTTAAGTTTGCATAGGGGGGGTGTAAACGCTTAGAAAAAGGTAATAATCAAAGAACATACGGATAATTAAGATTAACAAACATTACAAAGACAAAAACATAGACAAAATTTAAAAGGTCTGATCTTCGATTGAGCTTTATAGCATCTTCTATGACACTGAAATAGATGGCAACTACATGTTCAAGTAAGTCACATCTCACTGAATTTTCTTCCTTACCCATCTCTCAGTCTATCTCCATCTTTAGTTTCTTTTTACTTGGTTGTTTCCTCGTTTTGTTTTGTTCTCTATTTTTCATGTCCTTGTCTTACCTCTTTATGTTCCAATTCATGTTGTTCTTCCTCCTCAATTCTTCTCCTTTCAAGGATCCAATTTCATTATAATTACAAGAAAAGGAGTTTGTTAAGATATAGGTGATTATATCTTATTATTTAATTTTGAACATTATTTGATAATTGGATCTAGTTGTGTTTATGTGAGACTCTTTCAAGATAACATGATTGAGATTAAAATCCTAATTAAGATAGGATTTAATGAATGACTTAATTTGGGAATAATGACTATCCAAGGTAGAATATTTTTTGAAGATATGACTTGATAATTGCAGTTGAATTATAGATGTGATTAAACATCAATTCTTGTTTGAATTGGATTAACTCTCAATCTTAAAAAAGATATGGGTGTGCATCATGTGACTACTGAGTGTGCCGAATAAAGTACTCTACTAAGAAAAGACTTCTTTGTGAAGAGGTTATCTAGCTTACGTATATGTCTATGGTGGTTTTTTGTGGTGGTTCTCTTTTGATTATTGCTAAAAAATACATCATTGAAAAATAGGAGATGATTGCCGTATAGGTTGGGTGAGTGGTTATCTTCCAATTGATTTCTTTATGCAATCTAAGTCTTTGTTCTTGCATACGGGGATGTTCTATTGATGTTCTCTTTGATGATTTTCGAAAATGTGAAGGGGCTTTCATGGATATTATGTGTTTGTTAAGTAGTTGTATATTCTGTTGTTTTTAAAGAACTAACAGGGGGCAGTGTGATTATTGATTTTGGGTGATTTTGGTAGCTGTACTTTCCTCTGTTTTGAATGTCTATTAAGAGCAATTAGGTAGCTGGTTTTTTAGAGTGTTGTTGAATTTTTTTGTTAAGGGATCACGTAATTTTACAGCCGTGGTTTTGGTTGATTGTGTGATTTTCTGCAGCTGGGTATTCTTCCATCTTTAGACGTGAATTAAGGGTTGTCTTAGGTAATTTTGTGACAGTCTTTTTTGGGTGTTGGTGTGTGAAATTTCAGAAATTTTAGTGACTTTGTAGCTGCTATTTTGTTGTTGGTTTGTTGTGAAAAACTTTGGTAGTTGTCTTGGTTGTTGCAGCTCTATTGGCTTAACGTTTCGGTAATGAAACGTTTATTAATTTAAGATGCTTTTTGGCTGTTGCGTATGGGATGTTTCAATGACTATATCAAAGAATAATAGCAAATTTCTTGGTTAACAACTTCCTGTTCTTTAGTTGACGAAGTGGCATATTTAAGGGAGTTGCTTTTTATCTCAAGTGTTTTCGTTTATGTTAAGTTTTGTTTAATCACTTGAGTTGTTTATTTTATTTCATTTTCATTAAAAATTGTTTAAGAAAATCCTTTATAGAGGTTAGTACGAGGCGGTTGCACTATCGGATGTGAAATTATTTCACAGGTTGTGAGGACGAGAGATAGTGTTAAGGGTTAAGTGATGTTGGCTTAGTAAAGCCTTGTATAAAACTATTGCCGTTAGTGAAAGAATTAAGTTGGGTGTGGGTCTCGCAGATGTAGGCAAGGTGTGCCAAACTGTGTTAACAAATATCGGTGTTGATTTATATTTGTGTGTTTAATTTTTTTGATTTTTGATTGTGTTAGAAGTGACTGCGGCAAAATCTGAAAGTTTGCTAAACTACTACACCCCTTTGATTTTTCATTTGGTATTAGAGCAGGTCATCGAATCAGAACTAGGTACATCAAGATGGTGTATATACTTGTTTCGTAATTATAGTTATAAGGGAATGGGCATCAATCATCGGGTTACCGTTGTTAGATGGTTCAAATTATCCTACATGGAAATCACAGATGAGAGTATTCATCCAGGTGCAAAGAGCAAAAGCATGGAACTCAGATTTAAATGAATGGACACATCTAGTGACGATTGATTAAAAAGGGAGAGGCAGTGCTGAAAGATGAATTTCATTAGACAAGGGTTGAAGAAGAGATAACGCTTAGAAATTCTCAAGTCATGCATGCCATCTTTCGTGTTATAGATGAAGGTCGCTTTTCAATGACATCAGCTTGTGAATCAGCTAAAGAAGCTTGGGATGTTTTACAGACTATACATGAGGGAACAAAATCTATGATAGCCTCAAAACTTTAGATGTGAGCTGTGAGGTTTGAAGAACTAAAGATGAATGATAGTGAAACCATTACAGACTTCCATAAGAGATTGCGCGATATAGCAAACCAAGCATATCAACTCGGGAAGAAATACTCTAATATGAAATTGGTAAAGAAGATGGTGAGATCACTACCTCTAATATTTATTCCAAAAATTGTAGCAATTGAGGAGGCTCATGACATCAATGACTTGTTGTTAGATAAGGTAATTAAAATTCTTACCAACTTCGAGACGAATCTGATGAGAGGCAAATAAGAAAAAAGCAAAGGATTGACACTACAAGTTGAAAATAGAAAAGGTATAAATGATGTAGAAGATAGATCCGAAGAGAATGAGAATCTAGTATTGTTAATAAGAAATTTCATTAAGTGGCTAAAAAGAGTGAAAAAGGACAGAACTGGATTTAGGCAAAACGATGAGAGTTTATCGAACAACAAGTTAAAACTTAGAAGGGTGAAAGAAAAGTAAAGAGAATTCAATGCCATGAGTTTCAAGGTTTCGGATATGCACAACCGGAATATGATAACACCTTGAAGAAAAGAAAAGGGAAATCCATTACGAGCACTTGGAGTGAGAATGAATCCGAAAGTGAATATGGTAGTAAAGAAGAAATTGCGAGTAGTGTTGTGTTAGTTGCTTTATATAACAAAAATCTAGTTGTTTGCTTAACATCAACTAAGAAGGAAGTAACCAATGATAAAAACGTGAGTAAATCAGAAAACTCTGGGGACGAATCAAGTCTAAGCTCAATCTCATATTATGAAAATGATGACATTGGTTCAGATGACAAAAAGGAGGACATCTGTGAAGCCTATGAATTAATATATGCAAAATGGGTGCAAATATGCAAGAAAAATGAAAAGCTAAAGAAGGAAAACCTCTCCATAAAGAACATCATTCAAGATCTAGAGAAATTGTTGTCTACATTAGGTGAGCTTGGTGAAACAAAATTGAAGTCGGTTAGTATGGAAAAAGGAATAAGAATGTTAAATGGAGGTACAAAAAAATTAGAACAATTGTTGGAAATCGGTAAGACTAAAGGAGACCTTCAAGGCATTGGCTATAAAAATGAATGTTCTAAGTCAAATGATGAGAAAATTGGTGCAACCAGATCTGTCCAAGGAGAAATCTCAAAGTAAAATTGGAGGTTCATACCTACATATCACTTTTTTGGAGTAATCGGGCACATAAGACAGAAATGTTACAAGTTGTTACAAATGATGTTTAAAAGGGGTCAAAATTGAAAATTTAGACACTTTCCAGTAAATTTCCAGCAGCAACCCATGTTACCAAAATATATTTGGGTTAGAAAGGGTTAATTACAAGCATAAAGACGTAGTGAAGGGAAAACAAAAAATTGTCCAGATTCAAAATTAGTTGCTGCTTTTGAAGAAATTGTTCAGACTGAGGATAAGTTAGTTGCCTCAGAAAAAGAAATCTACTAGATAATTGATGATCGAGATAACGTGACGAGGAATAAGCCCAGGTTTGAATTTCTTTGAGGGGCATAAGGACTGTGTTTTTTACATTTTTAAAATATAGTTTGATGTTGTTTCTTTTAAAAAAAGAGGATTTTGGATGATTGTTCACTATTGTTTCTTTAGATGTTTCTTGAACTTAAAGAATTTGATGGATGTTCATATTAAGTTGTTGTTGTTGTTCGTGTTGTTGTTGTTGTTGTTGTTCTTGTTATTGTTGTTGTTGTTGTTGTTGTTGTTGTTGTTGTTGTTGTTGTTGTTGTTGTTGTTGTTGTTGTTATTATTATTATTATTATTATTATATTACTGATTGTAATTGTTATATAAATAAGGTTGTAGTTATGATGTATAGGCACAATTTCTAGGCTTTCAAACATACGCATATCTCTCTATACAAATAGGATATTTCTACCCAATATCACTTGGTATTATACGAGTAAAGTTAATACAAGAAACGATTTTTCTATTTTGAGCTTATTCATGGTATTAGAAACAAACCTCTAATACCTTCTGTTTCTTTTGCTTGTGAGGGAAATAGAGGTTTGTTTGTTTCAGAAAGGAGAGTTATGGTTAGCCTAAGCCCTAAATCAACATGTACTGCAGGAAATTCTGCATCTGTTATGGTTAGCCTAAGAGTTGTCTTTTGCGTTGACTTCAGAAAAACTGGATGGCAACAATTATGTTGAATGGTCTTTTAATGTAGAAAATACTATCAGTGGTCGTAAACGTTGGGGATACGTCTTTAGTACTAAAGTTGCTCCTAAAGACACCACGTTTTAGGAGTATGAGGCGTGGCAAGAGGAAAATTTTCTTATTAACCCAAAATATCTATAATCTCAACAAAAGGAAAATTTACCAACCTTTCTTTTGATTTACCCAAAATATCTATAATCTCTGCAAAAGGTGAAAAGTCCAAAGTTGAAGGAGTCGGAGATGTCTCATTATCACCTTCATTAACCTTGACTGATGTCTTATATATGCCCAATTAGATTGTTCTTTGCTATCTTTTAGCAAAATAATCAAAGCTCATAATTACCTTGCTTCTTTTTACGAAGGAGGTGATTGGTAGTGGTAAGGAGTTAGGAGGACTCTATTACTTGAATCCTGATTCGGAGGTTGTCTCTACTAGAGGTTATTTAGCTAATGAGGAAATAAAAAATAGTGATAGACATCAGATTTGGTTATGGCATAGGAGGTTAGGACATCCATCATTTATTTATTTGAAAAAACTATTTCTTAGTTTGTTCAAAGAAATACATGTTTCTTCATTTGATTGTGAAACCTCTGTTTTGTCAAAGAACCATAGAGCTCATTTTGATTTTTCCCAAATTTGTTCTCAAGCTCCTTTTTCTATTGTTTACACCGATGTTTGTAGGTCATCTTCCACTGTTTCTTCGAGAGGTATGAAATGGTTTCTTACTTTTGTGGATGATTGCACGAGTAACTTGGTTATATTTGTTAAAGAGCAAAGGGTGATGAGTATGCGACTATAAAAAGTTTTTTCCAAATGACATCAACTCAATTTGATTCAAAAATTAAGTGTCTTCGATCTGATAACGGTGGAGAATTTTCTAGCAATGATTTAAAAATTTTCCTCTCTTCACAGGGAACTATTCATCAAATAACATGTCCAAATTCCTCTTAGCAGAACGGTGTGGCTGAGAGGAAAAATAAACATCTATTGAATGTTGCTAGATCATTGCTTTTGAGATGCTTGGTAATGTGTTATCTAAAATTTTGACATTGCCCTCTACTGTGTCATTACTTCCAAAGGCTTTTGGATTTGTGTGCTTTGTCCACTTGTTTGAATACTAACGTGATAAACTATTAACTAGAGCTATTAATTGTATTTTTTTGGGTTATGGTGTCAATACAAAAGGGTATATTGCCTATAGTCCTAGTTTAAAACATTTTTATACTATAATGGACATTGTCTTTCATAAAAATGTTTTTATTATTATAAACAATCAGTTTCAAAACATGATGGAGAGAAAGAACCTAAGGATGAAAATCATAATTTAACCTTAATGTATGATGTTTATCATGATAAGAAGCAAATGGATTTGGTTAAAGAGGCTTTGGTCGAAGATAATATCGTTTAGGACTCTCATAAATTTGAAGCTTTTGAAGCTTCTAACACACAAAACCAAGCATCTTCATAGTCTGCACAACCATAGGTAGCTTCTCTTACTCCAACTTTTGATTGTAATCCTTTGCCTATTGTTCAAACTGTACCAGAACCAGAAATTCAAATTTCTAAACTTCCACCTAGAAGTACCGAGGTAAGCCACCAAATCATTATGAGCCTGAATTTAAATCATGAGCCAAATATGCCCTTGGTGATTTTGTTTCCTTGATCAAGTTAATCTTTATCTTATGCTGCCTTTGTCAAACAATTGTCCTCGATCTTTATTCCTAACAATGTACAAGAGGCATTAGAAGATCCTAGATGGAGGTAGGCGATGGAGGTAGAAATGGATGCTTTGGAAAAAAATGGCACTTGGGAAATGGCAGACCTTCCTCAAGGAAAGACTACAGTAGGGTGCAGATGAATTTTTACTGTAAAGTTTAAGTCATACAGCACTATTGAAAGGTTTAAGGCTATATTGGTTGTCAAGGGGTATACTTAATCCTATGGTGTGGATTATCAGGAAACATTTGCTCTTGTTGCGAAGTTAAATTCAGTACGCATTTTATTATCTCTAGCGGTTAATTTCGATTGGTCCTTATATTAGTATAATGTCAAAAATGTTTTTTTGCGTGGAACTCTCAATAAAGAACTATGTATGGATGTTCCTCTTGATATTGTGAAGTTTCATGGTTCAACAAAGGTGTATAAACTGGTAAGGGGCTTTGTATGGTTTAAAGCAAAGTTGTAGAGCTTGGTTTGGCAAGTTCACTCAGTCTGTGAGATTTTTTGGTTACAAACAAAGTAACTCTGATCATACGTTGTTTTACAGGAGGACAAATGGTAAGATTGCTATCCTAATAATTTATGTTGATGATATGATAATCAGGGGTGATGATCAGGAAGAAATTTCAAGTTTGTAAAAACATTTGGCATCTGAATTTGAAATGAAGTCTCTTGGGAATTTGAAATACTTCTTGGGTATTGAAGTTGGAGCAACCCATGAAGCTTTTATGTGATAATAAGTCAGCTATTGACATAGCAACAGCATGACCAAACAAAACAAGTCGAGATTGATCGTTTTTCTATTAGAGAAAAACTTGACCAAGGCTTGGTGTGTTTTTCATTTATCAGTTCACAAGAACAACTCGCAGATGTCTTGACGAAAGGTGTCTCTCGACCATAGTTTCATCACTTTCAGCACAAGTTGAATATGCGTGAGATACATACATCCATGTGTGTGTGTGTGTGCGTGCGCGCGCGCGCGCATGTGTATTTTCTAGGTTCTGATGAATGATGTGACTGTTGTAATTTCTTTTGGATTTGTGGGGGATTAGTAATTCTCTTTGTGTGATGGAAAGGCCCTAAATATGAATTGGCAAATTATATGGTTCTTTAAAAGAAACGTTTTTTATGTTGAATGAAACACGGATCATACATTTATCCTTATAATAAGACATAATGACTGTGAACTTGTTTCATGTCAATTTGATTATAAATATGTCTATATAATTGAGAAGAATGTCGCATATTTTTTTTAATGACCTTATATAAAATTTATGTCTACTTTTACCTTGAATATTATGCCCTCTAGGTTTAGAATGTGATCTATACATGAGTATATAGAATTTTCCTTTTGATTATGACCTAGAGGATAATGGATGAGCAAATGATTTTTATAAGTATTTATAAATCGTACAATTCCTCCAAGCCCAAATAGATAGATCCAAGTTCTTTCACTAGTACTCTGTTTATATGGAATATGGAAGAAAATAAACCTCAGATGGTTTGGAGGAATCAACACACCCAAAGAGGTCCTCGCTGCTGAGATCTTCTATAAAACCAGAGAACTCATTCTACTTCGTAATCTCAATCAGACATGCAACAAAAACATCATAGATTCACTGAATGTTTAACTAGAAGCTATGGTGGGAAGATAATCACATGAATGAAAGAGAAGCAAACAACACACAATATTGTTAAGAAGAAACTAAAAAGTTAAAATACCTAATCGGCTAATACAATGTCAAAACACCCATCAGACCTCCATGAGACCCTCTCCATTTGATGAAATACCAAGAGGAGACAAGAACATCTCTTGAAGATGAAGAATCCATCTGTTACCCTAATTCGAAAGCTTCGTGATACTCCAACAGTAAGGAGAAGATTTTTATACCATTTACAGCTACCAAACATTAATAACGCGTCTCACTTCCACCTACTGAACGTTGTTGTTTGTTTTGGTTTTTCATGTTTCACATTATTGTCTTGATTTTAGCTTAGTTGTTTGGACTAATACTCATGTATCTCCTCCTTTTAAATCTTTATAAAATTCTTTTATTTTCAAAAAAAGTCTCCTATGATAATTTAAATACAGACTTATCATGTAAACGCTTACCCCTCGCAAAAATTGTCATAGCATTGGATGGTGCATTTCTATAAGTGAAACCAATTCCAGGCCTTTCATTAGAGCACTTTTCGACTCTAATAATGATATTTAAATTATCACTTTATAAAATAAACTTAGAAAATGATTCTTTCCTAAACAAATCTTCATGTTTGAGGAATCACATTTGAACTAGTGATACAAGGATTTTCAATCCTCTACTATATCAGTTGAGCTATCTTAAACATTTCCAATATATCATCTTCCTTATTTTAATTACATTTTGGTAATTTACTAAAGGACTTGGCTATATGGCAATAAGGGGGAAAAAAGATGACATTGATCTGCTTCTCTAATTCCATTCTTGATTGTTATCTAAATTCTCTTCCAACTCATAATGAGTAATATTAATATTATTAACACCAACATCGTTATGATAATCATTAACATATGTAAGATCAAGTATATGCCAAATATCATGATCACTGTGACATATTGAAACTTTAGAGAGCACATTTTTATCTAT
>JAOSBN010000009.1:18874411-18900504 GCA_027563595.1 Erythroxylum suave
CCCTTGAGCAGCGAATAGGCCGAGTGAACGTGAAGGTGAACAAATCCGGCGCTCGGCATGGTCGCGTGACGGCCTCTAACAGATGGACTGGAGCGGTCGTCGGCTCCTCAAGGCATCATGCGCCTGTGCGGCCGACTCGCAGCCCAATGGTGCGGTGCCACGCCGCGAGAGTCCACGCAGGAAGCGCCACTTCGCCCCGTCCTCCCGCTTTTCCCCAACCGGCGCGCTTGGAGCCTCCGGACTCAGAGCTGCGGTATGACCTGGGCCCAGATCGCGATCATCCCGACGCCTTTCGAGCTCACGCTCAGCGGCTACGGGCTCATCCTGCCGACCCAGCGTCCCATGCCACCGGCTCTGGCCACCGTTGTCGCGGCCTTGCAGGCCCGGTGTGCCGGGTAAAGCGGACGCTTCCCGGTCGAGCCGCCAGACGCGGCGATCGCTTGAGCATGTCGGCAGCAGCCGCGCTCCGGCTGAGCGCCAGTAGCGTTTGCGCCGCGCGATGGGGACCGATGAACACGCAATGAGCAGTTGACGCCGACTGAGAAAAGGTTTTCTCTGTTTGAGAAAAGGTTTTTTCAACTCGTTGTGGTGTGGTGTCTTGCGTTTGCACGATGAGCAGCTTGCGACGATGGGCGAAGTCGACCGGTCCCAAATCGATGCGGGGCCGGTTCAGCGCGTGACGATCCGTGAGGTCGCGTTGGCCGCGGACGTGTCCATCGCGACCGCCTCCAAGGCGCTGAACGAGCGCGGCCGCATGAAGGCTGAAACCCGGGAACGCGTTCAGGCCGCGGCCCGGCGCCGTCCTCCCCTTCCCTGAACTTCCGGCTGCTGTCGGACATGCGCCGTTCGCGCGCAAAGGACATTCCTCCCATGCGGGAAATCAAGCTTAAAGAACTCAAGGAAAAGTCGCCCACCGAACTGCAGGATGGATTTCTATGGGACAACAGATTCAGAAGAAGCCGAGACTTGGTTGAGAAAGATCGAGAGGATACTAGATCAGATGGATTGTGAGGATGATGAGAAAGTTGTACGTTGCAAGCTTGCTATCGGGGAATGTTTTGCATTGATGGGAGAGTGTGCTAGGGAGTCAGATGAAACCGCCAGTATTGACATGGAAGGACTTCCTAATAGTGTATAAGAAAAGTATTTTTCTGAAATGTATATCCAACAAAAGCAAAGGGAACTTCTGAGTCTTACACAAAGGGAGATGACAATGAGTGAGTATGAGCATCGGTTTACCCAGTTGTCTAGATATGCAGCTGAGATGATGATGAGGGAGGTGGCTAAGAGCTGCAAGTTTGAATCGGGATTGCATTTGGCTATCAGAAAAAAGTTAGTGACGCAAATCTTTTGTAATTTTCAGCAGCTGATTGAAGCAGTGCTAAGGATTGAGAATGTGGAGAACATCAAGAGTGCAGTGAATAAAAAGAGGTAGGGAAGAGAACAGTTCAGGAGGGGAGGTGGTACTCCTATGTCAGAAAGGAGTGTTAGGACTTTTCCTATACAATCTGAGGAGAGGATCGACGGTGCAAGTAGATCTAGGCAGTTGAGAACTGTTTCTCTACAGGGCTCAATGGCAGGAGGCAACAAAAGGGGAGGGGGAGATAAGTCATCCATCCCCAAATGTGATCACTGTGGGAAACTCCATTGAGGGGAGTGCTACCGATTGACAGGAGCTTGCTTTCAACTGTGGGGAAAAAGGGCACATGGCTAGAGAGTGCCCTCAATATGCAAAACAGGAGAAAACTCAGACGAAAGCTTCAGGGAGGAAGGAGACTGTGTGACACAAGACTACAACTGGGAAGTTCTGATGCAACCAAGAAAGTGAATCCTCTAGGAAGACAAGGGGCAAGCACCAGCTAGGGTGTTTGCAATGACATGGGAGGACGTAGAAACAGCTCCAAAAGTTATGACTGGTACAGTTACATTATTTGAAGATAATGTTGTTATTTTGATTGATCTGAGTTCTACCCATTCATTTATTTCATCAAGTAGAACTGTGTATGATAGAGAACTGAGCCTATTGGATACTCCTTTGATGGTTAGTACCCCAATCAGCCAGTAGATTATTATTAGTCAAGTCTATAGAGATTGTGAAGTAAGTATTGGTGGCGAACATTTAGTGGTGGATCTAATGCCATTGAAGATGGGGGGATTAGATGTGATACTGGGCATGGATACGTTAGAAAAGTATAACGCCCATCTAGATTGCAAACAAAAGACAGTGGAGTTCGAATTGGAAGAAGACCGCCTAGAATTGTTTCGACTCTCATAGCAGAGAAGATGATAAGGAAAGGGTGCAAAGCATTTTTGGCCTATGTGGTAGACATGAATGCAGATAGAGAAAAGTTAGAAGATATTCCTATGGTCATGGAATTCTCGGATGTCTTTCCTGAGGAATTACTAAGATTACCACCCCCTAGGAAAATTGAGTTTCCCATTGAGCTTCTTCCGGGTACTGCACCGATATCGATTATGCCTTATAGAATGGCTCCGGAAGAATTGAAGGAGCTTAAAGAACAATTGGAAGAGTTGTTGGAGAAGGGATATATTAGGCTTAGCTCTTCACCTTGAGGAGCTCCGATCCTTTTTGTGAAGGAGAAAGACGGATCGTTAAGAATGTTTGTGGACTACCGGAAGCTCAATCATGTCACTATCAAGAATAGATATCTGCTTCCACACATAGATGATTTGTTTGACCAATTGCAAGGGGCAAGGGTCTTTTCTAAGATAGATTTGAGATCAGGTTATCACCAGTTAAGGATAAAGGAGTCTAATGTGTCAAAGACTGCTTTTAGAACAAGGTATGGGCACTTTAAGTTCTTGGTTATGCCCTTTGGATTAACAAATGCTCCTGCAGCTTTTATGGATTGAATGAATAGAGTCTTCAAGCCTTTCTTAGACCGATTTGTCATAGTTTTCATTGATGACATATTGGTTTATTCTAAGAATGACAAGGAGCATGAGGAACATTTGAGGATTGCCTTGAAGATATTGAAGAAGGAAGAGTTACATGCCAAATTTGAAAAATGTGAATTTTGGCTAAAGGAAGTGGCATTTCTTGGACACGTGATTTCAAAGCAAGGAGTACATGTGGATCCGAGGAATATAGAAGTGGTTGTGAAATGGGAAGCACCTAAAAATGTAGCTAAAGTGAGAAGTTTCTTGGGCTTGGCCGGGTATTACTGAAGGTTTGTGGAGGGCTTTTCTATGATAGCAGCTCCACTTTCCAAATTGACAAAGAAGAATCAGAAATTTCTATGGACTGAGGAGTGCTAAAATAGTTTTGAGGAATTGAAGAATAGGCTTACAACTGCATCAATTTTGACTTTGCCTTCTAGTCGTGATGGATATATAGTGTATAGTGATGCCTCAAGGAAGGGATTAGGGTGTGTGTTGATGCAAGGAGATAAAGTGATTGCTTATGCTTCTAGGTAATTGAAACCTTATGAGATGAATTATCCTATGAATGACTTGGAGTTAACTGCTATAATCTTTGCATTGAAAATTTGGAGACACTATTTATATGGAGTCACCACTAGGGTATTTACAAACCACAAGAGTCTTAAGTATTTGATGAGCTAGACAGAGCTGAATTTAAGACAGAGAAGATGGTTAGAGCTACTAAAGGATTATGACTTGATGATAGAATATCATTCAGGGAAAGCTAATGTAGTAGCAGGTGCACTGAGTAGAAAATCAACTATGACACATGTGGAGACAGTATAGCTTCCTTTGTTAAAGGAATTAGCTAAACTCAGGGTGACATTGACACAAGCTAAATCTGGTTGTGTATTGGAAAATTTTAGAGTAAGGCCAGTGTTGAATGAGAAGATTAAGGAATTGCAGAAGCAAGATGAGTATTTGAGCAAACTTAAAGAAGAGATTAAAAATGGTAAACCTTCTGAAGTAGAGGTAAGGGAAGATGGATTGATGGTGGTAGGTAATAGACTATGTATTCCTGATGTGCAAGAGTTGAAAGACGAGATTCTTGATGAGGCACACAATGCGCCTTATGCAATGCATCCAGGAAGTATGAGAATGTATAGAGATTTAAAAGAACACTTTTGGTGGAAAAGAATGAAGAAAGATGTTGCAAAGTATGTTAAAAGATGCTTAGTGTGTCAGCAAGTTATAGTAGAACATCAAGCACCTATCAGTAAGCTTAAACCATTGTCGATTCCTGAATGGAAATGGGAGAAGATTACGATGGATTTCTTGATGGGATTTCCAAAACTAGCAAAAAGCATGATGCAATATGGGTGATTGTTGATAGGCTAACTAAGTCGGCACATTTCTTACCAATTAAACAAATGGATTCTTTGAATGCTTTGGCTAAGAAATATATAGATGGGATAATCAAGCTTCACAGGATTCTGAGTTCTATAGTCTCAGATAGAGATCCCAGGTTCACCTCCAGATTTTGGGAAAGCTTACAGGAGGCTTTAGGAACTAAGTTGCATTCTAGTACGACTTTCCATCCACAGATTGATGGACAATCGGAGAGAACAATCCGGAATTTGGAGGCAACGTTGAGAGCTTGTGTTATGGATTTCAAAGGCTCATGTGATGATTTTCTGCCGTTAATTGAATTCGCCTATAATAATTCCTATCACTCGGGAATCCAAATGGCACCTTTGAAGCTTTGTATGATAGGAGGTGTAGAACTCCTATTTGTTGGGATGAGGAAGGTGAAAGGAGGCTTTTAGGGCCTGAATTGGTGCAAGTCACAGTTGATAAGATTAACTTGGTGAAAAAGAGACTTAAAGCAACTCAAGATAGGATGAAAAGTTATTCGGATGCATATAAAAGAGAAATGGAATTTCAAGTTGGAGACAAAGTGTTTCTTAGAGCTTCTCCATGGAAAGGGGTTTTGAGGTTTGGTAAGAAGGGCAAGCTTAGTCTGAGATATATAGGTCCTTATGAGATCATTGAGAAGAATGGGCCTTTAGCCTATAAGTTAACCTTGCCACCGGAATTGTCTAAGATTCACAATGTCTTCCATGTATCGATGTTAAGGAAGCATCGATCAGATCCTTCACACATATTTCAACTACTAGAGGTCCAAGTAAGGGAGGATTTGACGTATGAAGAGTAACCAGTGGAGATCTTAGATTCGAAGGAAAAGATTTTGAGAAACAAGGTTGTGAAGCTGGTTAAAGTCTTATGGAAGAACCATTCGATGGAAGAGGGAACATGGGAGCCTTTGGAAGCAATGAAGGAGAAACATCCACATCTCTTCGTGGACTCAGGTAAGAATTTCCAGGACGAAATTGTTTTAGAAGGGAGAATTGTTGGATCCCGTAAATTTTTTTCAATTATTATCAATTTATTTGTTTAAATTATTTATTTATTGTATTTATTTATTTATGATTTGTTTGTTTAGTTATTATCTTAGAATTAGGGTCATTAAATTTAGTAAGCATGAATAGGAATTATGGTTATTAATTAGAGAATGTTAGAATTAAGTTAGCTTAAGGAGTTAATGGATAAAGAGACAAAAGAGGGTTAAATTGGAAGAACAAGACAAATGAAGGGTAAAATGGGAAAAGCAAAGATAAAATGTAGTCTTGAATTGGAAGAAGAGAAGAAAATCATGCGAAGAGAGAAAAGAAGAAGAAAACATGGAGAAGAAAAAAAGAAGGAGAAAATTCGTGGCGAAGGATAAAGAAGAAGGAAGAAGAGAAATCAAGCCTGTTAAGGTAAGTTTCATCTCTTCTTCTTAGTTGGGTAGAAACATAAAAGAGATTAGAGAGAGAAATGGGTTAATGTTGGAAGAAAGAAGAGGAGAAGAGAACCCATATGATTTTTCATGAATTTATAAACTAGGTTTAAGTTTTCTATCCTAGATATATTATGGGTAAGTTAAGTTTAGGCTCGATTATTTACTTTGGATTATTGAAGCTTTATGAATTTCCATTTGAATGTGAGTTGAATGAGAAATTGGTTTGTTTTAGGAAACCAAGAAAACCCTATTCAAGAGGAAGTGGGAAGGCACAACTAAGTTAGATTTTGCAAACGAATTAGGTGGGTAATGTACTTATAGTTATTGTGTAATTGTGCAAATTCTTTCTTATATGTGTGTATTGATTTGCTTGCGTTGGATTTCTTGAAATTGAAATCATTGTTAATGTTGAAAATGCATGATGAATTATGATATATTATGCCTTGAAAAGTTTATGATGTTTGTATAAAAAGAAAAGAAGAAAAAGTAAAAGAAGCATGAGATTAGGAACTTGTGTTTGTTACGAATTGTATGCTAATTTGATTAATGCTTGAATTGCTAGAATGGACTGAGAATTCTTGAATTGGTAGTTATACCTATACATATGCTTGAATTATGGTTAATTACTGATGGCTATAAATATATTATCCACTGAGTTGTGTAGCTCAACCCATCTTTTTTCCCCTTCTCAGGTGCAAAACAAGATGATTAGCAAATCCTTGCAAGGCAGCGGAAATTCCAAGATAGTTAGAGACTTTTGTACTAAGTTAGTGAACATTTTTGGATAGCTTTATAGGCATATCAAACATGAGCATCCTTGGTATTTTGTTTTAAGTGTGATGTGTATGTTGATATGTAACTAAAGCTTGTTTAAACAATTACTTCTCTTAGTAATGGAATCATAAATTAAGGATTTGCTGTGGTGTATGATGATGGTTGTGGAAGAGGAATGGCTATGTGATTATAAAATGTTGTTTGGTTTAGAATAACCTGTTAGAGATTGGAAAGGTTGTATAGGATTAATTATTTGAGGGGAGATTTAAGAAATTAACAAAAGTACTTAGTAGTTGAATTGATATGAAGTGTATATGCATTTTAGTGTTGAAATGTTGAGTTAGAGTTATAGGTTAGAAGGTTTCGATGCAGCAAAGTCAGACTCGGTCGCGGCAAACTTTTCCCGAAAGGTGTTTTCATCTCCATCTCGTAACTTCGCTGTGGTGAAATTATAGGTTGGCCGCAGTGAAGTTTTCCTGAGAGGTCCCTGGAAATATTTTCCAGTTTTGCCTTGGCGAAACATTTAGTTTACTGCAGCAAACTTTTTTCGAGAGGTCCTGGGAAATATTTCCTGGTGCGAAACATTTAGTTTGCTGCAACGAACTTTTCCCGAGAAGTCCTGGGAAATATTTCCTGGTTTCACCGTGGCAAAACATTTAGTTTTCCGCAGATAACCCATGTTATGGCCCTCTAAATGGCAAAATCTCTTTTTGGAGTCTCATAAAAGTTGTAGATCTAGAAGTTCTCTTCAAAATTGTCTTAAGAAGACCTTAATCTGATCTCTCTAGTGAAAATTATGCTAATTGTCCCATGATAGGTACAATATGATTAAGGAGATAACCAGGTTTGACTCGTTTGGCCATAATTCCATCATCTGATCACCAAATGAAGTGATTATTGAACTAAGAGATTCCTAACTTATTTCTCTATCTCTCCATAAAATTTTAGTATCCATTTAAGTCGATTCCAAAAAGATTGCAGGAGAGAAAGTGAGGGAAACGACTAAAAGAGCATGAATTGATTGTTTTACTGAACATACTTCGGTATTTTAATCCTATCTTGATTTGTAGAGCTTCGAATGAGACGATTATTGTTTCAAAATAAACTAGATACATGGAGCTACAATTTTTTGGAAGAAGTAAATTTGTGATTCTACTGCAAAACTGGTTTTGGCTTAAGAGTTTCCATAGAAATAACCTTAAAAGATAATACGTTCACGTCTTTTGATATTTCGGATAGTTGGGCTCCGGAAACGGGGTCCAATAGCTAATCTGGAGCATATTGTGAGTTGACCTAGATGGTCTCCCTTTCATTGCTTGTTATGTTTTCAATTTCTGTATTGAATTATTATTGATGTGAATGTGATTGATTCTGGACATTGATCTTCGAGGCGCATGATACATGAAATTACATTGGAAGTGCTCCTTGTATGTGAATTTTACAAAAATAAGTGTTCTCAACATAATTGTTGAATGTCAGACCATTTTCTGATGAAAAATGTGAATGTGAATGTTAACGTGTAAATTGATCACAAATGATTGAATGTATCAATGTGAATGTGAAATTGAATGCAAGCAATTGATTGAATATATATGTATATATATGAATGTGATACATTTCATTACATGAATACATGAACAAATAAAGGCTATTGTGATAAGAGTAGCCACTAAAAAAGAGCTGAAAGCTCAGATATTTGTGGTAAGAGCCTATGGCTTAATTTGAATGATAGAGCCCGGTATCCACAACGGATGTGGGATAGAATGATAGAGCCCGATATCCACAATAGATACGGGACAGAATGATAGAGCCCGGTGTCTACAACGGATACAAGACAGTGATCATGGCACTCAGTCACAGAAACGAATGAAGTGAATTTGAATCTTATAAAACTGCATATGCACATGAATTACATTATTTGAATGAATGCAATTAAAAGTTGGAATCAAATTGGTTAAAAATACGAGAGTTCATGATCAAAGTATGTTATTGATGTTATCTGATGAATTAAGGAAGCGATGTGAATTATGCGATTTCATGAACTGATCAAAGTATGTTATTGATGCTACATGATGAATTAATGAAGCGATGTGAATTATGTGATTACATAAACTGTACGTGTTATGTGATTGAGTGAGACATCGAGGATGATCCACTTACTGAGTTCACAAAACTCTCTTCAATTTGCAACTTATTTTTCAGGTTTAGAGGAGACACCCAGTTAAATCAACTAGAGTTTAACTGCTACTTCTGAGCCCAAGATATAGGCTGGGATAAGTTAGTGTCTACATTTGTACTTCATTATTTTGTATGAAATTGTGTATTCACAAGTACTAAACAATGTAAACGTGAATGATTCAAAAATGAAGTGACATTTTGACTAAAAGTATTTTTGTTTATGTAATGGGCCCCAATTGATTACTGAAATTTAGATGATATGTACATTGTTTGTAATATTGGTGTTTATAATTGTTTATGAAATAAAAGGGGCCATCAATGATTATTAGTTTTTCAAAAAAAATCGTATGATGTTTGAGAAAGAAAAACTTTTGCAATGAGTTCTGTTTGACTGCTCTAGCTTACCGCTTTTACAAGGTGTGTGTCTGAATATCCTCAAGATGTATAGATACATGCTTGGTGGAAGTATGGTGCTACAATTTGGTATCAGAGCCTAGATTTAGTATCTTACATGGGCATTTTTCAAGATAGGTGTCAAACTATATGCATTTTAGACATGTTATAGTACGCAGCAGCAATTAATCCCCAATTTGAGTCGCATATACACAAATCACATGCATGAGCATGTGTTAAGAATTGAGCTATAAGAAGCAATGAGAACATTGATGATTTGTTAGAATGTGAGAAAATGGAATTTTGCGGATATCTAGAAACGAAAAGTAGTACATGGTTTGATATGATAGATAAGGGTTCAGAGCATTTATCATTGTGGCTTTATCATTGATTATGATATCATAATTGTGTTGTGGTTGTGTATCTATGAATTGATATTGATGTGAAAAAATATATATTTTTGTGGATTGATTGAGAGAAGTAGAGATATGAGTATAAATGACAAAAAAAATAAAATGTACAAGTAAGGTTAAAAGAAAACCAGATTCTTTCTATAACCTAGAGAGGTTGAAATTGGACTTGAAATGGTTATTTGATTAATGTGATAAGAGTTATGATTTAGTGTAAGAATATGTCAATGAACTGAGAACAAAGCTTCATGATGACTATGCTTCTATAATTCTAAATTGGTTGAGAATATACATATAGAAGATGTAATAAAGGATAACTGGATGATGAGATGAATGATAACAAGGTAAGGAAAAGTCCCCTAGGTTAAGTTGAATTGTTATTGTGAATGTATGTTGGATAATGTGAGTACTTTGAAAAATGATAACATTAAGCAAATTTGTATCATATTCTTGGATATGAGATAGGAAGTGATCCATGACTTATTGAATGCTTTTAGTTTTTAATCCCTATAGTTAAAATTTTAAGATGAATCAGAGTAACACATGAAAGTGTTTATAATGATCAATCGGGAATAGATTGAGAGTGTAAATGATGTTACTATGTGTGATGGATGCGAGGAAAAAGAAGAAGGACACGATCGTGACATAGTCTCTATGACCGTGGCTGAGATTAATTGATTCTATCACGATCGTGGTAAAGTCCCCCCGATCGTAGACAGGTGCAAAAGAAGAAGTGTTGTCTATAATCAATTGAGATTAAGGTATCCTTAGCATAAGTTATTAATTGGTGACTTGTTGAAAAATACATGTCTAGATAAGATGAAATGATCTTAATGGTATATACCAAGGTATAAAAGTAAATGGATGTGTTTATGACTTCATTGAGCTTTATTATAAAAAGTATTCTGACCATGTAAAGTATGAAAGAAATAGATCTTATTGAGGTATTATGCATAGTCAAAAAGAAATAATGAATAAAGTTGACTAATAAAGAATATGTAAAGAGTACAAATGATTGAGGAATAGAAATATTCTTTGATGAAAATAGTTTATCGATAAGGTTTTCGTGAGCAGTATAGATGAAGGTAGCGAGAAATCTTCTTTCGGAGAAGAATTTCACCGAATTAGGTTAAGTAGACCAGACAGTCTACTTCTAAAAATGAATGATGATGGAACAAATCAGAAGTGAATATTGGAGTCTCGTCTCTAACTGAGACTCAAGGATAAGAAGTCGAATATGCTACTGAGATTGCATGCATCCTGTTTGATGTAAAATATCCTACTATGAGACTAGATTCCTGAAATTGAGGTAACACTATTGTTAATGTGAGGAGAATTTAGGTCCACACTACATTCTATGCAAATATGTTCAGGAGATGCAAGTCAGATTTGATGGTTATGTTAAAAAAAATTGAGACATATGAATAAATTGAAATGTGTGGAGGAACTATCAGGAATGTACAGAGATTAGAATAAGTTGATAAGAAAAAAAGGAAGTCCAATGAACGGAGAAAATCATTCGAGAAAAGAAGTCAATCGAGAGACTGAGAAAAACATGAGATAACATTACCTTAACTTAAAAATTAATTAAGAATTTTGAGAACTAGTTATGAGCATATTGTCTTTTGGCGATACCTTTTTGGTTGATAATTTCCCCAGACAACAATCATGGCATTAATGAATAAAGTATTCCAGTTTTATTTAGATCGATTAATGACTATGATCATAGATGAGATATGGAATGTATTTGAAAAGTTGAGAAGAACAATTTGAGCACTTAAGGTTAGCCTTACTTATCATAAAGGAAAAATAATTAGAAGTTCCATAAGAGTGAATCTCAACTTTATTAAGTAATGTGTTGGGTTATATAATATCTTAACATGGAATATTAGTAGACCCAAAGAAAAAAGAGGTAATGATGAAGTGAGAAAACTTCTGAGAAAAATGTGTCATTTAGATGGACTAATGAATGTAAAAAGAAATTTTGAGGAATTAAAAACATTGATTGATTACAACATCGATTTTATCTATTTTCATCTGGATATGAAGGTTATGTCTTATCTATTTTCATTTGGATATGAAGGTTATGTAATAAATAAGGATGCTTCACATTAGAGATTTGGATGTAATCTGTTGCAGTATAGTAAACTGATTACATATATGCATCGAGACAGCTGAGGTCTCATGAGTTTAAATTATTTGGCACATGACTTAGAATTTGTTGCAATCAAAAACGTTTTGAAAATTTGGAGACATGATATGTACAGTAAAACATTTTAGATATATATTAATCTATAGATCATTAAAGTTTAATGTATGATTGAGTCAGAAAGAACTGAATACAAGATTGCAACAATAGATAGAATTACTTGAAGATTATGATGTACAAATGAGTATTACCCATAAAGCTAATGTTGTATATGATGCAATGAACAGAAAATCCAATAGCCAACGTAGCACAATTTCAGATATTGAGTTGAAATTGGGGCAAAATGAAGTGTCATTAGCTACATTGAAATTAAGATTAGTTTTGCATGGAAGGACTAGAAAAGCCCAAAGAGAGGATCTAGAAATTGTGAAATCACATTGAGAAATTGAAAATGAATTCAAATTTTGAGTTGAATTGGAAAAAGGATACATTGTGATTGAAGTAAAGAGTATGTATACCCGATATAAATGATTGAGAAAAGAAATTTGGAGGTAGCATCCATAGGTACATCCTGGTAGTAATATGCTAAGATAGCATTTAGAGACCAAGGATGAAGAAACAAGGGATTGACAATGTGATTAAATGTTTGATTTGTAAAAAGTTTTAACTATTGAAAATGTACTTAGAGCTTATATTTTGGGGTTCCTAAGAATATGAGATTAATGTACAGTTCTAATTGAATTTGATGGTAACAATCATTATCACTGTAATCTTAGTATGACTATACACTATATAATTGAGAGGTTGAATTTGAAATTGTATAAGGCGTATACGACAAAATAAGTCGTCCGTCTCTATATTGAGATGAAGAAGGCTTAAGAATAGTTAAAGGCTAGAATTGATTAGAGATGTTATTCATAAGTGAAATGAATCTGTAGTAGAAATTAAGTGATTCAAGAAAGACGAAAGAGTTAGGTGGATCAACACTAAAGATATGATATATAAAAAGATAGATAAAGTATTGCTGAAAGCAAGGTATTAAAAATCAGACCGGGCCTACCGGTCTGACCAGAAAAAGTTTGAACCGGTTAATGGTCCGATTTGGTTTTACCTAATAACCTCTATATATAAAAACCGGCCAGTTTATCAGCAAATTGGCCGGTTTTTTGTGAACCGGTCCAACTGGTATGTCACCGTACTTACTATAGATCTAGGTTCAATTTCCACCTTCGTCCTTAAAAACTCAGGATCATTCGACGATGGCCGGCTCCGCTACTTCGCTTGTGCCACGTCTTATCAAAATCTTCACCGATGCTGAATCCTTCGGTTGCGACCTCAAAGACACCTTAGTCTCCCACCTCCACTCCCTCAACATCGACGTTGAAGAACTCAGCACCGCATCCTACTACGACATCGTCCCCCAGGTCGACCGCCGCATCTCCACGACCACCAGCTCTCCCCTATCTCCATCTCCTGAGATCCGTGGGCTAGTAGTTTGTGGCACCGGGGTCGGCGTGTCCATCTTAGCTAATAAATTTCCTGGGGTCACTACCGCGACTTGCCTGACCACCGACGAGGCCATCAATGCACGATACAGTGAAAAAGGTCAAATCTTTGAGGCTTGATGGAGTAGTATTTTACATGTTGTTATGCCTCTGTGAAGTTGTTTTCTCGCATGGATTAGTTCAATGTAATGGTTTTCATAAAGTGGGAGGGGAAGTGGGATATTTTGTTTGATGAGGAGCTTGATGTTGCTAAGGAAGCTATTGAGAAAGAAGTTGTAGATGGGTTATTGTTGGAGTAAATGTGTATATTACATTTCAGTTGGACAATCCATAAGTAGAGGACAATCAATTATATTTTGACAATATCGCATTACATTAACTGTCTTTAGATGAGTATTCATACTGATATCTACACCTGATATCAACAAACCAAGAAATTAAAACCTTAACCTATCTGGATGTTTCGGTAAGGAAAATAATAATTCCAATTCTTAATTTCCCAATAAGAAAGAAAAAACAAAATTCAAATTACTTCATGTTATCTTTCTAACCAATATATTCCCTAATAAGTGACATCACATAAATCAACTAGCTACAGTAGAACTTAGCCAAGGTACAAGGGAGAAACAGGTGGAGAGGAGCAAGATGCCAGTAATATAAAGTTTGCAGTTGGCGAAACTACTATAGGGGGCTTATGCAAGAAAGACATTTTCAATTGTGTTGTAAGGCGCTGAGCTCATCTATGGAAGGCCTTAATCTACTAATAGTTGAAAATCATTAGACTAACTCATCATACATACCTCTCAAACATTTAGAAGATCATAAAATGCAGATGATTGAAAAATCTTGCCTATAGATAAGCCTAAGGCACAGTAACTCTAAAAAAAAATTAATTATCATAAATGATTAACAAATTTTACAAGGATCTGGTTAATAGTTAGTGGCATTGCTTGGCAGAATATGGTGGCCATTGTTCAACCAACAGAAAGGACTGCATCTATTATGGTGGTGAATCATAGTTTTAAATGCCAAAATAAAGTACATAAGTGATAAGTATACTTAAAATTTTGTAAAGAATACATAGTGAACCTAAATCAATCTCACTTGTTCATGAAGAAACATATTCCCGCAGCATAAGATACTACATGAATGCTAAATTGATCAATAAAGAGCAAAAATAGGAAGAAACCTAGTGTTTCTCCACTAGTGACAGGAAAATTAGTACAGAGGATAATACAGAATAATTTGTTATGGTATCCGACAAAGTAGCCACATTGAACTCCATTGAGAGGCAAACACTGAAAGTGCATGATACAAGTTGTATCCTCTATATAGCAGGTCCACATCTAAAATTTGTAATAGTGCCGTGATTATATTGAAACAAGGGAATGGACACTTATTGCGTTGATGATGCTGAGACATTTAAATCAATTATGCCATTATGTTCAACTTCAACCTTCACGGTTTAACATTGTTTTGATAGCTAGCTAGCTAGTTGTAAGCATTTTATTTCAGAAGTGAACTGAGGAACCAAATATTTCAACTACAAAGAACAAAGTATATTGATTGAACTAATCATTATACCTTTTAAGTAATTTCTCTAGCAAAAATTCGTACTTATGATAACCTTTCATTGATTTTTGGATACATTTCTATCATGACGACCTCTTTTTGTTTTCTAATGTTATTGACTAATTATCTAAATATTTAGTAAATCCTTGTTTCATAGTATTGTTTTTACTTTCATTATTTTAAGTTTTATATTAGACTTATATTTATTTATTATTAGTTGGTTTATTTTTATTTAAATAAAATATTTTATTTTTACTTATTCTTATAAGTTTTACTTCGTATTTATTATATACCGGTTTTATAGTGGTTCACTACCGGTTGAATCTTTAAACCTTAAACCTTTCTTTCGACCGGTTCGATGTCTGGTTTGGTTTTTAAAATATTAGCTGAAAGTACCACCTTGGTGAGGGGTGCTTAAATTTGTTAAAAAAAGGGAGCTAAGCCTAAATTGTACTATTCCATATGAAGTCACTGAGAGCATAGGACCATTGACTTAAGTTTGTCTCACTAACAAAGATATATTAGATCCATACTATGTTACATGATTATGTTAAGAAAGATCAATATGATCTGATATAGATGTATTGTCAGCACAGGAAGTGAAACTTGCGAGAAATATGAGATATATTGAGGTATCAATTTAGAGAGAGAAGGACATTTGAATAAGTAATTGAAAGATCGAGTGATGCCATCGACTATTGTCAATTGGAAGAAGATATTTGAGTGATATAGTTAAATGGGAAATGGAGGAAACATTACCCTTGCCTTTCTTTTGACGATTCAGATAAAAATTTCGAGAATGAAATTTATTAAGTGGGGGAGAATTGTTACATCCCGTTCCCATATTAAGAGTTAGAGTCGGGAATACTGTAAAAGAGAAATAAAAAAGAAACAAACAAAAAAGCATTTCATACTCATGCATAATATGGCACTCATGTACGTGAAATTGATTATTGCACACATTTCAAAACAAGAGAAACAAAACATATTTCATACTCATGTATAATATGGCACTCAAGTACGTGAAATTAATTATTGTACACATTTCAATAATTTGTTCATGCACTCATTTCACATTTCTAAGTACAAATGATTGTTTTAATGTGATTATAATGTGAATTATGGATTATGTGTCTTGAAAATTAAGTTGGTGTCTGTAATTAGTGATCTAGAATTTTTGATGAAATTTAAGAATTTTCTAGAATTAAGGGTATTTTTAGACTAGGAAAAATGTCAAGTGGCGGGACAATTGATAAATAGTAGCAAAATAAATGTCAAATGGTAGTAGAAATTTTGGTAAGTGACATTAAGATTTAATGACACATGTCATTTAAAATTAAGAGTCAATTGGATTAGAATTGGGAGACAAATGGATTAGCAATTTAAAAGACCAAAAGAAGACTATGAGAAACTGACATGTGGCCAGTGACAAGTGTCACTTGCCACACCATTTGTTTAACCCACTAATTTATTAAGTGAAAGACCCATCAATATGGTCTTTCACTTGCCATTTGCTTCTCTTTCTTCGTAAGCTTCTCTCCCACATTCATCTTCTTCATTTCTTCTTCTTCTTCATGTAAGATTCTTCCTCTCCACCTTTACCACCTTGATTTTTGTTGAAAATAAAACCAGCCACTTCAAGATCCTTGTTGTCCTCCTCATCTTGCTACAAAATGACCCAAACCACTCCTTGAATGATGAGGGTCATATGAAGATGGGAAAGCTAGGGTTAGATGATTTTTGAAGACCTTGAAGCTTAAGCAAGTAAGTAGTATGTTATTCTTCTTGAATTGTTGAGTGAAACATGCTGATGACAGTTTGATGTTGAAAGATCTTGAAATGGGGGATGCAAATGTGGATGAGAAAATGAGCTTATAGATGTATTATTTTTGTGTATATTGTGAGTGATAATTCATGAATGGTTAGGGAGATGATTTTACCTAGAATGACCATTTTAAATGTTGTTGAATGAATGCAGAAATTTATAAAGGGAGGATATATGTTCTTGTTCTGTTTTGAGGTGTGATTAGATGGATTATTGGTAGCTGCTAAGAAGATGAACTAGAATGAGATTAAAGCCAAACAAAAGGCTAGTGTATGGACTTGAAATCAGGAGCAGGAGGTTGATAGTTTTGAGACAAAGTAAAGTTGAAAATGAAGTTAAATGTGTGCTATATTATATTAGATGTCGTGTTTTTACTGAACAAGCATCTGTAGTTTAGCCATATATTGATCTGTAGATATCCAAATGAGGTGATTTTTTATTTAGAGTAAATTAAAAACATATTTCTACATCTTTCATGAGGACTTGAATTTGAAATATGTCCTTAAGAGTCTTGATAATTGACTTGAAGTTGAAAATTGTGTTCTGTCGAGGTATGAGAACAATTTGTATATTTTTTATTATAACTTGCATAATAGTGAACCAAAATGCATGAATTTGATTTCATCAGAAACTTAAGATATATAGGAACATTTGATTAGAAGAAGTGGTTACCTAAATACTTCATTTACTTGGTCAAAACGGTCGTATAACACTGACCTATAAAGTCGTCTTGAGAAAAACTGGAAAAACTACAGGATAAATGGGAGATTGGTTTCTGTCACGATTGTGGCAGGGGATGACGCGATCATGGGTAGTGATTTTCCATGATAATGTGTTGATTATGCAATGATTGAATCAATTAAGGATGAGGGATACAACTATGATGCTTTTGGACTTAATTGGGACTTAAAAGAAACATGAGTGATGCTGGAAAAGTGGTTAAGTGTATGATAAATTTTGGTTGATCTTGATGTTATACCTTTAAGGAAAAGGATATTTGAAGGTAATGTATCTAAATATGAAATGGTTAGAGTGTTCAATGAGGACATAACATAATGAATGAATTGGTTAATGCATTATGAATAAGACAAGGTAAGGAAGAGATTGGATTTTATGAATGATGAGATTGAGTTTGAAAGGTTAATCAAATGAGTTGAGGATTAGAGAGTTTAATGCAATAAATGGGTAATGTAGTTAGTGTGGAAAGAAATTGCATTAATGCGTATGAATTATGGGAAAATTGGTATGAAAATGGAGTTATGATATGTGTTGAATTCGAATGAACGAAAGAAGAAAAATCCAAGCCACAATCGTGGCCTGATTTAATAAGGTTATGTCACTATCATGTCAGGGACACCATGATCGTGTCCTAGCCAAAAAATGTTTCTGACACGATCGTGGCAAGGACACCACGATCATGGCCAGACTTATGGAGGTAAAGAGTTATCCTTTAATTGTTGAATGAACAAGTCAATACTAGGGTGCTTCCTTATGATGTAATTAGGTTTAAATGAGATGTTGAATGACCCTAGTTGATGAGAAATGAGATGAGTAAAGCAAGTAAAGTGCTTTTGATATTAAAGAATGATGGAAAGATGTTAATTGATTATGAAATGTGAATAAAGGAAATATACCTGAGATTGTCAATATGAGCATGCATTATACCTTACACATACATATATTTGTATAATGAAATGTTTATATAATTATGAAATTATTAATGTATATGCACTATGTGTGTTGCATGAAATTGATATACAAGATTCAACATTTGCATCCAGTCGTTTCCGGATAATTGAAGCTAATGTTAATCTAGAGCGTACTGTGAGTCAACCTAAATGGTCTCCCTTTCATTGCTTGTTATGTTTTCAATTTCTATATTGAATTATTATTTATGTGAATGTTATTGATTCCAGACATTGATGTTTGAGGCGTATGATACATGAAATTACATTAGAAGTGCTCATTGTATATGAATTTGACATACATAAGTGCTCTCAACATAATTGTTGAATGCCAAACTATGTCTGATGAAAATGTGAATTTGAACATGAATGTGTAAATTGAGCACAAATGATTGCTTGTATCAATGTGAATGTGAAATTTGATACAAGAAATTGATTGAATATATATATATGAATGTGATGCATTTCCTTACAAGAATTTATGAACAAATAAACGCTGTTGTGACCGGAGTAGCCACTGAAAAAAAGCTTAAAGCTCAGACATCTATGGTAAGAGGCTATGACTCAATTTGAATGATAGAGCCCGGTATCCACAATGGATACGGGACAAAATGATAGAGCCCGATAACCACAACAGATACGAGACAGAATGATAGAGCCTGGTGTCTACAACAGATACAGAACAATGATCATGGCACTCAGTCACAACAACGAATGAAGTGAATTTGAGCCTTATAAACACTGCATATATATATGAATTACATGATTTGAATGAATACGGCTAAAAGCTAGAATCAAATTGGTTGAAAAATGGGACAGTTCATGATCAAAGTATGTTATTGATGCTTAACATGATGAATTAATGAAGTGATGTGAATTATGTGATTACATGAACTGATCAAAATATGTTATTAATGTTATATGATGAATTAATGAAGCGATGTGAATTATGTGATTACATGAACTGTACGTGTTATGTGATTGAGTGAAACGTCGAGGATGGTCCACTCATTGAGTTTGTAAAACTCACCCCAATTTGCAACTTATGTTTCATGCTCAGAGGAGGCACTCAGTTAAATCAACTAGAGTTTAACCGCTGCTTTTGAGCCAGAGATAGAGGTCAGGATCAGTTGGCGTCTGTATTTGTAATTCATTATTTTGTATGAAATTGTGTATTCACAAGTACTGAACAATGTAAATGTGAATGATTCAGAAATGAAGTGAAATTTTGATTGAAAGTATTTTTGTTTATGTAATGGGCCCCAATTAATTACTGAAATTTAGATGATATGTACATCGTTTGTAATACTGGTGTTTCTAACTGTTTATGAAATAAAAGGGACCATCAATGATTATTAGCTTTCCAAAAAAATGCGTGTGATGTTTGAGAAAAAAATTTACAATATGTTCTGTTTGACTGCTCTAGCTCACTGCTTTCACAGTGTGTGTGTTCGAATAACCTCAGGATGTACGGATACGTATTCGGTGGAAGTGGGGTGCTACAATTTGGCTAGCATGGAAACCAAATATAATATCCCCAATGTTTCTCAATGCAAATAACCAAACAATGCATTTGAGGGTGCAATGGTTGGATGGACAATGTCTACTTACAACAGTTTATGGCAGACCTAATGAGAGTGATCGTGTGGAACTTTGGGACTTTCTTTGTATAAAATGTCTTTCTCATCCTATTCTTACAACAGTGGACAACGAAAGTTGGAAGCCAAAGCGGGTTGGGAGCTCGGGTCCACTGATCTCACATTTATTTTTTACAGATGAGTTGTTATTTTTTGCGGAAGCTTCTGATCGACAAATGTCAATAATCCTAAAAATTATACATAATTTTGGCATGGCTTAGGGACAGAAAGTAAACCCAACCAAATTCCAAGTCTTTTTCTCTCGCAATGTGCCAGAGTGGGATCGAAATATTATACTACATTTGTCATCCTTCTCGGCCTCTATGACATTGGGACGATATTTGGGTGTTGAAATGATTCATAAGCATAGAAGTCAATCACACTTCACACAAGTCTTGGACTGAGTTCAAGAAAAACTTTCTGGGTAGATTGTGTCCTTCTTATCCATGGCGGGGCGGGTTACTCTAGCAAGGTCGGTACTTCAAGCTATACAGACATATTCAATGCAAGTGCTAAAGTTTCCGAAATATACATGTGAGGAAATAAGTGCTCTTTTTCATGCATTCATCGAGAGCCATACTCGCAATGATAGGAAGGTTCATTTAGTTGCATGGTAGGACATTTGTAAGTCGGTTAATATAGGGGGAGGGGGCTCAAGTTTCAAAGGTTAGAGGAGTTTATCGATGCTCTGTTAGTAAAATGGGGTTGGAAACTTTATACATAACCCCAAACACTATGCTCTCTAGTCTGGCAAGAGAACTATAGGAATATAATCGACACGAATCTATCTCTCCTAGCTACTGCAGTCGACTCACAAATCTGAAAAACTATTTATTTTGCTTGGAATAGAACTGCAGAACAAGCAGTCTGGAGTTGTGGTGATGGGAGTCAGATTAAGTTCTGGTATGATAAGTGGGTACCGAATGGTGGGAGACTACAGGATATGAAAGCCCAAGACATTTCTGAAACACTACAAAATGTATCAATAGCTGACATGGTGAATAGGGAGGGCTCCTGGAAATAGGAGGCTTTCGGCAGCTTACTAAATAACCAAACTGCTCTCACTATAGTAGTAGTTAAGCCATCAAAGGTTAGTAATGGACCTGATCAGCTTATGTGGGATGAAGAAGCCTCTGGGCAGTTATCTGTCACGTCAGTATACAACTTTATGATTGGTAATAATAACCATTATACCAGCAAGGTTTGGCAACTTATGTAGAACTGGAAAGGACCGTAACGTATTAGGCAATTCCTATGGCTTATAGGACATGACTGGTTCCAGACGACCAGCCTAAGGTTTGTTTGCAAACTCTCTACTTCTAGCATGTGTCTGAGATGTCATAGTAGACCAAAGACAACCCTCCATGCAATTCGTGCAGTGATACGGATTTCATACTATACTGACCAAAAAATGGTACGAAATCATCTAACGCCGATACCGGCCTCAAATACCAGTTGGGATTGGCATTTACTGGTCAATACCATAAGTTTTGGAAATTGCAATGACTAAATTGAAATTTCCGAAACTTAAACCTAAATTACCCCCTCCCTCGCCCCCCAACTCTCTACTCTACTTCTCTCTCTTGTCACTCCTCTCTCTCTCTCCCTCATCGCTGTCTCCTCCTCAGCCATCTCGTCGTCTCCTCCTTGCCATCATCGCCTCCTTCTCGCCATTGGCGTCTCTTTCCTCAACCATCAGCCCATCACTCCTCACGATCTCTCTCTCTTCCTTCGACCTCAACCATCACTCCTTCCTCTGCAGCATTGCTAGCACGTCGTCATCATCCGTCGCAGCCACACCACACCACACTTGCACCGTCTGTCGCACCTCAGACGCGCCACCACCAGGACACGACTCGACATCAACTCGAAGAACCAATTGTTTGGGTGTGTGTTTTTCGATTTTTTTCATTTTTCATTGCATTTTGAATTTGAATCTTTGATTGTGTTGGTCAGTTGGAATGGGTGATGGATTTGTGTTGTGTATTTGTATTGGTCAGTTGGAATGGATGATGCATTTGTGTTGTGTATTTGTGTTGGTTGGTTGGAATGGATGATGGATTTGTGTTGTGTATTTTATGTTGGTCCGTTGGATTGGAATTGGATGATGGATTTTTGTTGGTCTGTTGGATTGGATGGTAGATTTGGGTAACAAATTTTGCGAATTTTGGCTGGAAATGGATATTGAAGTTGAAAATCATGAATGGGTTTTGTGAATGTTGAACTAAAATTGGAAATGTATACATTTTTTGGCTTGTGATTTACGATGATATTGAATAAGAATTATTGATGAATGAGATTAAATTTGAGCAACTGAGCTTGAGTTGAGAATTTGAGATGTTGAGTTAAATAGTATTTGTACATTTATTTTAATTAATGATAATTTGGTTATGGCCATGAGGTGAGGTGAGGTGAGGTGAGGTGAGGTTAGGTGAGGGTGATGGACTAGATTGTTAAAACTTAAAATTGAAAGTTGATAATCAACATTTAAACATAAATGTAAAAATGATAACCAAATGTGAAATTGTAAAATTGATAATCAAAATTGGTAAAATTGAAAAATCTTAAATCGTTAATTGACACATTCTTAAATCTTAGTATTTGTTAAATGGTAATTTATTTTTAATATTTGGGTATTGAATTTAGGTAAATAATTAGTTGAGTATAAAATTATGCAATTAGAAATTAATAATAATTCGATTGTAGTTAATGATAGTATTTGCCTATTTGAGTGTTAGTTTTAGTTAGGTAAATAATTAATTGACTATAAAAGATGTTGAACTTTAATGGAATGGTAATACATATGTGTAGGGTATCATAAATATTTAAAATAATGTGTGAAAGTACAAACTAAAAAGTAGTGATATAATAAATATTTCCAAAAAAACTATTTGTTATCAAATTGTGATTTGTGAATATGTTGTACACTTGTAGATTCCAATCATTTATACTTACAGTTATTAATGTCGATTAAGAATTGTAAAAGCAACATATATATTTAAGAACGAAATATAAAATGGTGTATATAATATTATGGTTTGTTAGAAATGGAATTATGAATGTTTTGTGATTATTAGGATTGGAAATTGTTGGAAATGGAATGGAATGGAAATGGAATTATGATTGTTTTGTGATTGTTGTGATTGAAAATTGTTGGAAATTGTTAGGAATGGAAATGAAATTATTAATGTTTTGTGATTATTGTAATTGAAAATTGTTGTAAATGGGACGGAATGGAAATCCAATTATGATTGTTTTGTAATTGTTAGGATTGGAAATTGTTGGAAATGGAATTATAATTGTTTTGTGATTGTTGGGATTGAAAATTGTTGGAAATTGTTAGGAATGGAAATGAAATTATAAATGTTTTGTGATTTTTGTAATTGAAAATTGTTGTAAATGGGATGGAATGGAAATCCAATTATGATTGTTTTGTAATTATTAGGATTGGAAGTTGTTGGAAATGGAATGGAATGGAAATGCAATTATGATTGTTTTGTAATTATTGGGATTGAAAATTGATGGAAATTATTAGGAATGGAAATGAAATTATGAACATTTTGTGATTGTTGTAAATGGGATGGAATGGAAATCCAATTATGATTATTTTGTAATTGTTAGGATTGGAAATTGTTGGAAATGGAATTATGATTGTTTTGTGATTGTTGGGATTGAAAATTGTTGGAAATTGTTAGGAATGGAAATGAAATTATGAATGTTTTGTGATTGTTGTAATTAAAAATTGTTGTAAATGGGATGGAATGGAAATCCAATTATGATTGTTTGGTGATTGTTGGGATTGGAAATTGTTGGAAATGGAATGGAATGGAAATGAAATTATGATTGCTTTGTGATTGTTGGAATTGAAAATTGTTGGAAATTGTTAGGAATGGAAATGAAATTATTAATGTTTTGTAATTGTTGTAATTAAAAATTGTTGTAAATGGAATGAAATGGAAATCCAATTATGATTGTTTTGTAATTGTTAGGATTGGAAATTGTTGGAAATGGAATTATGATTGTTTTGTGATTATTGGGATTGAAAATTATTGGAAATTGTCAGGAATAGAAATGAAACTATGAATGTTTTGTGATTGTTGTAAATGGGATGGAATGGAAATCCAATTATGATTGTTTTGTAATTGTTAGGATTGAAAATTATTGGAAATGGAATGGAATGGAAATGGAATTATGATTGTTTTTTAATTGTTGAAATTGCAAACTATTGGAAATAAGAATGGAATTATAAATGTTTTGTGATTGTTGGAGTATGTTTTGTTTTGTTATATTATATATGCTAAATGTTTTGAATTGTTAGCTTTTGACTTATAGTGAATTGTGTTCCTTGAAATTGAATTGTATGTAATGTAATCATACAGAATGAGTTATATTATATAAGATGGATATGCAAATTGTCATTGTGTACTGAAATTATGTGTTATTTATTTTTGTGTACAGATAAATGGAAGGAAGTTCAAATACTCCCGATCAACCTACTTCAGGAAGATATAGTGATCCAGCTTGGGTTCACGCTAGTACGATTCCCGGTCAAAAGAATCATACCATTTGCTTGTTTTGTAACAAGCATTTGAAAGGTGGAGGAACTACCTGTTTGAAAAGGCATTTAGTTGAGATTAAAGGAGATGTGGAAGCGTGTAAAAAAGCAAGTCATGATGTGAAGTGGCAGATGAAAATATTACTTGATGAACATCAATTTGAGAAAGATAGAATGGGAAGATTGAATTTTGAAATTGGTAGTGGAAGTTCGTTTTCTGATTTCCGTTGTGATTATAGAAATGTTGAAGGTAGAAGTGGTAGTAGTAATGGTATTGGTAGTATTTCATCTCAGCCTCAGGATCATGAAGAATCTGATGTGAGGAAGAGAAGAAGACAAGTGACTGGTTTCTTTGCATCATGAACAACTCCTGGACCCCAACCTTCAATTCGTAGTGCAATGCAATCAAGCAATATGACTCACAATGTCGATATGGCAGTAGCTAGATGGTGGTATGATATAGGTTTGTCATTCAATGCTTCTCAGTCTTATTATTATCAACCTATGATGGATGTAATAACCTCTTATGGTCCAAGATACAAAGGGTCATCGATTGATGACTTAAGAGGTAAACTTTTGAGTTGTGTTATTTCTGAAATTAGAAATTATTTGGCTGAAAGAAGAGTGAGTTGGGGTACTTTTGGTTATTCAATTATGTGTGATGGTTGGACAAATAGGAGACAAGAGCCTATTATAAATTTTTTGGTTTATTCTTCAAATGGCTCTATGTTTTTGAAATCTATTGATGCATCTAGCCTTATTAGAAATGTTGAGACTTTGTTTGGGATATTTGATGAAATTGTGAATGAAGTAGGGCTGGAAAATATTGTTCAATTTATTACTGACAATGATTCCGCCTATAAAGCGGCAGGGAAAAGCTTGCAAAATAGTCATTTTTTTGGACTCCTTGTGTTGCACGTTGCATTGACTTAGTACTGGAGAATATAGGAGATCCTAGGTATTTTCTTATTATTGATGAGACTATGCAGAAGGCTAAAAAGGTGACAAAGTTTATTTATAATCGTACATGAGTTTTGAATTTGATGAGAAGAAAATTTACCAATGGTAGAAATTTGTGTCGCCCTGCTGTGACAAGATTTGCAACAAATTTCTTATCACTTTATTCTTTTGTTTCGTTGAAGAACGAGTTAAGGCAAATGTTTACAAGTGATAAGTGGGTTGCATGCTGGAATGAAAGTTTGTAGTATTATACTGGAAGATAAAAAATTTTGGTCGCAATGTCAATTTGTTATCCGAGTTTGTGAGCCTTTAGTTAGAGTGCTTCGGTTGGCTGATAGTGAAGAAAAGCCAACAATGGGCTATATTTTTTATGCTATGGAAAGAGCGACGGAAGCAATCAAGGTCAATCTGAAAAATAGGCCTCCTTTATACACACCATATCTCTCAATCATTAATGAGAGAAGGGAAAGACAACTTTCTTCTCCATTGTTTGTAACTGGGGCATTTTTGAATCGTAGTGTGTATTTTAGACTAGATCTTACAAAGCAAGCTAAAGTTAATAGAGGAATGCTTTTCACAATTACACTAGTTGTTCTTCATAATGCGATACAAGATCTTTTAAGCTCACAAATGGAGCTTTACAAGTTGTCTTATGGGGATTTTGGAATGTCGATTGCTATTCGACAAAGAGAAAAACTTTCTTCAGGTATTATTTCCTATTTCTT
>JAOSBN010000009.1:18904877-18925110 GCA_027563595.1 Erythroxylum suave
AAAATAATAAACCTCCTGCAATAATCATTTTAATATAAGGGGTATAATAATCATTTATTATACATTACATTCCATTCCATCCATCTTCCAAACAATATTTCACTATATTACATTATGAACCCTTCCATCCCTCCTAAACAATATTTTACTGTATTACATTCTATTCCATTATAAACAGTTCCATTCCATTCCGTTCCGTTACATTCCATTCTATTCCATTAATTAACATCCAACCAAACAGACCCTAAGTCAAATTACTTATCACAAAGGATATGCCAAATACATAAAATTGCAGATAATGCCAAACTTAATATATCTTAACAATATCTATTTTTAATAAAAACTTATGTCTAATGTCAATTTTCAATACTTAAATATAGTGTACAAAAACTCCATTAAAAAGTATGTTATTGTGGGGTTCTAATGCATTTAATTACAACAATTACATTTAAGTCATGACAAAGATAAATCAAGGCAAAAGAGAACAATTAAAAGATAAAAATTATCTTATAATAAATAAAAAATGTAGAAAGTTATTTTAAATATTTTTATAAAATATAATGAAATATTAAACTCTAATTTAAATTTTGAGTGAAAAGTTAAAGTATAAAATATATTTTTAGTTGAATTTAAATTAAATATTTTAAAAACATTATGATTCAATTTAAATGCTGTAAATATTAAAATTTGACCTGCATTTTAAAATTTTAAAATATTTTAAATATTAAATTCATATTTTCAATATAAATGTTAGAATTAAAAATACACAATTTTCACCTTTTGGTTAGTAAATAACGTTAGAGACGCTTGAAATTGTATCACGAACTTCAACGTAACATATTAAACTCATTCAATCGTCCACATTCCATTGGGCCTGCCTTAGTGGCCTTATTGTGTTCGCTTCAGTAGAGTTCTGAGCTAGTTGAGAAGACGTAGCCATGGCGACTAAATCATCGAGGAAGCTGAAACCTTCGAGGAAACCCGACTCCTGGGGCGCCAAAATCATGAAAAATCCGAAAATAGCCTTTTCTTTGGCCGTTGTTTTCGCTGATGCCCTCCTTGTTGGTCTCATCATCGCCTATGTTCCGTGTAGGACCAATTCTTCCACTTTTCTTTTCAATTTTCCCTTTTTGGTCTTTAATTGAACTAATAATGCGAGCTTTTGATTGATATTTCAGATACAAAGATTGATTGGGACGCATACATGTCACAGGTTGGCGACCTTATTCCTTTCAATTTTCTTTTGTTTCCAGTTTTCATCTGTTTCTCAGTAATCAATCTCCAAGTTGGTTACTTTGGTTTCTGGGTGACTTCAGTTTTTGTTGAAATGAACTGGTTAAATGTGAATTAGCCTTATTAACGAACAGGTAACTGGGTTTCTTGAAGGAGAAAGGGATTATAGGAACTTGAGGGGAGATACAGGCCCCCTTGTATATCCTGCTGGCTTTCTCTATGTTTACTCTGCCATTCAGTATGTTACTGGAGGTTGGGTCGCTCCAGCTCAGGTACTTTTCCTTTTGTGTTTTATATTTCTATTTAAACTTTGAACTTTAACAAGTATGATTACTTTTTATGAAAGTTCCGAGAGTGTTTTAGTTGTATATGAAGTTTGAATTGATAGCTGACTTGTAGTTACCTTGTAAAGTTGGAGTTGAGGAACTGCTGTTGACTATTTGTTTATGGATCTAAAAGAACTGTAGAATCAGTCTGAGCATTGTGTCTAACATTCCTTTCTGTACTATCACGAGCTTATCATTGTCATTGTTATATGTTGAAAATTTTTCTTATAAGATTTAACGTTAACCCTATGTTTTTTTTACTATCTCTGTGTTGCAGATATTATTTGGCGTTTTGTACATCGTAAACTTGTGTATCATCTTATTCATCTACGTCAAAACTGATGTGGTACGAGGAGCACACTCTTCTACAAGATCTTTCTGTACTAATTCTTAACCTGATTGGTGTCAGTATTCTGTACGCATGCATTTAGAAGCAATCCGAAGAATATAATAACGGGTTCCTTTATATCCTAGATCTTCATGCTTGTTTTATCATGATAATCTGCCAAGATTCTTCTACCTTTCTCATCAATCTGTATGGTTTAGAGCATGGTAGCAAAAGAAACGCAAGCAGAAGAAAAACTAAAGGAGCAGCAGAACTTAGTGACTCACAGTTGATACTTTTCTTTTCTTCCTTTTTTTGAGAAGGGAAGGTGCAGAGAGAAGCACGGAGAATATTTATAATGCATGGGATTAAAATTTGGTTTCACAGAAATAATAGTATAAATTTTAATTTATGTAATTTGGTCATAGTTAGCTATGCTGCATTCTTTATTGCCCTTGAAGAAGCTGTTGATGAAAATACCGGTTCCTTGGATAGTCTAGGTTAAGCACTGGTGAACAAGAAATGCAGAAATTTATTAGGATCCCATATCTCTTAATTGTTCTGAAGTTTAAGAGGTGGCCACTGTCGTGAATTTGATGGTGTCCTGATTGTGTTTTGTTGGTTATACTGGAAAAGCATGCTCTATTGGAAGTCTGTATTTGTTAAGAAGTATCTGGAAATTTAGACTCGATGATGGTTATGAATGTTTGATTGGTTACCTGTGATTGGCGCTGGTACTATTCACCAAGCGACATATGAGTCTATACTTTAAAAGTTGATTGGTCATTTAGCAACAGCTACTATAACAATGTTTGTTCAGAGACCGAAAGCATTTGCGCTCCATAATTGAGTTCTGGAATCCACTGAAAATACTCTATATCAACTAGATGAAAATATGTCAAAACTCTGGATAATTAGTTCTGATGAATGGTAGACTATTCCCATGGAAGCTTTAATTGTTTTTTGCTAGCGTTTTAATCATCTTGACGTTTATCATCCAACAGCAAACCATCAGAGTATTCCAAATGATTTTCATTTTCATTTCCTTCCCATTTCCTGTATGATTTAATGAAGAATCTACTAGGGTGTTTTATCTTTGAAAGATTATCTGTTAGATAATTTTGCATTGACGTTGGTGTTAGCTCATACTTTCCTCATGTCTTGTTGCAGCTTCCATGGTGGGCACTTGTTTTGCTTTCCCTCTCAAAAAGAGTGCACTCAATCTTTGTGCTTCGTCTTTTCAATGATTGTTTTGCAATTACGTTCCTCCATGCCTCATTGGCATCTCTTCTTTGCGAGAACTGGCATCTTGGACTCATTCTGTTTAGGTACTGAAATCTCTCACTTTTTTCACAGTTTAGACAACTTTTTAGTAACGGAGATATGACTTTCTTCTATATTTCTTTAGTTTGGCAGTTTCAGTAAAGATGAATGTGCTCCTCTATGCACCATCTTTGTTACTCCTTATGTTAAAGGTAATGTCCAGTTAATTAAATTCCTACAGTTTGGTCATTGTCTTAAAGTTGCAGAAGCCAGCACTAAATCTCATGGCAATCATTTATAGGCTATGAGTATCAGAGGGGTTATTTCAGCTTTAGCTGGTGCTGCACTAGTGCAGGTGCTTATCTCTGTAATGTTAGTCGTTTTGTATTCTTTTGTATGTACCTATCTTTAAAGCTTTCTCTTGTTAAATTGCAGGAATGTTAGCTTGAATATGTAAAATTATCTATACCTTTTAATTTCTTTATTAATGTGATTAGGTGAGTTGAACGTTACTGCAATTGATAATCTGAAGAGGTTCTCTCCTAAGCTATCTGTTTCTTGATTCGTTTCAACATATTCAATGGATGGTTACGCAGATTCTGTTGGGATTTCCATTTCTACTCTCTAGTCCAATAGCATATATATCAAGAGCCTTCAATCTTGGGCGTGTGTTCATCCACTTCTGGTAATTTGACTTTATGATTTAGAGACATGTAAAGACACTTCACTAACCACATCCATTTATCAAGTTCTAAATCAACTAGCAAATGAGAGGTATTGTCTGGAAGGCATTTGAATTTCAGGCACTTCATATTACTTAAACTGGTAGCACTGTTAAAGGTTTCTTAACTTGAAAATGAATTTTTTGTTGTTGCAAATTATGCTACTACAAAGTGCTGTGACAAATTGGGTTGGAATCAATGTGTTAAAACTGTCAAGGCTGGAAAGGACTGTAATTTTGTTTAATTTGAAGCTAAATTGACTTTTAGCTCCTGTATGGTATATAACTTGCAGTCCTATGGTGTTTAGAAAAATATTCTGCTCATGTTATTTGAATTGAGACTCTTTATTTTGTTTTGTTTTCATACGGAAAGGTGGTTGTAGTTTTTCCTGCGGTTGTTTGTTTTGTAATTCGGGGACTAGAACTTCTATTTAGGAACTACTGCACTTTAGTGAAACATTATATCACAGTGATATACTAAATTCATGATGTGTGCAGTACATTACTACTGGTATTACGTCCTTCGAGGTGGTACATTTGTATAATTTTTTATTAGCTGATACTTTTATCATCTCCCTTTTGTTGTCACCCTATTGTTGATAGTTGGAGTTTCATATTTCCCATTTCAGGTCAGTTAACTTCAAGTTTGTTCCTGAGCCAGTTTTCATATCAAAGCAATTTGCTATAACTTTGCTAGTTGCCCACCTTGGATTGCTAATCGCTTTTGCTCATTATAGATGGTGCAAGTAAGTGCAAGGGTTTATTCTTTGCATTATTGTACAATTTGTGTTCTCCTGTGGATTTTCTTATTAAGAGCTACAAAGCTGATGATTTGGTATGTAATGCTTATTCTAATTTATGCATATAGGGTCCTTCCAGGTTCCTTAAAGACGGTTATAAACCATGTTAAACCAGCATTTCTTGTTCAAGGATTTTATAGTTTAGTGATTGTATGTCTCATTTGATGCAAGTAATGAATTTCAAGCGGACTTGCGTTGCAGATACACGTGCTATACTGTGGCAATTTTGTTAATTAATACCTGAGTTTTGAAAAATATTGTCTCTACTCTTATTGTGATCTGCATGCAGGCATGAAGGAGGACTCCTTCAATTTTTACGTTCTAGAGTGGCTTCTGGCACGCTGTTGTCTGGCCTTTTCAGTCCCAACAGTTCATCCCTTAAGATTCTCAAAGAAGAACGTAAGATATTGACGTTCCTCGACCTCTTTCTTTTCTTCTCTTCCTCATTCATTGCTTTCTAGTAATTAACCGGGGTTGGATTCATCCAGATATTGTGACGACCATGTTTGTGGGGAACTTTATCGGCATTGTATTTGCACGCTCACTGCATTATCAGTTTTACTCCTGGTATGTTGCACCTGTCATGGTTTTGGTCTTTCTGCATCTTTTCCTTCCATCTTTACACGCTTGTCTATCATCCTACTGCAGGTACTTTTATAGTTTGCCATATTTACTTTGGAGAACCCGTTTCCCTATATTATTTCGGTTAGCTTTCCCAATTTCCCTGCTTAATATTTCCAATTCCTCGTCTGATTAGAAGAAGTTACACATTTGTGGGATGCCGTGGTTTTTGCAGCTTGATGATATTCATGGGGGTGGAATTGTGCTGGAACGTGTATCCTTCCAATATCTACTCGTCAGTTTTGCTTCTTTGCCTCCACTTGCTTTTGCTTTGGGGTCTATGGTCCGCGCCTCCTCCAGAGTCTCCCTACAAGCAGCACGAAACGACGTCGACTGCTGAGAAGGGCAAATGAGAACTAAATATTCTTTAGCTCTGTTGTTGGGGTTTCGTTTGAAATTTTGAATACAACGCTGCGCCAATCCATGTGAAAAAGAACGTTACTTTATTCAAAGCTCTTGAATTTGAACTTTAGAATGACGAATGCATCCTTACGTTTTAACAAAATTTCAACTTATTCTAATATGTTGACATTATACCTTTAAAAAAAAAACCAGAAAATTAGCATATTTCCCGATTAGGATGACAATAGGTCGGCTTATAAGCCTAGATTTAGATGTTTTTAATGGACCAGCTTATGAGTTAGGTTTAGGTTTAGATCGACCCGAAGTATAACTATTCTAAATAAACGATATTGTTTTATTTAAAAAAATGAGCTTCGGGTAAATATAGTCAAACTCGAACTTAATTTAAAAAATACTATTTTACATTTTTAATTTTAAAAATTATTAAAAATATTTAACAGGGCTGGCTTATAGGTGGGCTTGCTGTCATCTCTGTTTCCAAATTAGCAGGAGTCTTTTTTTTTTAATTCTTAAATCTTAATTACAAGATGTCAACATAAATTCTCAAAAAACCGTTTATACTTGGAATTTGAAACAATGGCACACTGGTAAATTGGCGAATGTCCAGGGCGAGTAATGGAAGATCTTCCCGCCTCTAAATATGTGGTGTTTACTATTTCCTCCAAAGGCCAGCATCAGCTCTTTTTCGGTTTCCAAATTCCACCTGAAATCGGTATAAAGCAGAGCAGACAAACACAAAACATCGGCAACGAAACAATGGTGAGAGGCTTTCCTTTTCTCCTAATCTCTCTACTGATGTGCCACACTATATGGAATCATCACCGAATCTTTCCTTTCTCCAACCTCTAGGGTTTCCAATTTTATGGGCTGATGTTAATGTTTTGGGGTTTTACAGGATGGGCATGATTCTCAAGATCCAAAGCAGAGCTCAACCGATATGGCCGCTTTTGTAAGTTTCTTAACGTTTTTTCATACCGATTCTATGCTGGTCTTTTATTGGTCTTGTATGGAATTAGAAATGCCCATTTTGAGTTTTGATGGTATTGTTTGAATGATGTGTCAGGTGCAAAATCTCCTTCAACAGATGGTAAGTTTGTTGCTTAAGTCCCTTCGTTCATTTGATTTTTGGTTTTTACTGACTAATAAGGTTTTGTTTGCAGCAATCAAGATTTCAAACAATGTCAGATTCCATCGTAACAAAGAATATCCTTTTCAGTTAAAATGAATGTGCCCCACATAACTACATTGCTTTGTTCAGTCTTTTACTTGTGCTTTCTGTTTGTTATTCGTGGTGGTATGTGAATCAATTCAGTATGCGAAGCATGTTTGCTTTTCAGTATAATTTGGTGCTAAACTTGTTTAAGGGCTAGTTTCTGTGAGCTATGTAGCCTTGATACTTTCTTTAGCAGTATCAATGATAGAAAATGGTTCGGGATTTTTTTTTTTTAAATTTCTTAACTTCAATGCACTTGATGACATGGGAACCCGCATAAATGAGTTGGAGCAGAGTATCAATGACCTAAGGGCAGAGATGGGAGTGGAGGGTTCGCCATCTCCTGTGGCCCCATCAAAGCAAACGCCTGAGGAAGGGAAGCCAGAGGAAGGTTCGGCTCAGAATTAGACAGGCTGCAAAGTGCCCAGTTGGATCACAATGTAATTGTGTGCTATATTTTTCACTTACCTCCAAATTATGACTATGATCTATGCGATGAGTTTTATGCTGGAAAGTATTTCTGCGTCGTTGCTTGTAGATTTTTTCTGAGAACTAGCTGTTGCCTCACTGGGGCAATTTAGATCTGGTTGCCAATTGTTTTGAAATGACGTTGCCTCTTGACATATATTTTTGAAATAGATGCAAACATTTATATGCATAGTCCCTGAATTGCTCAATCACTGGTCTATTTCTTTATAAAACCCAAAGTTGAACCAGGTAGTGCCCATTTCTCTGGTTAAATCATGGAAAACACTACTATTCTCAATGTTTTAAGGTAACAGGATTTGCTTGGTTCATTTGGGAAAAGGGTAATACAATTTATGATGAATATAGTTAGGGATGGAAATAAATATGACTTTCATTTCTCGCAATATTGGGAGGTATGCGGTATTGTCCTAAAAGGGAGATATGGAAATTCAGTTCATCCAATTATAATATATTATCAAACATTCTTTTTTATTCTTTACTCCTTTCTTTCCATTTCAACTAACTAAGCACCCCCTTAGTTTATTCTACAAGATTGCAAAGTGATGGAATTACAATGGCAAACTTGATCAAACCTGCGCTGATGTGAGACCTAGTCATACTTGAGGTTGAATTCATGAAAAGAGAATTTGTAACCTTGAGAGATTGAGCTCATTCGAAGCATCTATTGCAAAACTGCCAGTAGCAGCAAGTGAGAAAAAAGAAAATGTAATCGTGTATTCAGAGGATAGAGTTTTGCTTTCCCATGCGTCTGCTTTTTTGCCTTCCCATGCATCTGCCGTGTACGTGACGTGTAGGCAAAGTCGCTGGTGAAGGTGAAGATCCCAAAATTTGTTGGAACTTTGGGATCTAGTCTACGAAATCCTTTCTTTTGGTTTAGGTTTCTGACTTTAGAAAGTGCAAACACTGTCATCTCCTAGTTATTTAGTACTCAAATTCCTATCGGCCATTGTATTCCCCGATTCACCTTGAAAGATTTGAGTCAGAAGAGAGAAAAACGATCATCAAAAGATCCCTGGATCTTGTTTTCAAGTTTCCATCTTCTCATCGATCCAAAAGATCATTTCTTTCTAACTTCTGAAATCATGATCAAAATTTATAGAAATGCAAAAGTAATAACATGTAGGACGAAGATAGGTGCGTTTTTCCTTTCCCACGGAGAAGAGGAACATAGCATGACCGATCACTACTTCCCCTCCAAAGCGAAACCATAACGAAGGGCAGTGAGAATAACATGTCAAAAGATTGTTCCAATGTTCCTCATTTACCAACTTTCTACAATTTTCTGAGCCGAAAGTTTGAAACTTGATCACCATCTCCTCTTCTCAAGAAGAAAGAGCTTATACGATGGACATATCTAAATCAAAGAGAGACATGTAGTAGTCAAAGTAACGTAAACATTATCATAATAATCACGCAATACACAGTAACTACGAAGCAATGGTCGATGATGGAATCTTATGCAAGTAGAAGTCTGATGAGGGGTAGCTACTATCTAGCTAGACATGAAACATCGATCCAACAATAATATCAAATGATCAAACGTAAATTTATTGCAATCGTCGGTGGTTATAGAAGAAGAAAATATATATGTAAGAATAGTTTCAAACCCGAAAACAAGAGTGCGACAGCTGAAAACATCTCTCAACTCCGACATCGAGCTATGGAGGTGCAACCACGGTTATAAGGATTGGCCGCCGACCCATGGTGGCAGTTATAGTAAGACGCACCTCTCTTAGAACACGGTACCGTATTCCTCTGCAAAGCACCGTAGCTTATGTAGTCTGTGGTCGCCAGAATGCGACGGTTGCTCACTGAATCCATCTCGAACTCATCCTCCATCATACACTCTGCGGCCGGACCATGGCAGCGAGATGCTCTGGTTGGAATCCAGCTGAGTTCGTGGTGGCCGATCCCGAGCACCCCAGAAAAGGAAATGAAAATGAGAGCCGACAGGACAAGACAGAGAGTCCTGAGAAAACTGCAGGAGCAGGCCATTGTTAGTGTTGAGGTTGTTGCTTTTCTTTTGGTTATTCCTAACCTTATAGCGAAATTCTCAACACGAGTAATTTAAGAGATGCGAGGTTTGGCAACTTGTGTTGGTATTAGTTGACAGGAAAGACAGCGACTTCTAATTCCTTTTCCTGCCATTTCTTTTGGGGTTTGTCAGGATTTGTAAACTCATTACACTCCTTTAAATTGCACCTCCTGTAGCAATATATCAATAGTATCGTCCGAAGACAGAAAGTGAAACATTATTCAGTATTTTGTCCTACGGAGAATCCTGTCAAAATTTCAGGATCCTTGCTAGAGGTTCAAGGACAGTGAGGAAACACATTACCAAAAAGGTTTTCTTCTTCTTTTATTTGGACATGAGTTGGGCGTGTGGCAAAAAGGTCCTGTGTTCGAATTTCTCTAATTACACTTTCTCGATTAAGCCTGTCATATAGGGCTTGTCTAGTGTGAAGTATCTGATTGACGTGATGTACAAATTATTGCATCAATCTAGAGATTTATCCGGTATGTATCCAAAAGATAGGGATTGCAAGTTCTTTCAAACAAAAAAAAGAATCTTTAATTTGATACATATATATTAACTTGGTGTAACGGATAGGAGTTTTTACAGTTCTTACAGGTATTACAGTTCTTACATGTACAATTAGCTTTGATCTGTGTTGTTTCCTCTAAATGGTTTGATCACAATGAAGACTAAGACATATTAGCTTTGTCCACAAACACTGGACTGGATAATATCATGATGGAACAAAAGATTTAATCAAACTTTTATGTTTATCTCAACATTAGCCCAACAACTTTGGTTAGCTCAAATGTCCTAATCTCAGAAGTGCTTCTAGTCCGAAAGAACGAGAAAGTTAAACTTGAAATAAAAAGGAGATTAATCTTCTTTGCCATAGTCAAACCTCTAATTGAAATTTACTTGGGAATTTCAATGCCTCATTACATAAGTAAAAGATCAGATTAGTTTTGATTGTCATACAGAAAGCAGGAAGGGTTACCTATTCAAAACCTACCAAGAGGGAAAATGATAGAACCTAACACAAACCGTACTCTCTACATGAGAGAGGGCTTGGTTTATCAAATAGATGAATCATAGCATCACCACCTAGTCCGCTAAGAACCATATCTGTTAATTTTTTAGTTACTGAAAACCAAAGTGGACACTAGGGATTTACCGGTAGCATGCTATTGTTTATATTCATATAACTGCGCGCATGCACGACGAAAAGGCGTGTCTTACAAGGAAAAATTCTTGGATGCAACAGTCTAGCGTTGGCAGATGGAAGGTGTACGCTAAATCCCAGGAGAAAGCTCAAAATTCCTAGAAATGCGGAAGTTAGTCCCTCAAGATCCCATCCTTCCACTTGCATCTCTCTTTGGCTCTGCTATAATAAACACCAACCTGCCTAGTTCTATATATTTATATATGTATACGTACGTGTATGTATGTATATTCTTTATCAGTCTAATTAGGTAGTGGTGGATACTAAATTTCTACCAAAGAGATGCAGACCAAGATTTTTGCTTTCCTAAAGCAGGAGATAGAGTTCAAATCCAAGTCTTGGGAAAATACATGTTCCACAAGTATCTGAATATCTTGATAGACTAATCGTATTAGCCTTTATGCTATGAACTGCGTTCAGATCCTGTAGATGGAGTCGAATTCCCAATGCGTCGTTAAAAATTTTAAAGACACCGAAGCAAATGATCAAAAAGGAATGACAAGAAGTACATACTACAATCGAATTGCAGTGAATCATGGATCGTAAAAGGGCTCATTTCGTATTCTCTTCAATATCAGAAATCATCAGGGACTTCATTAAGTTTCCCGCAATGTCAATGACCAGAACAAGTTTCTTCTATGAAATCACTTCTATATTAGAGTAGTGTACAATAATCACTTATCAGATAAAAATGGGAAAAAAATGAAGAATAAAGGAGTTGTATGACAATGGTGGTGACAGTAACAAACAAAGAGAAAACAGAAGAGGGTGCTTGCTCCTTCACAATCTATTACCACTCGGGCATTCCCTGCGTAAATAATGAGCTCACTCACCAACAATGTAGAAAAGACAAGTACTATATATGATCCGATCTTTCCAATTCTGAAGTCAAGATATGTGCTTGAGAATCTCCCTCCGGGTGTTAACACCCGTGGCCAACTCATCAATCCTTCATAAGGTAGGGAATACTAGTTTGAAAACCTAGAGTCGAGTTGTAGGCAATAATTCATCCGATGAGAAACTAAAAGTTTCTACCTCCAACACCTAACAACTCCCTCATTGTGTCTCCCGCTCAAAGATGGAGCTTTGAAGAGGTCTATATATAAGTAGGGTTATTCACAAAAAAAGAGACTTGCTTATCTAAAGACTCAAATATGGGTTACAACTAATTGGTCTAAACTTGGACTAGAATAGGTACTCATCAATGGAGAGGATTTATTCCTCTTCAAAATCTCTAATAAACAAATTATGCAGAAATGCATTCGACATGAAATCGGAGCACGTTCCCATACAAGTTAAAGTTTCACAACTTGCTATTAGATTATTAGTCCACTACTAGTTTCAGCTACATAGTTAGCCCAATTAGCCAACTTTTATGCTTGGATGAACATACTGCTATCATGAAAAGAGTTGGTTAAGGATCTACATGGAAGTGGATATGAATTATCACTTATCAGAAACTATTAAAATCATGAAACTAAACGAGGGTAAAAGGTCAATATTTTCGTCATCTATCAATGGAATCAACCCAGGGATTAATATTTTGGTTAACTATAAATAGAAACCAACACAAGGAGTAGCCAAAGAATAGAGAGCAATAGGTAAGAAATTTCAAACAAGTTTATTAGGAGAACTACAAAATAATTAAGATGATACCATTGCTCTAAAACCAACTTGTGAATCAAACCATATCTTAAACTTAAGCGCTCTAAATCAAGTCTTGTATTGGATTCCTTTAATTCAAGTGGCATTATTATCTCTGCTCAAATTGAACAATCAAGTACAAAGATACTTCAACAATCCTCAACAGTCATAGATTTTAATAATGCCAACTTTTCTTCAAATACTAAGATTAACACCTATAATGCATTTATTATGCCCCCAATAAATTACCTAGAAATTCAAGAATCTACTCCTGATGTTGGTAATTCTTCTAAGTATACCTAAGAGTTTATATCAAAAGCAGCTTTTGTTGATCTTGCTCAACACAATAATAAGGAGAAGGAATTCAAATTAGTGAGCTAGAAAAAAACTAGGTCATAAACCTAAGAAAAAGACCCCTTCCACAAGAATATATTTTACATAGTATTAGGTGTGAAATTAGTTGTAATTTAGAAGCTTTATAGCATGTTTTATGTGGAACTATATGATAAATTTCTACATTTAGTTCACTATCTTTTAAGTGATGAGTAGAAAGCTTAGATTTGAGTGTAATTTTTCATCATTATCTAATCGAGAAGATTTTAGAGTTATCTAGTGGATAAGAAGATTTACAACAACTTTGTAGAAGACAGCAAAGGTCAAAACTAGCTCAAAGATGTTGAAAAGGTGGATAAGGCATGGTAAGTGCCAAATATATATAATACATAAGTACTTGTCTTTTATGAAGGTTTGAGAAGTTAACAGATAGAACAAGACTAGAATTAGTGGGGTATATGAATGATGTCAAACTCATCATTATTTCATGAAGAAAGTTATAAAATAAAACCAATGTCAATTACAACTTGGTTCTAGATGTTGATTACAAGCGACTTTATGATGGATTAAAGCTCTAGAACAAAATCAACATTGTGTTTATACTGGTCGATCACTAGTTCTATGCACATATTATTTCTCAAATTCAAGCATCCTAGGACTCTACTTTTTTTTCCTGAAAATATAATTGTATTATAATGGCTACATTACATCCTTTACAGGTAACATACAAGTGCTATGACGAAAGAGAAAAGAGAAATCCATCCTTGTTACAACCTAGACATGTGATTTCTAGTCAAGTTCCTAGCCTTATTACAATTGAGTTTAATTTTCAATTAAGTAACCATCTTCTTTTCATGTTAGAGGAGAGATTCTCTGCAATTTCTCTAACTATCAGTGTAAGCCTGCAATGTAAAACAATTTTCTCATATACTTGTTCCCTTTCTCTGGTTTCCTTCCTAAATGCTCTTCTACTCCTATCTTGCCATATAAAGTACACCATTATAGCAAGACATATTTTTAGGGCTTTATAATATTGCTCTATTTGTCAGTTTTAGTGTAGTTATCCTTTTGATTAGGTCTTCCCATTTCTGTGTTGATATACTAACTTCAAGAACTATTTGTAGTCTTTTCTAATTTTGTTTCGTCTTCCTACAGTTTAAAAATAAGTGGTCCATTGATTCCAACTGAGTATTGCACAATTCATAAACAAGAGTGTCAATATGGAACTTCATTCTATCCTTGGTTGCAAGTTTCCAACAATTCCTAACCAAAGAATGAAAGCATTAGCAAGGAGATTCTCCTAGACCATATTATTCCGGTTCACTCTTCTTGTTTGATCCTCCTATAGATATTTCCTATATGTTTTTGAGTTGAACTTTTTGGAACCACTCGCCATTTGCAATATTTCATCACTCTTTGCTTCTTGACAAGTTGGCATGTTATTCATAATGACTTCCACTCTTCTACTGTTACGGAAAGACCACTCGCATTGGTTGTTTTTGATGAGTTTTTTACTTTGGTCCTCAGATTAATCACTGATTTAAGATGTTGTAACTCCTTTTTGGAGTCAATTATCACACAAGAAAAATGTAGTCTTCCCATACCCAATACTGCATTTGATTAGGTCCTACATCCACTTCCCAATTTCCAATGTTTGTCTTAGGATCCAAGACTTTTTTTTTCATTCCCAGTCTCCATATGTTGTCTTCTTTTATATACACATTATGCACCCACTTCACCCAGAGTTCTTCTTTCTGACTAAATAGCCACCACAACTTCTTGGCCAAATTGATATTTTTTAGTAGTCTAATTGAACATATCCCCAAACCTCCTAGGCATTTATGTTGGCACATCAAATTCTAGCTTGCTTTAGCTTTCTTATTACTGAAAATTGACTCATTCCATGTGAAGTCCTTCAGCTTTTTGTCAATTTCCTTTAGAATGATTTGAAGGAGTGCTATATGGCTGATCCAATAGTTTGCACGATAGTTCAATATGGTTTGAACAAGTTTCATTCTTCCTTAATAACTAAAAAACCTATTGCACCAATGATTGACTCTTATGTGGAAATTATCCATTATTGGCTTGCAATCTGCTGCATTGATTGTCTTCTCTGAGAATGGAAAACTTAGGTACTTGAAAGGTAGGGATCCTTACTTTATTCCTATTTTAATAGATTTTGAAGCTACTTCTGTTTTAGCACTCACTAATAGATAGAAATGTACCACAAGAAAAATGTCGTTTAGCGATGGAAATTACCGAAGGAAAACATAAACATTCCATCAATAAGTTAGGTTAGCGACGAACTTTACCGACTGACAAAGGCATGGTAGAAATGATCGTAGGTAATAATTTTCGACGAATAACAGAATGTTCGTCAATAAATTTACTGATGGACAATTAATGTACTGTTGGTAAATATATTAGCGATTTTTTGTGTGGTTGACTGTCGATGGACAATATCATTCCCTCGACAGATTTACCGATGGTGTCTTTTATTCCGTTGGTAAGTTTGTTACAACATTACCGACGGTTACGTTTGTTCTGTCAGTGAGTGTATCGACGATTATTCTGCGGCAAATCCTATTGATAAATTTGGTGACATAATTGGTTATTCCATTTGAGATTACCGATAGTATGTCATCTTCCGTCGGTAAATAGAATTGATTTTATCGACGAAACCACAAAAATCCGTTGGTAAATCAATCGAATTTTTTTTTTTAAAATATATTGTCAATAAATTTTATTTGATGATGTTGTGGTTTATGCATAATTTAAACACTTAATTTATTAGTATAAATTTAATTTATTTAAATAGAAAGTTGATTAATGATATAAAGTTAAAAATATCTTAATTGATAATAAAACATTGAATTGTATATAATAATTATTTGTAATTCAAATGAAATGACTACAAGTACAATATTGATTTGGTGATGGTGGATGCTCTGATTAATGCGATGAGTTGCTACCCTTACTCTTCAATTCATCCACCTTATTACAGAGCTGAGCTATGTTCTCCATTAATGTATGCACTGTGCTCTGAAGCTCTTAGACTTCATTAGTTGTGGATTGCCTACTAGATGCTGTTGTACTGGACGTGGAGGATTGCGAATAACATGTGTTTGTAAATGAACCTAAGCCAAATAGCCTTCCACGATGATCCCTACCACCCACTGTATGAAGACATGTTTGAGTCTCATTAACATCTTTAGACTGTTACAACTGTCGTTGAATGCTTTCTTGTATTAGGTTCTATCAGAAGGTAATGTTTATATTAGTAAGTGATAATTATTAAACATTAATATTAAATCATAAAATTCACATACATTTAGTTCTCTACATCGGGTGTTGACGAATGTCACACTGTCATGCTTCTTATTACGAGTATGTAAAAAGAGCTGATGGGGTGTAGGCCTCGTGCCCATAGACTTTTCCTGCATAAGAATAACATGTTATAAGTGAACTAGAATTTATAAAAATTTCGGCAAAGTTTCCTCTATTTTTATGATATTTACCCCTATTGAACAAAGAAAATAAGTCAACAACACAGCCATATATGACACTAGACATTTATAATATTATCATTCTCAATACACATGTTTTCATTCCAAAATTCACACATCAAATTCAATTGAAATACAACAAATAAAGAAATCAGAATATAAATATAAAGTCTAGATACTTACAAGTTTCTCTGCATGCTTGTGGTGAGTAATAGATCCTCCCGTATGTACGGGAATACTCTCTTCCCCCAATCCTCCACATCTGTTAGTAGAATTACACTCTGAAATGAACATTTCCTTAGGTGATGTCCAATGCTGCTGCTAATATTTGTTCAAAAATATAAGGCGGTCGTACACCGACCTTATATATCATAGCAACAAAGTCCCGATAACATATATGTGCTCGTCTCTCCCATACTTTATAAATGATCACGTCAAATTCAGAATCCCAAAAAAATTATTTCTAAAACAAAAAGAAAAACATTCCATAAATACTTATAATGTAATAATATTTATCTAATTAATGTATAAAGTTAATTAAAAAAGAAAATAATAATTTTTGTTGTATTTCAAACTCTGATAGTAAAATTTCTTTGTAGCCTGAGAGATATTCTTCTATACATAACCCTCAAGACTAATCTTCTCCTTGAATTTAGATGTTATGTTTCTTGAGCATGGTCTAGATGGAATCAACCTAATATAAAAACAAATAATTTTATCCCATTTTTAAAATTTAAACCTATAACTTAATTATAAACATATAGTGTTTCATGTATTTTCACTTACAAATTATTGATAATTATGATGTCAGTTCTTCAATCAAGTCCCTCAGCTCCAGGTTGGTGACCACCTCCTTCGTCTGCATTATTTACCCCTGATATCTCTGTTGGTATAGGGGTAGTGAATGATGTAGGGGTGGTGTATGGTGTAGCAGCAGGTATGAAAAGTGATGCCTTATTTGCAAGTGTAGTAGTAGCTGAAAGGGGAGGACGTGATTTAGTTCCAGCTGTTACTCCAAGAGATGCTTCACCCGTATAGTAAATAGCTATGAATCATGGTCACATTATACCCTATTTTCTCTTTGGTGGCATATTTCGACCTGAAATTAATATTTGATTGAATTTTCTAGAAATATAACAATTTGAATTCAATATTTTATACAATATATTGAAAAGGAAATAATTGGTTTGTTAAATATAATATTCAATTACAAACGCAAATTAATCGCTATCATCACTTAATTGTAAATCAAAATCATCTTCTTTTTTCTGAAGAATTTGAGTCAAACTCAAGCTCTTCTTTAAATCTCTGGCCCTTCTCATCCTCTCCAGATAAAATTTTAACATATTCATTACATGGATCGTTTAAAGGTTCATTATACTCGTATACAATAGATACATTTATTTCATAAGCATTTTCCAGAAACGCTACACTTTTAATTCTCTGTTCTCCTTTTCCACATGATTCAAAAATACCTTTTGGTTTAACTTTACAAACGGTCAATCAATCTAACTTATCTTGTCGTAAGCTAGGAAAAGGGACATAATATACCTGGATCGCTTGCATTGCCAATACGAAATGTTCAAATTGTCTAAATCTTCTTTGCTTGTTGATTTCAACTAGATTGTATCGGCTATGCACTGTTGTACTAATATTTGAATTTGGATCAAACCAGTCACACTTCACTTTATTGGCAATGTAGGATACTCAATTTCAAGTATCTCAATTATTTTAGCATAGTAATCCATCAATTCTCCATATATGCAAACTTCACTATTTATTATTGCCATTTTATGACCATGATATTTTGTATGATATTTGTATCCATTAACAAAATACACTGCATATGATTTAATAGTTCACAAAGGTCCCTTCATAAGATCACATATAAACTTGTTCTCTATTGGATTTTCTAATGCCTACATCTAAGAAAATATCATATTAAACAGTATAATGTCATTTGAACACTTAAATCTTATAATTCAATCATTTCAATATTTGTAAGTGAATACTTACATATTGCTGAACCATCGAGGAAAGTGTCTTCCAACTTCTTTATTGATATCATCTTATGCTTTGTCGAGAATGAGCTCACGTAACAATTCCTCTTATAATCTAAAAACATTATTATGTATTTTAGTTATAAATAACGCTAAATTTCAAAAACCAAATAATCAATTACTACATGAAAGGTCGAAGCTCTTGACAGTTCAATAAAATGTAACCATGGTCAACCTCAGTTTCTTCCTCTATTAACATTTTTTTTTGTTAAACGTCCATATGTTCATCCAGGATATGTGAAAATAGACGAGTTACCATCAGCATCACTAGTTCCTCCCCCATCATTATTACGAGAAACTTTTCTTTCTCTTGTGTGAAAATATGACTCAAAATAATGTGAACAAAATATATTAGCTTCCTCCACTAAATAAGCATTACATATCAATCCTTCAAATCTAGCCTTGTTTTTGACTTTTTTCTTCAAGTGATGCAAATTCCTATATGAGTGAATAGGGTTATATCAATTTAGTTATTAAAACATGCTATGACTTCAATTACAATCATTTTTGTTGAATTACATCTCAAATGGATACATCCAACGATATTGAACTGAACCGGCTAGTTTAGCCTTGTGTACTAAATGGACAGGTAGATGCTCTATACAATCAAAGAAGCTTGGAGAAAATATCCATTCTAACTTGCACAAAATTATTAGAATTTCCCTTTCTAGTTTTTCCATTTCAGCTAACTTGATTTCAGATGATGTTAAGCTTTAGAAAAACAAATTTAATTTTGTTATTACTTCCCAAACCTTATTTGTTAGCGACTCTCGAAATGCAATTGGAATTAGCCTTTGCATAAACACACAAAAATTATGACTTTTCATCCCAAATAATTTGTACTTCCTCATGTCCACACACCTTGCCAAGTTTGGAACATAACTATCATGAAACTTTAGACTTTTCAACCATTCACACAATATTTTCTTTTTTTTGTTCAAAGTGTAGTATGATTTCAGATATTTACCGGTACGAAGATTTTTATGTAACTCATTCCTTCTACAAAAAAGTTTCAAATCAGCTTTTGATTTTACATTATCTTTTGTCCTCCCTTCAATATTCATTATGGTATTGAACAAATTATAAAAAATATTTTTTCAATATGCATCACATCTAGATTATGACGTATCAAATTAGTCTTCCAATATAACAAATCCCAAAAGATGCTTCGTTTTCTTCAACCAAAGTTTTTACGAATACTTATATTAATTTCATCAGCTTCAAATTCTATAACTTTCAGTAAGTCTAATTCCTCATTCTCCTGCAATTGCTCTTCACCAGCTTTATGAGGGGCAGGAGGTATTTTTATCATCTCATTCTTAATGAACTTTTGTTTATTACGTCTAAATGGATGATCTGGAGGAAGAAATGTTCTGTGATTGTCAAATCAATATATTTTGCCCCTGTTTGAAAGATAAATCGCATCAGAATCATTGTAATAATAAGGACAAGCTAATTTTCCTATTGTGTTCCATCTGGACAACATGACGTATGCCAAAAAATTTCTAATGGTCCACATCAAAGCTGTTTTCAACACAAAATTTTGTTTCAAAGACACATCATATGTCTTAACACCATATTTCCAAAGATGCTACAATTCAAATATCAATGGTTGTAAGAATACATCAATTTTATACTTTGGATTTTTAAGCCCTGACACAATCACTATTAAGAACATAAATGTCTCTTTCATACACATCCATGGAGGCAACTTATAAGAAGTAATTATGATTGGCCATGATGAATATTGCTAGCCGAATTGACCAAAATGTTGGAATCCATTATTCGACAATCCCAACATAACATTTCAGCTTTTAGCTGCAAACTTATAATGAGTGTCATTGAAATGTTTCCATGCTAATTTATCTGATGGATGACTTGTTATTCCATCTTTATGTTGGTGCTGTAAGCGATCTAGAAGGGGGGGTTGAATAGATCCTTGAACCTTTTTGTAAAATTCTACAAAAACCAAAATTTAAAAACACACAAAATAATTAAACGAATTTAAGTGTAAGGAGTTGGGAAGAGAAGCAAACACTATTTTTATAGAGGTTCGGTGCTAAGACCTACGTCCTCTACCTAAGCTCCCACTTAGGA
>JAOSBN010000009.1:18980753-18992182 GCA_027563595.1 Erythroxylum suave
TTCTGATCTTTCCATTGATATAAAGCATAGAATTTTTGGACAATGGAATAGGAAGTTATGATTTTTAGAAGTTGTGTAATTGTTAGGATGAGATTTACAGGACAGATATTTTGAAGTGAATTTTGACCCCTATAGAGGTCAAATTTGTCTTTGAGTCCTTCATAGAAATTATAAAGCTTTCTGTTATCTTTCCATTGATACCAAATGTGTAAAATTTTGAGTTCTGAGTTAAAAGTTATACATTTTGGAATTTCAGAAAAAAAATTGGAAAAAAGGAGCTTTAATATGGGAAGGGTTTTATGATGAGATTTATGGAATGATATCGGGATTGTCACGAACATGCATTGTGCACATTTCAATTCCTTCATGTGCATTATTATATACTTCTGATTTGCACAATTTGTGATATATGTATAATTTATTTTTTATAAAGGCGCATTTGGAACGTCAACCCACAAATGTTGCCGAGACTTTCAAGCATTAGCTTCGGAAGCTGTTGGTGAGTAACCTAGACAATTTCTCTCAATTATTGTTTCCTTATGATTTGTGGTGGATAATGGTGGGACTGTGATTTGCTTGTGATTATGGATTCCGGACAGAAGGTCCGATGATTGTGTACTGGGGAGTTATGTTATTGAAGTGCTACTTGTATGTGAATTGGAGACCTACATGCCTATGATGTGATTATTTATGATATATGTGATCGTTTGTGGCATATGTGATTAATTGTGTCCTATGCAAATTGATTATGGCATATGCATTTCATTCATGACAGCATTATCAGATAATGATAGTTGTGACCGGAGTAGCCACCGATTAGAGCTTAAAGCTCAACGAGTGTATTTGAGTCTCGAGCTCAACAGTGATTTAGAGCCTCAAGCTCAATGTTTAATGAGCCCTATAAGGGACAGTTCAGGCGCCCGGTCACAACACCGTAATAATTGGAAAAGTGTCTCATGAGTGTTTCATATGCATTTGATTAAATATGCTTGATTGAGTGAAAGGCATAATGCCTTATACTTATGTGAAAATAAAAGTATTGCTTATGTGAAAAATGTGTGACTTTTGATCGATGGAAAATCGTGCTATGTAATGTGTAGTATGAATTGAGTGAACCATCGATGATGGTTACTTTATTGAGTTCGCAAAACTCACCAAAATTGCAATGTTGTCTTTTCAGAACCGAGAGTAGATTTCTAGCTTCAGAGTGACTTTTTCAGCCGTGTAGATTGTTTTGGCGAGAGAAGTCATGGCTCACAGGTCAGTCAGCTGGGACTTTTAGGGATGACCTAGATAGGTTTGATGTTTTTCCTCTTTTATATAGCATTTTGTACTAGGTTTTTGGATTTATGTACAGACAGTACAGGAAGATAGACATGTAAACAGTTTGATTTTGATGAAATGAAATGAGGAAAAGTTGCTTTTAAAAGATCGTGTTTTTTTATATTTATGTTTTATTATGATGCCATGTGAAGTGATTGTAGTGATTGTTCGTAACTCACCCTTATTGTAGGATATGTACCGAAATGACCTGCGGGCGTCCCAGTGTGTACCCTACGGTAAGGGGGTGCTACATACAAGGAGCAAAAGTCTTATCCAAGATAGACTTGAGATCCGGTTATCATCAATTGAGAATAACGGAGTCTGATGTGTTAAAAACCGCTTTTAAAACACGATATAGGCATTTTGAGTTCTTATTTATGCCCTTTAGCTGAAGTAATGGCCATGTAGCCTTCACGGACCTAATGAATAGAGTCTTCGAGCCTTTCCTAAACCAATTTACCATAGTCTTTATTGAAGATATATTGGCTTATTCCAAGAGTGACAAGAAGCATAAAGAGAATTTAATAATTGCCTTAGAGACATTGAGGAAGAAAAATTTGTATGTCAAATTTGATAAATGTGAATTTTGGCTTAAAGAAGTGGTGTTTCTTGGACATGTAATTTTGGAAAAAGGAGTACATATGGATCCAAGGAAAATAGAAGTTGTAGTTAAATGAGTAGCACCTAAGAATGTAGCAGAAGTGAGGAGCTTCTTAGGATTAGATGGTTATTATAGATGATTTGTAGAAGACTTTTCCATGATAGCAGCCCCGCTCACCATATTGACAAGGACGAGTCAAAAGTTTGTATGGACAGAAGAATGTCCAAGGAGCTTTGAGGAATTGAAGAATAGGCTCACAACTACAACAATTTTGACCTTGCCTTTCGATAGTGATGGGTATATAGTATATAGTGATGCCTCCGGAAAAAGATTAGGGTATGTGTTGATGCAAGAAAATAAAGTTATTGCTTCTGCTTCTAGGCAATTAAAACCCTATAAGATGAATTATCCTATGCATGACGTGGAGTTGGTTGCCATAATCTTTGCATTGAAAATGTAGAGACATTATTTATATGGAGTCACCACCAGGGTATTTATAGACTACAAGAGTCTGAAATATTTATTAAGCCAAAAAGAGTTAAATTTGAAGCAACGAAGGTAACTAGAATTACTGAAGGACTACGAGTTGATGATAGACTACCACCCAAGGAAAGCTAGTGTAATGATGGATGCACTGAGTAATAAATCTACTATGGCACATGTGAAGATAGTATATTTTCCATTATTGAAGGAATTAGCTAAACTTAAGGTGACATTGAGTCAAACCGAATCCAGTAGTATATTGGCTAATTTTATAATAAAGCCAATGTTAAGTGAGAAGATTAAGGAATTGCATGAATAAGATGAGTACTTGAGCAAGCTCAGAGAAGAAATTAAAAATTGTAAGCCCTCGAAAGGTAAAAGAAGATGGATTGATGGTGGTAGGCAATAGATTATATGTTTCGGATATGCAATAGTTAAAGGTTGAGATTCTTAATGAGGCACATAATACTTTATATGCAATGCATCTGAGGAGTACATGAATGTATAGAGATTTAAAAGAATCACTTTTGGTGGAGGGGGAATGAAGAAATATGTTGCAGAGTATGCTAGAAAATGCTTGGTGTGTCATCAAGTTAAAGTAGAACATCAAACGCCCGCCGATAAGCTGAAGACTTTGACTATCCCGGAATATAAGTGGGAAAAGATTATAGTGGATTTCTTGATAGGGTTACCAAAGACCAATAAGAAGCATGAAACAATATCGGTGATTGTCGATAGGTTAACTAAATTAGCACATTTCTTACCAATTAAACAAACTAATTCTTTAAATGCTTTGGCCAAGAAATACATAGATGAAATAATCATACTTCACGGGATTCCGAGTTTTATAGTCTCAGATAGAGATCCCAAATTCACATCCAAATTCTGGTAAAGTTTGCAAGAGGCTTTGGGAACTAAGTTGCATTTTAACATAACTCTCCATCTACAGACTGAAAGCCAATCAGAGAGGACAATAAAGACATTGGAAGCAATGTTAAGAACATGCATTATGGACTTTAAAGGTTCATAAGATGATCGTTTGCCTTTAATTAAGTTTGCTTACAACAATTCATTCCATTCAGGAATTCAAATGGCGCCTTGTGAAGCTTTGTATGGTAGGAGGTGTAGAACTCCTATTTGTTGGGATGAGGAAGGTAAAAGGAGACTTTTAAGACCTGAGTTGGTACAAGATATGGATCACAAGATTAAATTGGTGAAACAGAGACTCACGGTAGCTCAAGACAAGATGAAGCACTATACAAACACATATAGGAAGGAGATAGAATATGAAGTTGGAGACAAAGTATTTCTTAGAGCCTCACCATAGAAAAGAGTCTTAAGATTTTGGTAGAAAGGGTAAGCTCAGTCCAAGATACATATGCCCTTATGAGATTATCGAGAAGATTGGACCTCTCACCTACAAGTTAGCTCTGCCACTAGAATTATCCAAGATTCATAATGTTTTTCACATATCAATATTGAGAAGATATAGATCGGATCCTTCACAAATAGTCCAACCTCAGAGGTTCAATTAAGGGAGGATTTGACATATGAAGAACAACCAGTTGCAATTCTAGATTCAAAGGAAAAGTCTTGAGAAACAAGACTATGAAGATGGTTGAAGTCTTATGGAAGAACCATGCAACATAAGAGGCAACATGGGAACCCTTGGAAGCCATAAAAGAAAAGTATCCACTTCTAATTGTAGACTCAGGTAAGAATTTCGAGGACGAAGCTCTTTAAAGAGGGGAGCCCAAAATTTTTCTTAGAATTTATTCTATTAAAATTGCAAGCTTGAGCAAAAATTTGAATTTAGAAATTTTTGGAGTTAGTTATGAATATATTTTATTTATAAGTGTTTGCATAGATTAAATAGAAATTCTACAGTTAAGTTAAGGAGTAAGTTGGTATTAAGTTAAATATGGAAAGGTAAGATGGGAAAGACAAAAGTTGTCTTAAATTAATAAGTGAAGAGTGCATGAGAGTCATGTAGAAGTAAGAAAGAGAGAGAGAAAGTTATAGAAGAAACTAGGAGAAGAGAAGAAGAAACTGAAATAGAAAAGAAGAAGAAGGAAAGAAAAAGAAAGGAGAAGAAGAGGAAGGAAAAGATTTAGCTGAGTTTCTTAGTATCCTTTATCTATTCATTTTGTTTTGATAGAAGAATGAAGTAGAGAAAATAGGTTTTATGTGCTGAAAATGAAGAGAGAAAGAAGAGAACCAAGAAATTCATTTTCTTATATTTTCATGGATTTTCTATTAGATATTAGTTATTTTAGCTTACTTATATCAAGAGTACTTTAAGTCCAAGCTCAAAGTTGAAGTATTAAAGTTCTATGGATTTTCCACTTGTATATTAGATTGAATGAAAGTTTGTTTGTTTGAAAGAAACCAAGAAAGTCGAAGGAAAGAGCAAGAGGAGAGACAAACTTAAGTTTGGAGTTACAAGTAAATAGGTGGGTAATATGTTTATGGTTATTGTGATGATGGGCTGATTTCTTACATGATTGTGTGCGCTTAAATGCTTGTCTTTGAATCACTATGATGTGGGAGAATGCTCTATGATTGGATATCATGTTTTCTTTGAAAGATTTTGCTGCTTTTAGTATTAATGAAAAGAAGAAAAGCACAAACTGCATGAAAATATGAATATGTTATGAAATATGTGAGCATCAAAAATTTTCTTGTGAGAAAGAGAGATACCATTTCGTTCATCATGTGCATGTTAACCTTAAACCTTCTCTCGAACGCCCGCTTGTGGCTCATGAGCTCCAAAAAATGGACTCATTTCACACATGGTTTAAACTTTGGTTTCCCCGTTTCATTCCATGGGATTCTCTCAAGCCATTCTATGTGTGCATTTTGTTTTGATTTATTAAACATGATGTATGATTGAATGCTATGTTTTGATGATCAAAAATAAATAAATGATTTGATTTATATGATAACATGTCTATTTATAAGCTTGAACTGTGGATAATTTGATTGTTAGATTAAAAGGTGATATAAATATATGTATATGCTTGATTTTATGTATGGCTCATTACCGATGGCTATAAACATATTAGCCACTGAGCTTCATAGCTCACCCTCATTATTTTCCATTCTTCAGGTGCAAACAAAATAGATCATTAAACCTTGCAAACTTCGGCAAACTCCAAGAATTACTATCTTTAGTAACTAAATTAGTTTGAATACCTTAGGTAGTTTTGCAAGCATATCAAGCATGAGCATTCATGTTGTATTTTTGGATTACGGTTCTATTTTGAATTTTAATATGTTATTGAATTTATCGATAAAATCTGCATTATCTAAGAGATGAAACTCTGTTTGTTTGAGAAATGAGAGTAAGAGTTGAAGAATTTCTCTTTTGCATATGTGCAGAATTTTCTTCTCTATTAAGTTGACAATTTCAGTTACGAATAAAATTGTGAGTTGTTTGATGGCTTTTGGATAGATATTTCTTAAGTAAATTTTGTGTTAGGATTCTATTACGTTAGGAGTCATATGTATGAATTTTTGTTGGATTCGAGTCTTTTGGTTTTTGTGAGAATGTTAATTAAGCAGTAGAGGAATAAAGGGACAGAAATTGTGTCTTAACTTCAATGAATAAAATGTATTGATCTAGGCAGAATTTGACAAAATTATCTTCATAAAAGTTGTATTTCATTCTTTTATCTTTCTAAGGTTATAAATTTTGTAATTTTTTGACTTCAGAAGAAAAAGATACGATCTTTACTAGATATCACCATTGATGTGGGTAAAGGTTGTAGCACTACTCTTGGCAGAAAAAATTTGATTCTATTTTTAAATAATTAAACTATTTTGATAGTCCAAATTAGACAAACTTGTCTTTATGAAAGTTGTAGCTTATTCTCTTAGCTTTCTAATGACATAAATTTGAAATTTTTAGACATCTGAATTAAAAGTTATGAAGATTAGAATTGGGAGTATCAGAGCCAGATTGTGCACGATCGTTCAAAAGCTGATTTTTTTAAGCACGATCGTGCAATGTAAAAATGCACACCTGTGCGCAGAAATTAAATCATGCCCATTTACTTTTGTGCATGGCCATACAATTTTTATTATTATTTGAGTTGTTATTTGTTTTTACTCCCAAATGTGATTTTTTATTTTTTTATTTTTACTTCTTTATTTTAAAAGTCCCTCAAATTTTAGCGTATTATAGCAACAAATTAAATTTTGAGACCTAGGCCTAACATGAAGACTTAGATTTAGACATCACTCGACTAGAATGAACCACTAGCAAAGCTCAGCGTAAAGAAAAAGAAGAAATCGCCAAATCAACAATTATTGAGGAATTTTAGCAAAATTTGGACCACAAAGCAAACCAAAGACGTCAACAACAGAACCTTATGGACTTCATGAGACCAGGGTTCAATGTTACTAACCAGGGAGTAGCTAGGCCACTTGTACAGGTAGCTTCATTTGAAATCCAACCAACTCTCCCAGATATGCTTTAACAAAATGTGTGATTTTATGGACTGGCAAACGAAGATCCCAATGCACATATAATGAACTTCCTTGAAATATGTAATACCTTTCAGAACCATCTGATGTCAGAAGATGCAGTCAGAATTAGGTTATTCCCTTTTACCCTTAGAGATAGAGCAAAGTTTTGGTATCATCACCTTACAGCATGTCACGATATGGGATCAATTAGTTTGTGCTTTTTTAGATTAGTATTTCCCCCTAAATAAGACCACTAAGATTATCAAGGAAATTACTAATTTCTGAAAAAATGATGGGGAATTGATCTACGAAGCGGAAGAATGATACAAGGATTTGCAATGGAAATGCTCCCATGAAAACTTACCCATAGAATTCTTGTTGCAAATATTCCATAATGCACTAACCCCATATCCTAGAGGCACGATTGACATAGCTTCAGAAGGATCACTGATGAGAAAGATGGTTGATGAAATAGAAGAGCAAATACAGGAGATGGCGAATAATAGCTATCTATGGACGAATGAGCAGAGTAGACAAACTACTACGTTCCGTGAATAAAAAGGAATTGGGGTTGTTGATCAAATGACAGAAATGCAAGCGAAAATTAATAACTTGACACGACAGCTCAACAACATGAAGGCTTCATCCTTAACTCTGATGGAAGTCATATAACTCAAGTGTGAACTTTGTAGACAAATGGACCATGATATAGTGGACTGTTACTTGATGAAGGAAAGTGATCTAGAGCAAGTGAATTAAATGGGAGCTTGGTATGGACAAGGAGGGGACAACAATCGCTACTCCAACCCTGATAACCTTAGGTACAAGAATCACCCTAACTTCTCTTGGACAAACAATGATGGAGGACAGTTAAGACCTCAAAGACAATCAGAATTCTAATAAGATAAATCAAGCTCAATGGAATCCAAGTTGGATAAGATTTTAGGTAAAATTGGAGGCATAGAGGATGTACATAGGAGGTTTGAAAGCAAATTAGAGCAAGTCATCAAGAACCACGCCTCTTCAATACACAATCAGGAAATCCAAGCAGGTCAACTAGTGGAGGCAATATCTACTTAGAATGTGTCGACCCCTTCCAAACAATACTAAGTCTAACCCAAAGGAACATATTATGGCCATCACTCAGACCCAGGAAAATAAACTTAAACATTCAAAGAAAGACGAAGACAAGATAGAAGGAAAAGTAATTATGGAATTCCTTCCTAGTGAGCTCGTAATTGAGCTAATCAAGGAACCTTAACTTGAAATTCCATACCCTATTCTAACTCAGTGGAAGTCAAGTTCAAGTAGGGAAATGAGGAATTTTATGGAGGATGAATCAAACAAGGTTGAGGACATAATCAAAAAACTACAAACGAGGCTCACACTAAAGAAATAAGTCAAGAAGAAGGTTAAGGAGTGCATATCGGAAGAAAACCCTAATATAACACAGAAGAAAGAGGACCCAGGGTATTTTTACATTCCTTGTAGTATCAATGGAGTCAACATAGACAGGGCATTCACAAATTTGAGAGAGAGTATCAATATGATGCCCTATACCTTTAGTCAAAAGTTGGGGTTAAGAAAGTTAGAACCCACAAAGACGTTAGTAAAAACTGTCGACAGAATAGTTTATCAACCAAAAGGGATTATTAAGGTTGTGTAAGTACTAATTGATAAATTTATCTTTCGCACAGATTTCTATATATTGGATATTGGAGTAGATGTGGAAACCCTTATAGTCTTTGGAAGACCATTCCTAGCCACTAATTGCTCAATAATTGACATTGATGGGGGTGAACTAACTCTGAAGGTAGGAACTCAACAAATAACCTTCAAAGTGTCAAAGAAAGATAATAGTTCTCCTTTACCTCTAACTAATATCAAGGAAACTGAATCTTGAGGACAAAAGGAAGATATTGAGGATCCTGGGAATGCATTCAGAAAGAAACAATCTTATAGAAGAAGGCGAAGGAAGGAGAATCACAAGGAAGGTGGAATATATATCATGGTAGCTCATGTGCAAATTGTGAGATCAGTAACTACACTACCATTGTGCCAATCATTTGAGCCACCATGAGCAAAAGAAGAGTGTCGAGCTACCGACGTTAAAAGAAGCACTGCATGGGAGAAAACCTATGGAATTTTATTTCCTTTGATTTTTTTTAGAAAGTTTGGATTTCGTAGTTAAGTTATTTCATTTCCAAATAAAATTGGGAAGGCATAGGACTTCGATATGAATTTGATGATCGATGAAGTACATAAAGAGAGGTAAAAGGGCCATAAAGATTTAAAAAGTGACTTCGGAAAGTGAAGAAGAACAAAAGGAAAAAAATATAAAAAAATTGGTGGAAAATTGCAAGCCACGAGGTAAAAATAAGGGCATGCAAATTTCATTTCAATTTTTACCATTTTACCCTCCAGTCAACTATATATTCATTTCTAAGTTCACTTGTTCACTCACTTTCATTTTTTATTTTATCTCTCTAAACTTTAAACCTCCAAACACTTACCTCTCTCTACCCAAATTTCAAATTTACAGTCTCTTCTAACTCCTACCTACTCACAAGCCAATATGTCACACATTAAGTGATCAGCCAAGTAGGATCAATCATCGGGACGAAACCAAGTCTCTGGATAAGGGAGAAGGAAACAAGAAACAAACTTTAGAGTGCCCTTCCCGATCTACTCAGAGTAGGAAGGTATTCGTTTTCAATCCCTCAATGCTAAGAAAATTGTAGTCCTTAAATATTTTGATTTTGATACACTTGATAGGCTAGAACTGTGCGTCAAGATACAGAACTCAGCTAAAAGAATTAGTGGATGACATTCATACACTTCCAATTTCCTATTTACCAGGAGCTCTTCCCTTTCCTATGAACCTAGGAACCCTAAAGAAATGTGGTTTACGTTACAAGGATGAGCTTATGAACTAAACATCAAAATCATGTGCGATATGTGTGGGTTCCCCAAATCTTCCATTATCGATCAATACGATGATTTTCATGCTTCTCGTTATTAGAATGAGCTTACTGGGTTATAGCAATTTGATGCCAAAAATGCCCACAACAAAATCATAAGGCCCCATAAGCACTTGTTATTACACAAATTCATATGCAACTAGTTTTTGATAAATTAGAAACCAACAAGTGTTCAACAAAAGAATTCTTCATGTTGTGGTGTATAGGTCACAGCATTCCAGTATGCACCTTCACATATGTTCTGAATGTTATTGTTGTGACTCTATGCAAGAGGAGCAATAATTTTGGTATGGGGTACTCAGTTTCCACTATTACTGAGTATTATGGCATGGATTGTAATGGTTTAATTATCCATCTCTTAGACTTCCTAAATCATCATCATCTATGGCATGCAGAAATCCTTAAGTCCCATAATATGGAACTCCAAGATATCAGTTAAAAGACGCATGTTAAGATCAGGGCTAGTTAGGAGAATTCGAGTATAGCGTCATCTCAGTAGGTAGAAGAGAACTTGACTAGTGAAGAGTCCGAGGAGGAAGAAGAAACAGAAGAACCAGGCTAGAAGAAACTACTGGATAAAATCTCCACAAAAAACAAGGTAATTATGGATACACTTGTGGAGAACTCCAAAAGGATGAAGGACATGGCCTAAATTCAATGACGTCAAAGTCGGGACATACGTGTATCTATCGTTATTTCGAGGCTCAGGGCATTCAATCTTCAAGACCATCCCCACCTCCATCACCATAAGGCTTTGTCTAACCCCCTTTCTATTTAAATTTAGTCTTCATTTTTATTTTTCTGTTTTGCTTTAATTTATTTTTCTTTTTTCCCTTATTTTTTGTTTTATCCCCTTCTCACATTGAGGACAATGTGTCATTTGAGTGTAGGGATGTGGGTTATGTGTTTGCTTTGAATATGAATTTTGCATACTATATGATAGTTATTAGGTTACATTTTGCAAATTGTGTAAATATGTTAATGGCTAGATGGATTGGAATTGATTTAATTTTGAGCATAGTCTATTTGGTTATGAAGAATCGTTAGCTCGCAAAATTAGTGAATTAGGGTCTTTGGCTAAATATGCAACTTAATTAGGATGTAGTGTGAGTTTGTCACCCTTTAAATTGTCACATTCATTCGTAATTTGAGGCCTTTTGACTTTAGTAACTTTACTAGTATTTTTCATGAATGCGAGTAGCTAAAGCAACAAGGTAGGTAATAAAAAAATCATATTTGCTAAATAAATAATTATTTCTCTAGCGTTTGGGTTATGAATGGAGCTAGTATCCAGTTAAGAACATAATATAACTGAGTAATTAGATCGACACACGTCACAAATGGGTTCCCTCGAGTAAAAGGGTTATAATGATGTTCCAACCAAGCAGTTTAAGAAAAAAACATGACTTTGTTGAGTAATTGGATCGATATTCATTACCAATGTTTGCCTCAGCGTAAAAAGACTAAGTCCATGTTCACAAAAAGTATGAAATGAATGTGTGTGTGTGTGTGTGTGTGTGTGTGTGTGTGTGTGTGTGTGTGTGTGTGTGTGTGTGTGTGTGTGTGTGTGT
>JAOSBN010000009.1:19016837-19027700 GCA_027563595.1 Erythroxylum suave
AACAACAACAACAACAACAACAACAACAACAACAACAACAACAACAACAACAACAACAACAACAACAACAACAATAACAACAATAATAAGAATAATAATAATCATCATCATAATAATAATCATGATGATGATGATGATACATCCAAACATAAAATATAAAAATCCAAATGAAGTTTAACAAAACAATTCAAATAGAGAAAAAGAGGTTGTGCAAAATTTAAGGGCAAAATCAACATTATAGGAATGGATAATTAGCTGATTGCCCAAAAAGTTAATCAGCTGATTGCCTAAAAAGCTACTGACAAGGAGCTTTTAATTTTTAGCTGGTTGGGTTGCACAATCAGCTAATTGCCCAAAAAGCTACTCATAAGGAGTTTTAAATTTTTAGCTGGTTGGGTTGAATCAGCCAACCCAACTAAACAACTAGAATAGCTTCTTGATGAAGTTAAAGAACTGATTTTGGTCAATTAGCTAAAAAATTGGCTGATAAGCCAATAATCAAACAAGGCCATCATAAACATAACTATGTGAAACATAATAAAATAACCTACAAATTTTGTTATACTAATCCCAAAGAGCTAAGACGTCCAATTTTGAATTATTATAATCCAAAGAGTTAAGATGTAAATAACTGTTGGAAAATCAGGTTGGAATTTGATCCTAATCGTAGCAAAATTTTTACGAAACTTTTTCATAACTTTTGATTTCTCAAAAATTAAGATCTCTTTAATTTTGTAAAATGATTAACACAAATCATAATAAAACGAAAACTTAGTTTGTATCTTATTCGAAGCTTGATCTTTATCTTGACGTATTCCACGAACCGTTTCCGTAATCAATTCATCTCAACCACCTTAGTTGCACAAATGTCTACCCTTTAATGGTATCCATATAATGAGCTGAGAGAACTTTGTAACTCTTATAGAGAGGAGTAAGCAAAACATACTAGCTTTATAGAGGTTAAGCCTAGTTATAATAGGTTTCGGACATTTTGATAATTTAGTTGAAATTAAATTCTAATTTCAGTTAATCTTTAATTAGAATTACAAGTAATTCTAATTAAATACCAATTATGTACAAATTAAATTCAATAGCTCATATTAATCTTTGTTTATTAAATATCTTATATTTAATTATAATGTTTCTCAAACTTTACAGCTAAGTCCAACTTGATTAAATTGATTTTGCTTTCTTTAACCTGTTCTTTATGTGAGATCCATTAGGTTCCCAAATACGTTGACAATGATTATAAATTATAATTCTAATTCATAATTAGAATTAGATAAATTAAAACTCCTTTAATTTATCTTTAATTCTCCAATTAAACAATTTATAATCATAGATCAAGATTAGCATCTAACAATGCATCATGATCACCTAAATATTTAGGAATGTCAAAGTGGTTTTGACTAACCTTTCTGTGCATGATTTTTTGTGTGTGTAATTCAATCATTTCATCATACAATGTTCTTATTAGACATAAAGTATGAAATTAATCTATACACTATTTTAAGTTCAGTCATATTAGTTCTTTGCTATTAGCTATCGAACCAATTAATGGCATTTGTAAACTATTTATAAAACGTCATTCCACCTTGACCAAGGATTTCGCAAATCAATACTAATCGAGAATAATGAAACATTCTCCATAATTCTAGTACATAATAATTTAATAAAACATCTAAGCATTCATGAAATTAATTATATAATAGGTTAAAGATACATTCAAGCCTTATATTTTATTAAGAATGTCCTTAACAATAATATGCAAAATGACTCCAATGACAATGAGTAAAAATCCTTGACTCCATGCCATTTTTTTTCTTTGAAGTTGCAACATTTATTTGTTCATTTGTTGGAAGTGATAATTGATTCAGTATTGATGAGGGTTCATTGGCGGTAGGAACAATTTCTTCATTATTCATAGATACCAAAGCTAGATATTCAGTACTCATAGATAAGTTTATTTAGAATGTATTTAAATTAAAAATGATAATCGAATGAGTGAAATATTCAGTACAACAGTTCATGACATTAATATTTACCATTCTCTGCAGGGAAAGACAGGATAAAAGAAACACTAACTAGACATATGATTCGTTGAAAGAGTGGGCATTACGGTGGCATGTACAAAAGAGATTGGATGACGAGGGCATATAGGAACTTAGATCTGGTTCGGTCAACTTATCTTTACTTAACGAGAACAATTGTTTGATGTGTCTGTTTGTTACGATCGTGGCGGAGGGTGCACTAGGCAAGGCAACATTCTAATGCAAATGATGACTACAATATAGGCAAAACAAAGGCTTGCAGAGTGCTACTCAATCATAACTCTTAGTTCTTATATGAAAAATCAAGGTTCTGATTATTATCATTTTCGTTTTTGGGTCTTCAGGTAAGGAAGATTGCTTCAAAAAAGAAAACATCGAAACTTACATGTATTGCAATATACTGAATACATAGAAGAGAGACGTGCGAAAGAGAAGATTGATTAGGTTTTTGGTTATAAGTTTAGATGATGTGGTGTTGGGGGGATATTTTTGTCCAATTTTAATATGTTTTGTTTCTATGATAGGCACAAGAAATCTTGTCCCACGGTTTTGGAAGGAATAAAAAATTTGTATTTTTTTCATCCAAAGTCAGAACAAAAATAGGCAATGTTAGTAACCAAACATCGCTAAGCACATGATTTTTCGTTTTGTTATCTATCTCCACTGATGAAGACAGTAACCATATGCTACGTAACAAGTACCCATATTTTTTTGTTTAAGTATCTCTATACTTTAGCCTAAGAAATTGACTACTTCCTTCATAAGGAAAAGCATAACATGTGCTAGTCTTTTTACATCCTATTAATGTCTAGTTTTAGTAAAACTATGACTATGAACAATTTAGGGATAATACATAAATGCGATATAAATCTCATAACGATAATCTCAGTATAATTTCATTTGAAATGTACAATTATCCGATGGACTTTATCATATACATTTAAATATGTACAAGATAAAGAATGCCTTTAAATAATTTATCAATAAACTACAACCAAAGCGATTGACTGTGGGGCATAAACCAACAATCTCCCATATGCTCTAAGCCAATCATTTAAGTATCCTATACCATATCACCATATGAAGAGTATCCTACTCCTGGAACGGTCGCTTAATGAGATTATTCTACAAGATTATCTATAGTGAGCACTTGCTTAAATCTTATAACTCCCTTCTTAATTATCATCATACTTAAGCAAAATTGCTTAATACATTCTTGGATCTTTGATGAGACCTTAGCTCATTTCGCTTGCCTAATGACTCTAATGTTCCACAGTATTGTTTTGAACAATGCAAAGAAACTATATCAAGTTCACTAAAGAACTTGTTGATCTAATTAATCATTTCCATTAAATGAAAAATGTATTATGGCTCAATTAACAACCATTTCTACATTGGAGCCTTTCCAATCCTATATGATATTGTTCTAAGTAAATGAACCTTAATTAGAATTTACATCTAACGTTATATCCTTATCATCTTGAACTCAAATATCAACTCACACATAGAGTAATGGATATCTTTAATACTTCACAAGTATCTAATATCTTAAATACTAAACATCCTTAGTACATTATCTATGTACTTAGACTTAGAATAAATTAACAATGTCCAATCTATCTCTATAGATCTAATTCCCAGAATTAAGTTGTTACCTTTTCACATCCAACGAGAGTTGTTCTTGGACAATTATGTTTTCAACAGTTGAAAGTTAGACTTGTTGTTCTCTATGAGCAATATGTCTCTACATATTCCAAATGACCTTCTTGCAGACATGATAAATTCATAATCATCTTTAAAACAAGCTCTTTGAATTCATTATAAAAGTGAATCTTTCAAAGTCTCATACGTTTCAACTATACATTGAATGTATCAATAAAGGCAATACTTGCAATTAGATGAATTACCATGAAATTTGAACCTTTCAAATTTCATCTTACTCCAATTACTTATCTTGAGAACCATTCTCCTATAAGCATACATTGAAACAAACAATTTGTTCAATAGGTATGTAAGATTATATCCAACCTTTTGGATATCTCATAACACTTTATTACCCATTTTAGTTCTAAACTTAATGAATAATGTATATGCTTCAACTAAGCATCACATCCTTGAATTATTAACTTTGAGTCTTTCAAAGATTTAACATTTCATTTCTAATATGAAATTTTGCTAATTGATTCAATTGAAACTATAAAAGGTAAGTTATAGTACTAGGTATAGCTATAAAAAAAATAATATTGCATCATATAATATCTCATATTATATTTTACTTCTTACATAAATCCATACTCTTATGAATTTAATTATGAAGGTAGTTACTAGAGAATCTCATTCCTATGCATAACCCAAAATTTAAAACTTGCTATAAGGATCACTTTGATGTGCTTTAGTATTCTCAATGCTTAACTTCTGCTTAGATTTAAGCAATTTGAACATTTTAGAATTTTAAGTCATTATTTCATTTAATACGTATGACTATATCATATAAAGTTATTAGTAATCTAATGAAATATAAACATTATCCTTTTTATGAATTGTTATTCTATCCAATACATTACATGTATAAGATTTAATAATTCAATATTATCATCATCCTTTCACCAAAGGTTGATTTGGTTATTCTTCAGCTTGACAAGTCTCACAAGTTTCATATGATTCATAATCAAAAGGATACACATATCCTTGTATATAACTTTATAATTCTCATTTTTTTTATTTAACCAACACGCATAAAAGGATTATATCAGTTATCTAACTTTTTATTCTTGCCATTTATTTTAAGCATAAGTCTCTTTTAATCCAATACATATACAAAGTATTTGCACAAACTTGGTTCAACTACTTTTACTTAACTATCTATTTCTTATCAAGCTTTGAACATTATAATAATGTTGAATCAAAATTTAGTATCAAATACATAATGCAATCATTTTCTTCTAATGATAACTATTATCATTCTATTGCAAAACCTTTAATTGTTGTCCGAAATTATGCATCTAGTGGCTAAATTAAATGAAATAATTCTAATATAGTACTATAACTTTTGAGCCCTACCCCTTGCATTTTGCTATCATGGTGTTGACATACATCTTACATGTTGTCATCAAAGTTTACAAGCCATTAGTCAACTCAAGATGTTAATACATTTTTTCATCTATGTGATTTTGACATATCTTTATAACTTTTTCACTGAATCCTCAATAGGGATTATAGCAACTTTGCATAATGGGAATACAATTTATCTATCTAACTTTGAGAACTCTTCTAAAAATAACCAATTTCCAAGAAATTTGGTTCACTAACTTAGTATCAACTTTACTAAACAAGGTGAGTTTTGCTCATAACAAAATAAATGTAAGAAAGCAAGCAATCGATTATATGTCGTGACAACCAAATGAGATTAGGACTTCAATTACAAAATATATGTAAGAAAGCAAGCAATCAATTATATGCCGTGACAACCAAATGAGATTAGGACTTCAATTATATATTTGGTTACTTCCACTACTTTATTCGAAATAATAGCCCTCATTATTATTCTTAAAGATTACTCTAATCTTTCTAGTGCGTTGGGATCCCATTCAAATATATTGATCTTGATTTTGCTCCACAAACCAACTAAACTTAAATTAGGTAGATAACATATTTATTAATCACATTTCATGTGACTCATAGATCCATTAGGTGACAACTTTTGCCAAAACATATCTTATATGTCATTCATGCCTCTAAATTCACGTGATCATGAGTTTGCTCATTTAAATCACACAAATTTAGTCAAGTAGAACCCACTGTCATTAGATTAAACATGTTCGAGTTAAAGTGACCTTAAGTTTGCTCAACAAGCCTACAATAAACAGAACTTAAAGTGACCTTGAGTTTACTCAACAAGCCTACTATAAACAGAACTCTGATTTACTCTTATAACAATAGAATGCAACATTCACATTTTGAATATGTACTTAATATTCTAATGAGGGATTTTAACTTCATTCGTCTCAACAAACACAAAATTGCATGTAAAATATCACACATATAAAGCATACAATTTAACATACATCCAATATAAATATCATCCAAATAAATAAAGTATTCATCTACTGCACTCATAATCAAAACATATGCATAAAACATCAAGTTCCGTTTGATTCTAGTTATTGATCTTCATAATCTAAAATAATATTTCCAACTATTTGAGAAATTAAATTAGATTAAACTCATTGATTCCTAAATGAATTAAATTCCTATTCCAACTAGAAATTTATTTTGATTTGAAAATGAATTTTAGAAACTATTTCCAATTCATCTTGACTCCTTTAATAAATATATTAAACTTAAGTGAAAACAAATTTCAATTATTTATTCCACTTACTTATTATAATTAAAAAACTCCTTTTCAAAATTATTGAAGTAATACTTTCTAATCTAATTAGAAATTTCTATTTCTAATCTCATTAGAAATTTCTACTTCTAATTTATTTCCTTAATTAGAAAATTATTTTCTAATGTTAAAAAGGAAACTACTTTCAAAATTAAATAAAACACTTTTAAATTTAGTTAAGAAAGTCATTACATATTATTTATTTAGAGATTTATTTGTTAACTAATTAGAAAATCTTTCTTTAATAAGTTAGTAAATTATTTTTCAAAATATAAAGAAAGCACAATTTTCTTAATTAATAAATAAAAACACTTTTCAAAATTTAATCAAGAAAAATACTTTTCTAATCATCAAGAAACTTATTATTCATAAATAAAGAAAAATTTCTAAATAAATTAAATAATAATTCTCTAAACAAATCAAGTGATAAATTTAATTTATCTCAATCAAATCGAAATAAATAAATAAAAACAATTTTCTTAATTTTAAGGAGTCTAATTAATTAATTTTCAATCTAATTGAAACTAACTGATCCTTATTTTAGAAATTACTTTTCTAATTAATTAATTTCAATCTAATTGAAAATAATTAATTCTAATTTTAGAAAATACTTTTCCAAAATTAATTAGGAATCAATATAATTATTAATCTTAATCATAGTAAGAAAAATAATTGCTTTAATTTTGGAATGGAATTTTATATTTAATTTAATTTAATTTAATAATTCAACTCTTGAAAAATTAAACTAAATTTATTAGGATTTAAATTTCAATAATCAGAAAACTCTTTTATGAGGTATTTAAACATAATTTCTTCAATTAAACCAATTTAATTAATGAAGGTTTTAAAAAATAAAATTAAATAAAAATCGTGTGTGGGACTGTGAGCATCTGTGAGTATGGGCGATATAGGAGTAGACAGACGAAAATCAACTAAAAACGTGCGAGATAAATTGTCTGGCACGTGTTGTCATAGTTATTGTCTTTTAACATTAGGTGTGTGTTTTCCAGAAAACTTAATTCCTAGAATTTTCTCACGCCGCCATATACTTTTCTACTCCCACCATTGTAACCAACTGTCGAATCTCCAACTACCATGCTTTTTCCTCACACTGCCTCCATGCTTGGGTCTCTACTGCGACATTTGTCACGCCTCCTCATCGTCAATCGTGCCATCACTTCATAGGCTTAAGGCTTCGCCAATGAACTAGTGGCGTGGCTAACGATGCCAACCAGTGACCTAGTGGCGTTGCGAGCTACCCAGTGGTGTCACTAACGATGCCATTGGTTGATTATGTGAACCAGCGGCAATGCCACTAGTTTTGCGATTGAACTAGTGATGATTCGTCACTGGATTCAACCCTTCAACATAAGCAAGGGTAGAATAAACACAAAACACCCATATCAACACAAAAAGAAAAACAGCTCTTGATTAGTCTATTACCTAGCAATCGCAATAACAAAAGGAAACACAACCATTCCTTAGTAGCCACTTAACAAATGCAGAGTTAAATTTTAGAACCCACTGTCAAAACACAAACAAAATCAAACGTTGATGTTGAGTTTCCAGAAGATTGAAAAGAAAGGGGAGTTTTCTAGAAATAAATAATAACAAAGGCATGAATTTTGTTTTTCTTTAGGGTAACTTATATTTCTAGAACAAAATGCGAATTCCAAATTCACAAACTCAATTGTTGGGCATCACTATGCCTTACTTGTTCCAGAAACAAAACAATCAAAGGTGTGCTTATTTAGTGTTTAGAAGCATAAAACAAGTAAAGGAGACGCACTATTAAAATTTGCATAAACCAATTTCTGGAAACTAGAACAATGATATGCGGTTCTATCTTTTTCAAAAACTCACAACAACAACCAAAACAATTCTAGGTTTAAAATATGAACTGTTCATATTATAATTAAATTCCAAAATTATATGATCGACAACAATCAAATACTTTTAACCAAATCATAGAATTAAACTTCGGCTCTGATACCACTATTGGGAAAATGGGTTAGAATTTGATCCTGATTGTAGTGTGATTTTTACGAAACTTTTTCATAACTTTTGATTTCTTAAAAACCAAGATCTCTTTAATTCTATAAAATGATTAACACAAATCATAATAAAGAAAAAACTTAATTCGTACCTTATTATGAAGCTTGATCTCTATCTTGTCGTATCCCTTCTCAAACACCATAGTCGCACAAATGTTCGGCCTCTAACAATTTTCACAGAATGAGTTGAGAGAACTCTGTAACTCTTACAGAGAGGGTTAAGTAAGAAGTGTTGGCTCCATATGGCTTAAGCCTATTTATAATAGGATTTGGACATTTTAGTAATTTAATTGAAATTAGATTCTAATTCGAATTAATCCTTACTTAAAATTATAAATAATTCTAATTAAATACCAATTATGCCCAAATTAAATTCAATATCTCACATTGATCCTTATTTATTAAATATCTTATATTTAATCATAAAGTTTCTCAAACTTTACAATCAAGATCAACTTGATTAAATTAAATTTGCTCTCTTCAACTCGTTCCTTATGTGAGACCCATTAGGTTCCTAAATACATTGACAATGATAATAAATTATAATTCTAATTTATAATTAGAATTAGACAAATTAAAAGACCTTTTAAGTTATCTTTAATTGTCTAATTAAACAATTTATAATTATAGATCAAGATTGGAATCTAGCAATGCATTATGATCACTAAAATATTTACGAATATCAAAGTGGTTTTGACTAACCTTTTTGTGCATGATTTTTTCGTGTAATTTAATGCTTTCATCATACAATGTTCTTATGGTACATAGAGCATAAAATTAATGTCTACTTTATTTTGAGTCTAGTCTATTTGTTCTTTACCATTAGCTATTGATTCAATTAATGACAACTGTAAACTATTTACAAAATGTCATTCCACCTTGACCAAGGATTTTTCGAATCAATACTAATTGAGAACAATAAAATATTCTCCCTAATTACTTTAGGGTGATAAGTCGTATTTTGATCATTCAATTACCTTCATATAGTTCATGCTACATCCAATAACTACCAATTAAATGAACCATGGTTAAATAGGTCATAAGTAGTATCAAAACATAAGAATCCCTATACAAGATAACTTTGATGACCTCAACTTAAAGGATCACTTGTACAATTATCACAATGAGAATTCCATTAACATACAAGTAATGTTCTGAATGGATTTCTCATATCAGCTGTGTTCAGTGAAATTTTTCTTTGATAAGCACCCACGCTTTGGGTGCTTTGTTCAAGTATCTCTATACTTTAACCTATGAGGTCGACCACTTCCTTTATAAGGAAAAACATAATGTGTGCTAGTCTTTTTACATTCTGTTAATGTCCAGTCTTAATAAAACTATAAGTATGAATAGTTTGGGGATAATACATAAATGCAATATGAATCTCATAATTATAATTTTATTATAATTTCATTTGCAATGTACAATTATCCATGGACTTTATCATATACATCTAAACATGTACAAGATAAAGAATGCCTTTAAACAATTTGTCACTAAACTATAACCAAAATGATTGATTGTAAGGCATAAACCAACGATAACATGATGGGATTGGTCGTCAGTCATAGAAGTTTGAAAATGTTTCACCCTAGTGGGGTATTTAGGGTATGCTTAAATAGGTTTGGGAAGGTATTAATGGATAAGGGATAAAAAATAGTTATATAAAAAGTATTTTTAAATCTAAGTTTCGGGGATTACTCCATACTCTTGAATATAAGAGGAATGAAAGTAATTCATGTGTAACGTATAGATTTCATAGAGAAGAGAGATCACAATCACACCCATAAGAGGAGTGTCACGCCCATTGGATAAGTTTAGGTCTTATTTATTGGGAACTAAGATTATTGTTTATTATGATCATATAGCTTTGAAGTACCTATTGGTGAAGAAAGAGGCAAAGTCAAGGCTTATCTGTTAGATACTCCTACTTCAGGAGTTTGATGTGGAGATAAATGATAAGAGAGGCTCAGAGAATAGTGGAGCATGGTGCTGACACGAGCCCTATCAATGATGATTTTCCAAATGAGTAGCTATATGCAATATAGTTGATAGCTCCTTGATAGGCTAATATAGTGAATTTCTTGGTTCCTTATCAATTTCCTATAGATTTCACTAAGGCACAGAAGGAAAGGATGAAGAATCAAGAAAATTTTTATATATGGGATGATCCTTACTTGTAACAATTTCCTATAGATCAAGTCATTGGGCAAAGTGTACCTGATAGTGAATTTCTTTCTATTTTAACATTTTGGCACTCTTATATATGTGGAGGTCATTTTAGCCCAAAGTAGTGTTGGATCGCGTATGGCCCGAGTATTCACAATACGCTGCGGAAAAGACCATAACACAACACGTTGTATAACAGAAA
>JAOSBN010000009.1:19033241-19043252 GCA_027563595.1 Erythroxylum suave
ATCAACTTGTATATTTTGGCCACCAACTCAATGAAATAGATTTTTCGCCTAACTGCTAGGGTTGTTTGTGGATGTTGTGGATTGTAGAAAACAAAACCCTGAGAATCATAACATATTCCCCCCCCCTTCCAATAAAAGCAAAATTGAGTTGGTCTTTGTGAAGAAGAAGCCAATTGTTGTGAAATTAAAGAATTGCAAAAAAGTTGAAGATTTCAACAGCACCGAAGACGATGAAGAAGCACCGAAGATAATAAAAATGAAGAAACACAAGCAGAGATGAAGAAGCACCGAAGAAACTCTTCGGTGGTGCTTATATAACGCAGCAAAGGACCACCCCGCCATTATGAATGGCAGGGTGGCCTGACTACCCCGCCATTACAATGGTGGGGTGGACAAGTCACCCCGCCATTTGTAATGGCGGGGTGGCCCATCGACAATGGCGGGATAGCCACCCCGTCATCGACAATGGTTGGGTGGTGTACATGTCGTCCCACCTTGCCAAACTTATTGGTGAAGTGTCCTACGTCCACCCACTCCTGTTAATTCTCCCCCATTTTACGGATCAAAAATTAATTTTATCACAGATTAAGAATTTAGCCGAAAAATTGAAATGTTTTCAAAAGCATGAAAAGGAAGAATACTTTTACTTGGAATGTAGTTATAAAGGGACTAGCTTTTGCTGAATGTGGTCAAGAGGCTATTTGGTTGTTTAACAGAATGGAGCAAGATGGGTTTAAAGCTGATGAAGTGACTTTTGTTAACGTACTTAGTGCTTGCAGCCATTCGGGTCTGGTTGATAGTGGTCGAAAGATTTTTAGTTCGTTGGTTAGTGGAAAGTATGGAGTTTCACCTAATGCCAAGCATTATGCATGTATGATCGATCTCTTTGCTCGTGCTGGATGTCTTGGTGAAGCTTTCAAATTCATCAACGAAATGCCTTTTCAGCCTACAGAGTCGATGTGGGTGTCGTTGCTGGCTGGCCGTAGGAGTCATGAGAGTCTGGAACTAAGTGAGATTGTGGGTAAAAAGCTTGTGGAGGTGAATCCAGAAAGTAGTGTTTACTATGTTGCCTTGTTTAATTTGTATGCAGACATGGGAAGAAATGACGTTGCAAAAGTGAGGGAACTAATGAAAGAAAGGGGACTTAAGAAGGACTCGGGAAGTCGCTCTGTAAAATCAGGAAACCAATACGGATCATTAATGCCATAGCCAAGTCACCAAAGTAGGCGATCTGTGGGATCTCTTGTGATGAGTCCTCTAATCTATCTAATGCTACTTTCATACACATATGAGGGTTTGATCTTAAAATTTTAGTCGATTCAGTTGATAGTTTTGGATCAGCTGCTTCTTCCTTTGCTTCGAGTTTCCAATCTGAAATGGATTGTCAGCCACATATTATAGCGGTTAACAATACTAGCAGACATAGACTACGTAAATGCGTAGAAATAATCTAAATAAATATAATGCCTATTTAATTTAAAATAAAGAGTATTGTATAAATGAATATGTTGTAATTTAAAATTTTAAGAAAAAATAGAATTGTACATAAAATTTTGTAAAAGGAAAAGGGAAAAATATAAGAGTTAATTATTTGGAATGAAATAATAAAATAACTATGTTTAAATAAGAAATTTTAAAATACTCGAAACTTTTAGTAAAGAATTAATAAAATAATAAGTGGATGAATAAATTAAAAAGATAAATTGATGAAATATGTGAGTGAATATTTGTGAAATTTAATAGTAGAAAAGATAAAATAGTTTAGTAAAGTTTATAGGAAAAGGTGTAAATAAATGTGTTATAATATTTTAGTACATAATTTAAAAGATAGAGTTATAATTTAAAAAATGTGTATGAATATAAGAATATAAGAAGTTATGGCCTAATATGTTATTTTATGATTGGCTAAATATAGATAAATAAATATTGTTAATTTTTAAAACTTGAGGGAAAAAATTAAAATTTGTTAATGTGGATAAATTTTTTGGGAAAATAAATCAAAATATAAGAGTTAGAATACTTAAAATGAATTTATAAAATTAGCTAGTAAAAATTAAGAATGACAAAATAAAATAAAATTTGTAATTGTATAGTGTGATGTAGGTAAAAATAAATAAATTAATTATAATATTTGAGTTTAATGTTAAAAATCACGGGTTGTGAAAATAACCACTTTATTGATTCATAAAAATATTTGTGATAAGCTATCAGGAAATCATAGTCTTCTTGCTAAATTCAATTCAACCTTCTAAGTATTGTTAAAACCAATATAAGAATTCATGAGAAAAACAAATAAATAAATACCTATAAGATTCACATTGTTACAAGATCAAATGTAAACGGAAACAAATGGCAAATATTTTGTCACCGTCAGCAGAAAACACAGCAAGGCCTGCAAAAAGAAATATTATAACCAATTAATTCTTGAAAAATAAGATTAGTCACATGTAATTGCAGTAACACACAACAGAACAAGAATTAACTACCTCGTGCTTGTTCTATGTTTCCTGTTAGTGTCAGCCTCAACTTTGCAGAAGCAACATCCCATATCTAGTCAACCAAACTCAAGAAGAAAATAAAAATTTTAACATATCATCCCACTAATTATTTTGAGAATTGTGTAGCTATTTGGTAAGATAACAGCCAAACCAGAAACAATAAGTGTGAATAATCACAACAGAACCCATAGATTTTTTTATTTCAACCATTTTCCATTAATAACAACTCAAAAGAATTTTATTAAAGAAGACTGCATTGAAGCTATTTTGACTTCTATATCATCACCATCATATGTCGCACAATTGAAATTTTGAATAACATCACAGGAAACTGAAAAACATCCACACAATGAGATACCCACTCGTCCTTCTGGTCTCTGTGTCCAAGTTTATATCAGAAGGAGGCAATAAATAATCACGCACCACCATGCGCACTTAAACTCCAAACAATTCAGTTAAAACCTAAGGAATACCTAAATTTCACAATATTTTGCATCTTATCTAATTACAAACAACGAGGACATACCTTCCTTAACCACTAAAGCCCCATCTACACAACCAAAATCGCAAGCAATTATCATATGTTGGTGTATAGTAGAACATAGGTAGAATAAAGAAGGATGTCTAATTTGCGGATAGAAAAACGAAGAAATACTCACGTGTAAAACAAACTACAGGAAGATTACATTTACAGTTAAGGTAGAATTTCAAACAAAAATAACGCATCATGAATTTAACTGGAACTACGAAACCTTAAGCAAAAGCTAAACGTGAGATGAAAAGACGAAGATCAAAGCTCTCGTTCTGTCATTTTATCAAACAGTTAGGATGCAATTATTAGATTTTGACTTCATAATATTAAAACAATTGCCAAATGAATACAAAACTGGACTCAGTACAAATACAATAAAGAGAAGCAAGTGAAAATAGAAGTCAATGTCCCCAAATCTCTAGATTCTCAATCAACCATTCAAACAAGAGAAAGAAAAAAAACTCCATAGATGCAAGAACAAGTTTTGTTTTGACTGACATAAGTGATTTTACTATAACTAACAACCATTTAAAAGTCATTAAGTCATTAAGGAGGTAAATAGACAACTGATTCCTAATCAACTATTAAGAGGTATGCTAATCTTAATCTATAGTGGATTCAAAATTTTCAAAATGAAAAAAGTACATATAAAATAGCAATATGATAAATTCTTGAATATTAACCGTATCATTATCCACAAAAACCATCAAGGCAAACTTTGTCATGGCATGGTTTTCATACTAAAGGTCGTTTGATCTTGCTAACTGCTACATTTAATATCACAATAGAAAATAATTAGGATTGCGGACAATTCCAAACTTACAGGTAATACCATGAATTATAGGCAATATCTTACCAAGAATACTGAAAGGATTTTTCCTAATTGAAGAATATTTTTTGCAGATCTAAAAAGTCAGATAGACAATTGATTTCAAATGTTATATAATTAAAATACCATTATAACACCAACAAACTAAAATTTTGTTTTGTTAACTTAATATTACCAAACAAGTACACAAAAAACTAGGAAATATGTAAAACATTAATGGCATGTTGAAAAATAGAAGTAACCTCTTAATTCATTTAGATAGCATGAACAAAGAAATTGAAAAGATTAGTGGACAATTAAGAAGATAAAACAAAAGTTAGCAGAAGATGGCATTACATCTTCCTACTGCACTAAATAAAGAGGAAAGGAAGAACACTAAAGTGTTCAAAAAGATTAAAAAAAGACAAATGTAGGGAAACACTGAAAGCGCCAGAAAAATATAAACTTACCATGGGTAGCTGATGTGGCATTTTTCTACGATGGCTTAAAATGCTGAGACGATCTACCACAAGATCTGGATGCAGGGGATCCACCTTTCCCATAGCAAGAAGTGCATGTAGAGCGTTGTCAGGAGGTTCAACTTCATATTTATCAAAGAACATATGTTATATTAGCAAAGAAATATACAACTAACACATGTAAATTTTTATCCGACTTGTAAATGGGCGTTCAAAGAACTCAATTAAAATCCCGCAAATCAACATGGGAATATTTAAACTGGCAGAGATTTTCTACAATCCTTTCAATAGTATAAGAACCTAGTTTTAAAATCAAAAAAAGATAGATGAAGCCTATATTTTCATCCATTAAGTAAAGAAAGCTTAAAAAGTAAGATGAGTACCTGCTAAAGTTTTACCATCCTTAAAATCTACATGAGCATTTACGTGTGTATTAACATCATTGAAACCTACCAACACTAATTATCAAAAAATTACTTTTGATTAGTGACTTATTTTCCCCTTCCTAGGAGGTTTGCTGTAACCTCTAACAAAAGAAGCATGCAACATCGTTTTTCCTGCACAATAATAGTAAGCAAGCCAAGTTGTTTAAATTTTAGAAGACATTGGGAGAAAATTGCTCAAACAAATGGAAAAGATAAACTGAAACACTCTCAAAACTAGTATGGGCTACATATTGAGTGGTCTTCGTCGACTTTTTACTTTAGGCGTAATGCTCAAGTGGATGTATATTTTTCATCAAGATTTTCAAGTGTCAAATATTGTAATACATCAGTAGATAAAAGTATCAACAAATATTCTAACACAAATATGTAGTTGCGACCAACAAAATTGTATGCCGACAAATGCACAAATAAATTTCCATAGCTCATACATACATAATACTAAGAGGTGCATAAACAAATAAGGCATCACAAAAATTCATAGGAATGTTAAATCTTACCAAATGTAATGGGTCAGTCATAGGCGTCAAAACAAAAACATGCATATCTGCTAAGAATCAGAAGCAGTAAAAGAACTTCAGACTAGTCAAATAAAGAGTCATCAATGAATGCTATAAAGAAGATGAAAAATTATTGCAACTTTTGGAGCATAATCCTCCTTAAAATGCTATCTGCAAATTCCAACCACACGGACCTGACGTTACTAAGGCCGTATACATTTCAACTGAACATAAGAACGGGAAACAGTTACCTTCTTCATCAAGCAAATTAGCACTATCTGCCTAATGTAACTCTGTGTAAATGCATTGAAAAGCCAGTGTTTGCCCACTAACATCGCCTGCCAAATAATAAATCTCATACGAATACGATATTGAAACATTCAAAATTGTTTTCACTTAGCAAATAACAAATGATTCTTACCATTTTTTCTTTACCGGCAAGAGTGTGTGATAAGCTTCCTTCAGCCAAAAGTGTAGCTATTACTAACATTTTCCATTTTCAGGTGAGCATAAAATATGTCTTGAACACTGACAACTGCTACTTGTATATATATCTATATACTAAACAAAATAAATTATAGTAGTTAGAACTCAAACCACAGAGGTTAGGAAAATATATAAATCTAGAAGTTAGTAAGAAACAGAGGTCAATGATGAAAAAATCACAGAGGTTTCATTATGAGAAACGATAATCATGCAATCCAACTCAAATAATCATCCACTGATTCAGCTCATTTCTTTCTATAGCAGGAACTTGACACGAGCCGTCTTTGATTGATTTGAAAAACAGAGATCAGTCATGTATTTGAACTAATAACTCAGACCCAGGAAAAAAAAAAGGAGAAGAAGTCGATGGTAAAGAAAGAGAGGAAGCTGGAGGAGTCACCATAGAAGAAAGTTCTGGAGAAGGAGAAGAAAAAGAAATTGAAGTGAGCTACTTAATAATTAATAATAACATGCACATGCAAGTCACATCATTTATTTATTAATTAGGTTGATAGGTTTCGAATAAATGTTGCAGAGACTACCAAGATTTATTACTCTAAGATTTTATTAGCTTCCCACTCAATTAATAGAATAAAATGGGGTCGTAAGATAAATTAACACTGGTGGATCTGGGACACGTCAGAAGACGGACGAACATCCCATTCGTGGTTAGTATAAACTTAATTAATTAGGTAGTAATAATAATAAAAGTTATTGGAACATGCAACAGTCAATAGTAGTATATATATAGTTAATAATAATAAAAATTTCTAATGACATAATAAACAACCAATTAATAATTATTATTAATTAATGATAACACAATTATAAATAAACTAATAATTAAATAACAATATGAAAAGATTAATAAGAACGTGCTTATTTATTAATTAAAAATAATCGTGCATGTGAACAAGCCTGGTAAGGAAAAAAACAAAATAACATTCACGGTTGTAACTTTTGGGAGTCACACCTATGACTATTAAGTCACAAGCATGATTATCGGTTTTTATATATGTTTAAAAGTTATTGGAAGAAAATGGAGGAGTCTATTATAAAAACTCATAATGACATAATTATAAAAATTTATAATAACATAATTAACAATCAATTAATAATTAATATTAATTAAAAATAACACAATTAAAACTAAATTAATAATTAAATAATAATATCAAAAGAAACGACGAATGCTTTATATATATATATATATATGCACACGCGCGCGCTTAGTAAATAATAATATAAAAGGATTAATAAACGTTAGATAGTTAATAAGAAGATAATTCAGAATTAATTAATAACTAATAATAATAATAATAAATACAAATTAATTGACTTAATTAATTTAAATAATCATAGTTGTGACTTATTAGTACCAACCATGAAGAGCTATTTATATACTTAATATTAGTATATAATACTCAATAATAATTAGCAACTAATAATGCATGATTGTCACTAATATACTTAATATTAGTATATTGTACTTACTATTATAATAATAGTTAATATGCGTTTCACGGTTGTGACATATTAATAACAATTATGAAGAGTTGTATATAATACTTAATATTAATATATAATAGTTAATAATAATTAACAATTAATAACGTATGGTTATGACTAAGATATATAATTAATATTAACATGTGGTACTTAATAATATAGTAATAATTAATAATGCATGGTTAATAATTAATAATTAATATAAGTGACAATAACAGGTGATAAAAAAGTGCAGTCATTATCAATCACGAGTAGACAGAAATTACGTGGAGAAATATATATAATAATATTTAAAGTCACGGCTGTAACTAAAATAAGTCACAAGCGTGACAATGATAAATAAGGCGTAAAGAATCAGAGCTGCCGGATAAAATGGACGAATAAAATGAATTTTATGGTCGTCCGATGTCATTCGTCTATATAAACTTTTAATAAGGAAACGAGTGGCACCCAACAGACGGCAGCACAAGACTTCAGATTTTATAGGATTGAGGGTCTCTATCTGCCTACTTCTGCCTACTTTGTAAGTTTCTGTATATGATGCTTCGAGTTGCCTATCCCCTATAGAAACAACAAGAAATACGGAAATGAGGAGTCATTGTATCTGTCATTGCTTTCAATTCCTCATCCCTTTGTACAGCTACCATTTGTATTAAAACGATCATTGTATCTGTCATTGCTTTCACTTCCTTATCCCTTGTACAGCTACCATTTGTCTTAAAACGTGTAAGACGTTGATGCTTGGCCCTTTCGATCAAAATTATATAAACGAGCAATAAAGCCACGACAAAAGTCACACAGAAATTAGTCAATCTTCTTTCTTTTTCTGTTTTTTTCTTGATAAGGGTCGATGTGTCATCAGTTGTGCCTGATGAGCACAGACACGAGATTCTTTAAGACTGCACGCTCCAAACTCATCCATTTGATGGGACAAATACAACTACTTTATTCCAAGGGAAAGGAAGTAGATCAATCTTCCATATACGCAGACTCAAACTGCCGAGTGAAAAGTCAAAAAAACATACAGCCTTATTCTGATAGTGAGTACGATTGGTGGGGCAGGACCATTAACTCGTTTTCATGGTTTACTCGCCAAGACCTTAGACCAGGAGGGTCTGGATATGATATTAGCAACCCAAGCGTTCACATGGGGTCGTGACTCGAACAATTGCTTGCACGTTGTACCCGACAGGTAGTGAATGCTGGGGATGTGGTGAAAATCCACCAGAGTAAAGCAGTCGCAAGCTAATTACTTGGATTTAGCTAATCGTGCCTCGTAGACATCAAGAACCTTGGCAAGCTTCTCTTCATTTTCCTGGACCACTGCTGTGTCAGTAGTCAAGCCAAACATCGGCTTGTAAACAAGTTCCCAATTCAGCTTTGAAGCTACTGGATCAAATTGGTGAGCTTCTACCTCCTTCCATACTGATAACTTCGCCATTTCTTTACCTTGGCATATCACGTCCGTGCCCTTATCAGCGAACTCATGGGCTATGTATTGGGTGATTGCCCTTGATTCTGCATATTCAGCAAAGTTTCGAACTTTCAACAACAGCTACTTACTGAATTCTGATCAGTAACACATGCACAGGAAGCCAAGAAGGAAGAGAACAAAAAGGAAACAAGTTTACCGAAGAGCTTCAAATCTCCATGCTCGAAGGCTGGAACTTGGCCAAAAGGCTGAAAAAACAGCAAGAAATGGTCTTTCTTGTGTTAGCATATACAATAAAAGAGTCCATTAATTATCTTAAGAATCCGGGCATAAGCTGAACTCCTTAAAAGGACAAGACAAATGGTTGCTATATGGCTACCTGGAAACTAATACATACAAGGGACTTTTGAGCTCTAATTGGAAGAAAGTCTCAAAGGTCTGAATTTGGGAAATAAGGTAATCCAACTTACATTGAGAGCAAGAAAATGATCCTTCTTGTGTTCCCCAGCTTTCATATCAACACTAACAAACTCAAAGTCAAGATCTTTCTCGTATAGGGTGACAAGGACCCTCTGTGTTGCTGTTGAGGAGACGATTCCGTGGACTTTCATGGCTTCCATGATGGATCGACGAAGAACAGTGAGGGAAGCTCTGGAAAGAAATAGGTACTATAAGTAAAGATGGAAAGGAGACTCAGCATTTATAGAGTAGGAGAATTGGGCAATGTGAATAAGCAATAATGCATTAACAAAGGCTGACTCACTATCCTTATCTGTTATGTTACCTCAAATTAGTTTACAATGACGAGGAAGTTGGAAGAAAAATCCTACATAGCTCTAAACATTTGGACTGTGCTCCGTCCACCTTAGAAAAATCCTACATAGCTCTAAAATCCTACATAGCTTAGAAAACGTTGGAAGAAAAATCTAATGTAGGAGTTCATGTGCTGCAAACATCTGGACTGTTCTTTCATGCGCTGCAAACGTCTGGACTGTACGCCATCCACCTTACATTTGCACTTGCGTCAGGCTCTGTCCAAGCCTTCGACTCAATTAAGAAAATACACTTCAGGGCCTACAAATATAGTTTATTTAATTTTCCACCACAATCAAAAAGGGCCCTGATAGATTTCTTTTGATGTGGAAAGCAGGGTAGAGATTAGAGAGTAAAGTATAGCACCAAAAATGATGTCATCAACATATATTTGCACAATAATAAAATTGTTTTTCACATTCTTCTTAAAGAGGGTTTTATCGACTTGACCTCTAATGAAACTATTCTCTATCAGAAAAGAACTCAGACGATCATACCAAGCTCTAGGAGC
>JAOSBN010000009.1:19043352-19058049 GCA_027563595.1 Erythroxylum suave
GACATTCTAATTTCCCTGATTTTGTAAGGGCAATTATTTTTTGATCATTAATAAAATTGCCTTATTGTCAAAAAAAAATCTTATTATTATAATTTTTGGAAACATAATTGATACAAATTATAAAGTATGCGGTATAATATACTAATAGACTATTTTATAATTTTTAAAAATTCTGGGGCTATTTTATAAATTTAAAAAATTACCTAAAACGGTACCTGGTATTAACTGGTGCCAGTATATTACAGTACCAGAACTCAATCCTATATCAATGTGGATACGATATTTATAATATTGGTTTAAGCCAATAAGACTTCAATATGCAATAACATTAAAATATAACTAAAGAGACATAATTCAATCTAACTTCTTTGTATTTGACATCTTCATAAAAATCACTCTATAAATTAAAGAATAATGGAAAGCTTTCACTTCTTCATATTGCCCACCCTCCATAGTCTCTTGACTAACTGTGGAAGCTTCTTATTAAGAGATTTCTTTTTATTTGAAGGAGAATTTACATCTTGATCCCCTTTTTTTATTATATGAGCAAACTTCATCGATATCAATTTTATGTTCCTCCTGATCTGCACTATTTGATAGAGATTTAGTTAATGGGTATGCAAACAAACCAATTCCAATAGCATCTTAAAAAATATGAAACAAGTTTGAAAATTCCTTGCATCATTTCTTCTTGAATTTACGAGTCATTTTATGTACCTACAACGACGAAAAAGAAAGATGAGAACAAAAATCATATAATAAGATATATTAATAAACAAAGACACATTTTTATCTTAAATAGATCCTTCTTAAGATTCTTTTATAGCATTAACTTTCTCAACGAAGGAGTTGTAACTAATTCCTTTTTCTTTAAGTAAAATTTTAAAATTCTTCATTCTAACTCTTAAAGCATTATATTTGCTTTCAATTGAAGATCAATATACTCTTTATTGAATCATGTTTGAAAATCTGTCTTAATATTTTTCCAACCAAATTTGAAAAGATAGTAGTTATTTGATTTTTCTTCTTCACTTCTTCATCCATTAACAAGATTAAATACATCTTTATAGTATCATTATATACTCCATCTTTTTCATTTATTTCCACATAATCATTAAAATTGTTCATATTGTTCAAAACTTCTGTTACTAAATATAATTACATTTTACAGACAGCATAAAAAAAGTGAAGAAAATATTATACAAAATAAGAAATTTCATTATAAGTTAATTGTTTTTATTTCAGTAAAAATTGTCAAACAATTTTGTAATAATTTTTCGAATCTAGGCATGTATTATGTCTAGTCTAATATAGTGTCCTTAAACTATAAAAGTGATATAATAGTGTTCTTGAAGAATTATTGCACTGATACAATTGAGAAACACTATAAAATAAGAGATCTAAAAAGAAACGGAATTCATATAATTGGCAAGGTTACATTTCACATCATCCGCAGCATTAATTGTCAGGGTTAGCTAATGAATACCATACCATTGTAAACTATAATAATTCTCACGGTTACATTTCATTGCCAGCTGCAGCCTGAGCTCTCAAGGATAGTTAGTGAATACCAATTCTGGACACGACCTATTATGTTCATTAGAAAGTTGCAGAAAGAAAGCTCTCTCGTCTACCTTCTAATCCTTCTTATTTTTTGTTTAAACTCCCAAAATGTTAATGAAATTACTGTTCACATATTACTTTAACGAACCCAAAACTTCTTAGTTATTGAAGATGTAAAAAACCCTTCAAATGTCAGGCCACATGTCCTCCGCCTCATTTTATCTTGTTACATCTCAGGAATGTCTTTCTTTACCCGTTTGTCATACATTGGTTACATATGAAGCATCAGGTTACCAGAATTTGGTCCGAGATTGTCCAGGTCACACACATACTTTTGATGCACATAAGTGTACAAGTAGCCACGAGTATAGTGTCTTTAAAGAATGAAATTTCCATAACAAAAAGGCATTGCTATGTATGATTTATCTTTAGCAACGATCATCAAAGGACGCAGGTGAATGAGAGAGCATGGGATTAGGCTTGTACTTCCTTTTCAAGGATAAGATATATATTGCACCTGTACGCATTAAAAATCTTTTGCTTGATGAGTATATATATTATCTCCGTGTTGCTTACCTATACAATACAAAGATATGCCTATTCAGGTAACAGGATGTATCTGAAAATCGGTGTATATAAAAATGTCTTTCATCTTTCTAATCACTGTTTAAAAATGCTCCTTTGCTGCGTAATCCTGCTCGCCTGTTTCTAAAAACTGATGATGTAAAATTTTCTTGATTTGGTGGTGTTCAGAATGAAAATAAGATTACTTTTTCAGTTGTAAAAGTTTCAATTTCTTAAAATTAACTTACTATTAACATTGAGGTTCATCAACTATACAATATATGCTAAATTCACCAGATGGTTAATGAATATGAATTTCTCCGACTGATCTAATCCTTTATTAACTTTCTAGAGGCTGTCTTTATGTTTCCTGCTCTATTTTCTTTTATTGATTTCGCCTGGCAACCAATCCAAAATTATACGCATTCATACAGCAAAATTAGAGCCAGAAATCCAAAACAACCGAATCTGAAAATTATACGTAGCATACAAAAGGAACCAAGATCACCATTTTCCCACAATCGAACAAATATAGATATGTAGTACCTGGTTAGAGAGATGCTGAGACCGAAAATCAGAAGCCCTTGGAACAAAGCAGGAGGAATGAAACGACGGAGTGCAGGACAACATTAGAAAAATAAAAGAACAGAAATCAAAGCAGGAGGAACTAAGTGACGAAGGTAACGAGGCGCACGGTAGAAAAACGAAAGAAGAAAACATTGTTTGGGATTTTCAAGACCAGTAGTGATAATTCAGAACAACATAGAATTTGTGTTTTTGTAGAACTGTTGTTCTTTTTTATTTTGAAAAACAATAAATCATAACTTAGTAAACAAACGTATTTTATAAATGTCTCTTAGTTAAAAGAAAAAACATAAACATTAAAAGGTAAACGGAACAACGGGCCCTTCGTACTTATATAACGGATTGATACATGAAGAATGGAAGGCCTTTCTACAGCCTTTTCTACAGACACTTGTTACACAACTGAAGCAGCTCATTTGCGAGAGCCTAAAATAATTTGCATTTATACACCCAACACAATCTAGTTTCCACTAAAGAGCAAAGAGCAACAATACATTACATAAGGTACGTGAAAGTGACATAAAGAAGATTACATGATTAGATACTGATTTCTTTTTCTTTAATCTTTTTTTTCGGACTTTACAATTTTACAGTATATACAACTCAGGTGGCCATTTCTATATAGAGTTACGATGAGAACAAGAAATGGGAAGAGGATACAATATGTATGCACGTTGATGTCCAAGGAATCAAAACTAACATGACCATTTTAGAAGGCTGGTTCTGGCTTTAGAAAATTGTGGTACTCCAGCTGTGTCATCTCCCCTCCGTTCACCGGGTCAAACAGACATCGATAGAAGCTGCAATCACCAACAATCACACACGTCCATGTTATTGATTCAATATGAAGCAAAATGCATTTTTACTCCAGAAAAGTGAGCTTGGCCATGGATTCCCCTTCTGTACGAGCTGTGCTTATAATTATAAGTGAAATTTTCTTGTCCAAAAGGATAGCGAAGAAATAAGGGATAATTACTTGTTCATTTGTGCAAGAGGACAATTAGACTCAAACTAAGACCGACAATGAAAGTTTCCATATTAGCTAAAAGCAAAAGTAGACAGAAATGGAAAGATAATAAACATGCAGTGCCTGCTCCTCATTTAAATTGCCATTCCCGAAAGAAGCTCCAAAAGCTCCATTGTTTCTAAAGGACACATAGACGGCAATTTTCTTATTAAAACACCCAGTGACCAGATCTTTAGGTATAAGCTCAACTTATTTCTACTCTAAAATTGAATTGTAGTCAAGTGGATATATTAAACACCATGCAAAAACTTATTCACTAAAAAAATTCTCCACCGGTATTTAACTAGAAATCTGGATGATCTACAATTAAATGTTAAAAGAAACAAAAAATTTGAAAATACCCATGTGTCAGCTGTCCTCAAATTGTTTTCTTACCTTCCATCCATGCCAAGAATTACCACGGTGTTCTTTTGATGGCCAAAAGCAACAATATACTGAGAACCCTCAGTTAAGCGAAACTGAGCTACTGACCATTCTGAGCTAAAATATTTGGGTAAAACACCTGCAAGTGAGGGCAATGAAGAGTCAAGAGGTAATCAAAATTATCCCATCAACTGTTATTCACACACAAAAGGTAACATATTATGAGCACTCCTTATATCAATTTGTTGAAAAATGTAAGTTAAGGGACAAACTAAGTTCCTTTTAAGAAAGACTTTCTTTGGCCCAAAAAAAGAGAAGGAAATTTTAGCCTTTCTTTTGATCCATGATAATGAGGCTGTACCAAGTAATCCTTTCCCTAGACTAGAGACAAGTAAAAGATTGGAACAGAATCCAATCTGGATAGTCCATCGTCATCTTCAAGCTATCCTATCTTCTCACTCCCACCGGTCAATTAAAAAAAAATTAGAACACAAACCACAAGTTTTTGAGCTCAAAACTTAAGAACAACCCACTGCTTTCAATGGCTGAACAGGACATTTATTTAGCTCTATCCATGGCAGATGGAATGATGACATTTACTACCAACAGTAACCGGAATTACGTGCCACAGGAATGGCTCCAATTTTCCTGCGCAGTCATGAAGCCATGAATTCATATATCCACCACAACCCCTAACCACTTTACATGATCCTTTTTAAACACTCTGACAAAAAATAATTTTAAAAAAGAGAATTCTTTACAGACGAGCAAACAGCAACTCTTCAATATGTAAAATAAGTAACAATGCGACATCCTGAACTAGTTTACACGGTGGAACAGAATCAAGATAGGGTTAAGAGGAAATATATTCAAGTGTGATGGTGGCAAACATACCTTTAAAGAAAGAGAGGGATGAAGTAGGTGATATACCACCGAGATTGACATTGACACTGTTCTGTGACTGTTCAGATCCTGGAGAACCTTGGTTGATCTTAAGACTAAAAACATGTACAGTGCCCTTATCACTCGAAACAGCTAGCCATTGTGCCATTGGGGAGAATGCCAAACTATAAATTTCTGCTCTTTCCGCACCCCTCCTTACCTGGATTCACACATCAAATTACCATTCAACAGATACGAAATTCCATGCACTATCAATCATGAAGCAAAACTACTAATAACAACATTATCAAGTAATAAGAAATTATGTTAATTAATCAAAAAGAAATTCCCAAATGAACATAAACCAGAAAACAAAAATTAATCACCTACCTCCTGAAGCAAAGCACCATCGGCTGTATTAAAAATCCGAATAAGAGTCCCCTTTGAACTGGCAGTTGCCAGTAACAGACCATCCTGCGTGAGCGCGAAACAAGCAATCCTTGAATCATGCGCCATAACGAACTTGGTCCGCTTCGACGCGTAATGCTCGAGCCGAACCTGTCCCTTTTGCAACCCGGGACACACCAAAACTAAGGATGTCGCTCCATGAGATATCGCACAAAGGCCCTTGGGGTTCGAGATCGTCTCAATCTGATGCAATAGCTTTAGATCTGCGAAATTGTACACGAATATCTTCTGCTCCAATACCACAATTATCCTATCCCTTCTTAGCTTCACCGATCTCACCTCTGAACGGAATGATAGCTCGCCGATGCATCGGCTCTGATGGTCGTCCCAAATCATGACCTTGTTCGTCGGGTACTGAGGGTCGGTCCCACCGCCAACGAGAGCAAGAATGTTACATCGGAAAAGCATCTCCACCACGCCGATTCCACCGCCGCCACGGTCAAAGTCGCGGCGAAATATCTCACGGAAAGGGTCGCAGTTATAGATCCGAAACCCGTGATCAGTTCCCGCAGCGAAGCAACCAAAGTCCTGGTTGAAGGAGAGGTGGAGGAGAGATATTGGCGGCGAAGGAGACGACGAAGACTCCGGCGGGGACGAGATGGGGGTGTGGTAGTTAGGGTTTGGATTAGGATTGGAAGGAGTATCGGTGACGGGGTTGACGAATTGATCTTGAGGCATAATTGAATCGCGGTCTTCGGGGAGAGTGGAATTAGGGTTTGGATTGGGCCATGGAGGAGAAGTGTAGGCAGTGAGGGTCTCCATGAATGGATCGAGGATCTAATTACAATTTTTTATGATTACAAGGTGTATAGATTTATTGAAGGACACGCACTGTCGCCTTGGCCTTTGTCCTCACGCAACTTTCACGGACATGCATTGCAGACCGGGTCATGGGTTTTGTTGTTTTTAAATATTTGGCACCCGTCCTACATTTATTTTTTAATTAAATTACAATATACAGAATAATATTAATATTAAACTGAGATTTTACGCTACCATACTTTTTTAAAGGGGTCAAATCTTCTATTTCGATTATAATATTTTCATTATATTTTATTAAATCTCATCTACACATTTATATAAACACCTTAAAAGTTACTACCATTTCATAAGACAGTATATTTTTTTAAAGGGATTAAATCTTTTATTTTGATTATAATATTCTTATCATATTTTATTAAATCTCGTTCACACATTTATATAAACCCTACATAAATATATGAATAAAATTTAATAAAATCACGTTAGAACAAAATAATTGGAAGACAAGATTTGACGTGCTTTTTAAGACCCAGATCAATGTTTAATATCCAAATCCTGTTTCCAGTCCCTAAAAATGACCTTTGTTCATTTTCAGTTGCTACATTTTGCACCGCTTAACGCAACAAACAAAACTAAGGACTGGGAAAAGGGTGATTAGCAATCCTGTGCAGTTGAGTCCAAGTCTCTCATCAAACAGTAACAAACGGAGAGGGATTATGTACAAGCTCAACAAACTCTCGCCGCGAATGGATACCGCGAACTGCCACGCTGGACAAGATTACACTGGGATCACACCACTATTTCAGAAAAGTGTGCACATAACATGATAGTCTCGTTAGTTCCCACGACATGAACCTCTTTCCTGTGGTCATAATGTCAACGTCAAAGCTAACTGGTTTAAACGTCATAAATCATCTGAACCATACAGCACAGATGTAAGGTGAGCACAAAATGATACCAATTGATAGCAAAACATGGAACACTCGACTAACTTTATAGAGCTATCACAGCTTTTATTAAAACTTGTGTCCATCTCTCATGCTGGTAAAGTTAACGCCACGTATAAGCAAAGTTTTATATGACCTATTTGTTCCGTACACACTTTAGAAGATAGTCCTTCTGAGGATCAATACATACCATGGGGGGTAAATACAGATCAAGTTGCCAACTTCAAGATCAACGTTGCTGCAAACTCTTGGACTGAATATAATTGTCCTCTTTCTGACTCTATCAACTAATGATTGCCCGCTCTCTGGCCAATGAAATTCCTGCAAAGAACATACACCGTACCTTTAATCAAAGAATTGCTGGTGGTGAGGAAGTTTAGTCAGACTGTAGGGATTAGATTAAAATATTCTCTTAGCAGGATTTCCTTTGAGTACTTGGAGAAACAATACCCAATAGGTCCACTTCAATAATTGCTCATAACACACCGTCACCAGAAAATTTGTTGTCGCTGATCACAAGTCCAACAAGTGGAACATGGAAAACCGTGACACAAATGCATGCAATTGCTCCAAAGATTCTGAATCAGTAACACATTTCTGGTTAAATAAGGGCTACTTCCACTAAGACCCCCTGTTGTCTCTCTGTTCTTTGAAAACCCCCCTTGGTAATTATTTTTTTATTATTTATTTTTTCCGGAATAGAATTGAAAGAAATACTTTGAGTAACATTATTATATTAATACCTACTATAGCATTACACAGTAAAATACAGTCAAAAGAGTCTGTCTCATTGTTTATCTGCTTTGATGCCTATATGTGCAGTGCCTGTCAAACCTTTTCTTCTGAAGAATTACCTCTGTGTTCTTGCCAAAAGAGCAACAGCAAACTGTCAGCTTTGCATCCAAATATTTTGACAGGATCTCCACTATAATGGAGCCCGATTCTTCTGTATCAAAACAAATGCTCAATATCAGTAATGGCCAGAAGCAGATAAAGTGAGCATATTTCTCTCGTCATTTCATATACTTGTTGAAAGCAATCAATTGGTAGAAATGCATAGATAACAAAGGTTTGTTACCATTTGGGCTAACTCCCTTCTGTAGCTTTTGAACAAAGGCTGTATCTCTTTCCTTTTCACTCAGGATGACCTGCTGCAAATGGTTGAACAGTCCCATACTAGAATTTGCAAAAAACATGCTTATGCGTATCAGATAATTGTTCAAAGTCAACTTAAGCAATTAAGAACAGCAGCCTAGATGGTAGGAAATAGATAGTTCTCATTTACCCGGATGCTTTGTGTGATCTCACAAGAGAATCCACACTATCCAAGGATTTAGTGGCCAAGGCTTCCTGAAAAAGTTCGGACATAGTTTGCTTCTTCACCTCCAGGTTGGCACACTTTGGGTTTTGAGAAGTTAACTGCATAGCACAAAAGTGTTTGCATTTATTATATAGGAAAATCGTGAAAGAAATTATGAAAGAGGAGTACCTCATCGTCACCTGATGACCCGCTAGCTAGGCCTTCATTGTCAATTGTTCTATCTCCCAAAGGATATAAACTTCTTTTCTGTTTAGGATGCAACCTCTTCCCTCTTCTTCTAGTATCCTGGGGCAAACATTTCATCGAAGTGGAAAGAAAAGGGAGTAAAGGAAACAAAAATATTGCTAATAGAAAAAAACAAATTAAACCTTATTTGCATATCCTGTTCTAGGAATATTTTTGTCCTGAAGGCCATCTAAAAGTGCAGCCATTGACTTTTCAACCATTCCATCCCCAACAGCTGCTACTTCTCCAGGCATTGTCTCTAACTGTTTGCACTTTCTTCGTTGAAAATCTTTACAAAGTATGGGATTTGAATTCCTTAAGATTCCAGATTCAATTGTTTCTGGCTTTGCTAGCATATCATGAGGCTCAAGTGATATTTCATTCTTAGGAACAGGTGGAGAAAGGTCATTTTTCAGTGACTGAAAATTCAAAGAAGAATTTTGCATGGCTTTGGCCCTGATATCTGCAGGCCAAAATGCATTTAGAGATATAAAATATCCTTCCATGAATTTCCCCTACGATAATATTTTTTGCACATTGGGTAAGAGAATACAAGTAGCATAACTTCCTGAAAGATTCAAAGAACAAACAAATCTATTTTCCCTGTAATGCAGAACATAAATTGGATCATAATATAATCCAACACACTGAGCAGGCAATATTGAAGATGGACTCGTGGGTTCATTCATGGGCTTGAACTATTTGCCACAAGGGTAGAATGTATAAGAGTGGAAAAGGGAAATATTTAATTGAACAATAACTATCGAATAAGAGAATAACTTCACATGAAGTATTTGCTTAGGAATAGACAGAACAGGGGGACGAAGCATTCTCTTTCAAGGGAATTACCACCTCAATATCATTACTTGATGCATGCAACCCATTGTGCTTCTCACTCTCAAAACTATTAGCTTTCTCATATTTATATAACTTCTTAAGCCTGACTCAAGAAGCAAGACTAGTATTCTAATCCAACCATGGCAAATCTAATTAAAACTCATATTAGTGACCAAGAAGAAACAACTCCCACACTAAACATTTAAAACGATATAAAAAATCAACCAGACGAAATTACTCAATTAGTTAATAAATTAACCTTAACCAATACTAACAAACCATTTGAAACTTTAATTTCCTTTCAATGGGTTTGAATGTCCCATTGATATATTTACATAAAAGATATTTCCTTGAGTTGGGTGGTTTTTCCATACTTGCATCAATTTGCACAAGCAATTTGTCTTTCAAAGAATAATTGTATAATTCAAGTAGCTTTGTACAAAGGGCTTCTAATGCTTTAACAGTATTAGTATTTTCATCAGTCCATGACCATTGTTTCTTGGTACTACATTTTAGTTGTAAAATTTTTCTTTCTTTAGCTAAATCTTTTAAAAATCCTTGGTCTGAAATATAATTTAATAATCCTAAAAATTTTTGAACTTCCGTGGGATTTTTTAATTTATCTGGAAAATTTTGTAATTTTTCAAGAATATTTGGTTGTAATTTTAAATATCCATTAGAAAACTCTATTCCTAAATATTCTACATTTTGTTGTGCTAACTTGATTTTCTTTTTACTGAGAATTAATCCTTTCTGTTGACATCTGGATAAAACAAGTTTTACTTTCTTCAAATGATCATCCTTATCTTTATTTGAAAAAATAATAATATCATCAATATATTGTAAAATAAATTCATCTAATTCTTCTAAATTATTATCCATAAATCTTTGATAAATTCCAAGGGCTTGTTTTAATCCAAAAGGTAATACATTCCATTAATAATGTTTTTGAGGTGGACATGTAAAGGCAGTTAAGGGATTTGTGTTTTCATGTAATCATAATTGTCAATATCCCGATTTTGCATCTAAGGTTGTAAACAAATGATGTCCTTTTAAACGATTAATAATATATGCATCGCTTATTGTAGCTTTATTTAGTTCTTTATAATTGATAACCATTTTTCTTTTTCCACGTTTTTGTTCTAAATGATTATTTATCCCATAAATAAAACAGTCGAAGAACGATTCTTAGATAAACCAAAAGAAAATATAGTAGCCTATAATTTAGGAGGAGCAATTACAATTACAAAAGAAGTAATAGCACAAAAATGTTTAGAAGCAAAATTACACAGAACATTAAGACATAAAGATATTCAACTATGTTGTTCAAAATATTCAGAAGTACCTCAACAATATGGATGTGACACTTCTATATTTCATCAAAATTATAGAAAACAAAGAAAAAATAAAAAATATAAATGGCAAAAATATCCAATAAAACAATATCAAAAGTTTAAACCTTATAAAAAATATTTTAGACGAAAAGCTTATCGTAGATTTAAACCTAAAAAGAAATATTGCCCTAAAAATAAGAAAAAATGTAGATGTTGGTTATGTAAAGAAGAAGGTCATTATGCAAACAACTTCACAAAAAGAAAAAGAAAAGGTTAACATTTTAAACTCAGCAATAAAATATAACTTAGAACCCATAGCATCAGATTATGAAACCGATTCAACAATCTCATCCATTTATCAATATGAATTTCAAGGTTCAGAAACAAAATCAACAATTAAATCCGAATATAACTTTTATTCAAGTAGCGATTCAAACTAAAAAACTTAATGCATTTATTGATACTGGAGCAACCATCTGTGTAGCATCCAAATCATTATTAAACAACTGGAAAAAACCTAACAAACCTTTACAAATACGAATAGTCGATGGAAGTATAAAATCTATATGGTATGTAAGTTATTATAATAATATTATTATTGAAAATTATACATTTATTGTCCCTTCTATTTATCAACAAGAATCAGGATTACCACTAATTTTAGGAAATATTTTTCTTAAATTATATAATCCTTTTTGTCAATATCTACATTATATAACATTAAAAACAGCAATAATTAAATTGATAAATCAAAAAGCAATCATTCTTAAAATTCCTATTTATCATACTACTTATTATAAAACATTACAATTAATAATGAAAAAACTAATTTACTCACCAAAAATCAATCATCCTTAAAATTCCTATTTATCATGCTACTTATTATAAAACATTACAATTAATAATCAAAAAACTAATTTACTCATCAGAAATCAATCATCCTTAAAATTCCTATTTATCGTACTACTTATTATAAAACATTACAATTAACAATCAAAAAACTAATTTACTCAATAATGTAGTTTACAAAACGAAATAGAAACCTTAATAGAAAACGTATGTAGTGAAAACCCATTAGATCCAATAAAAAATAACAACAATCAATTAATCGAAATAAAACTAAAGGATACTACACAAGAAATTAATATTAAAAATAATATACCATATACACAACAAGATGTACAAGAATTTTTAAGTTAATGCTCTGAATTATTACAAAACGATTTAAATCTTCTTCTAGTTCAATAGGTTTATAATTCCAATTATACTTATTTTGATTATCTCTTTTTCTTTTTTCTCCACATTGACTGGATTCAGGTTGTTCTTCTGTTTTATGTTGATTGGTATAAATACCTTGATCAGAGTCATATCCATAAATAATTTCATCTTTATCAGCAATAAGTTTTAAAGTTTCAAATGGTTTGTTAGTATTGGTTAAGGTTAATTTATTAACTAATTGAGTAATTTTGTCTAGTTGATTTTTTATATTGTTTTCAATATTTAGCGTAGGAGTTGTTTCTTCTTGGTCACTAATATGAGTTTTAGTTAGATTCGCCATGGTTTGATTAAAGTACTAGTCTTGCTTGTTGAATCAAGCTTTGATACATTTTTGCTTTCTTTTCTTCGTTTTGCTTTGATTCTATAATTTGTTTAATTGTATCTATAGATGTTATAATTGGTCAAAATTTTCATTTAAAAACCCTAAATCATTTGCTAATGTCAATTCCTTATTTTTGATAATTTGAAGTTCATTATTAAAGGTAGAGTAGTAATATTTAATTTTGTTAATTATTAATGCTCATCGAGTAGTTTTAAGATGTTCTTTTAATTCATTAAGTTGATTTTTTAATTGTTAGTAATTCTTGACTTATTTTAATTTCTGGTTTATCTTGTTCAGTACTAATTTGAGGATCGATAATTTTAATTCCTAGTTCAACGAATCTAATAGATCTTTTTAATCTGATAGATTGTGATCTTAAGGGTAATTATTCTTTTAATGATTTATTTTCAGATAATGATAATCGAGCTGCAGATGGTTCTATACTTATTGGATAATTAATAGCTGGTAATTGTCTTAAATTTGTTCCTACTTTAGCTACATCTATAAATAATTGATCGATGTGTATTCTATCTGTATTTTTAAATTCAATACTATGATGTGAATTGGTTAGCGCATAGCTATTTTGATATGTAATAAAAAAATGGGTATTGACCTTCTATCATTAAATCTTCCTTATAAAATTTATAAGCAATTGTAATAGTTTCATCAAGATTTTGTGATTGTAATGGGATTCCTAATTTGAGGAGGGTATTAAATTTTATTTTTCCATAAGCTAAATTTCCATTCATTATTTCTATGATTCGATCATTTAAATTGTTCATTCTTTCATCTATAATCGCCATCCGTGTTGGTGAATCGATTCCTTCTTGAAAGGTGGATTTTAATAATATTTGTGTAGTAGAAAGATGTACATATCTGATTTTCTTCGTTTATTCTCTAGAATTTTTTGTAATTGATTATAGATTTGTTCTTGATTAATTAGATTGATAAGTATATGTCCATTACATTGATCCATTCGAATAAGGGTTTCATGAACTATTTTTCCAAAACATATAATATTTTTGTGATTAATAATATTTTTAAAGGGGTGATGTATTATATCTTGGCCTTCTTTTAGGTTTAAACTAGTTTTCTCTATTTGTTTTTGTTTTTCTTTGGATAATAATGTATTAATACGAAAGGTACCAATAGATTCACTTAAATCCAAACAATCTATATCTAATATATCATCTGAAGTGTTTTCTGTCATAATTAGTGATGAATAAGTTGTTGATGTGCTAGAAGTTGATTTCGTGTGTTTTGTACTTCATGGTTATAAAGATTATACATGTCTGTAGCATTATCTAATCATTGTTTAATGGGTAATAAGCCTCTATTATTAATGAAAAATTGCAAATAAGTATATCTTTCTTCATAATGTTCTTTTTCAGTTTTATAAGTGGTTACTAAACTTTCAAAATAAAGAATTTCTGCAGTAGATGACTACATATAATACACTAATTAGTCATCCTGAGTGAGTTTGATAATGATCTTTAAATTGATTAAAAGTTTGTTTCTTTTCTTCTTTTTCTTGTTCTAATAGGGTAGTGAGTCTACTATAATATCTCTAAATGTTTGCAGAGTAGATTTAGAAGCTTGAATAGAAAGAAAGAATTCATAAATAGCGGTAAATTCTTTAATACATACACGACTGAGTGTTAGTTTTGAATCCATATGTACCATTAATCTATGTAAAGTTCAAAAAGTTTGACAGATAGGTATTATTGAAAATTTTCATTAAGTAAATATTGTTGCAGAATAGTTCTGAAACTATAAGTCCAACATGCATTAAGAAAAGCAATAAAATCTCGTGGATCTAAAGATATAAAACTGATATATAACATGAATAAAAAAGGTTGAATATAATAGATGCTAAGTAATAATTGAATAATAAGTGATGAAATAATAACTTTAAAAATCACCCTAATGCAGAACATAAATTGGATCATAATATAATCCAACACACTGAGCAGGTAATATTGAAGATGGACTCGTTTGTTCATTCATGGGCTTGAACTATTTGCCACAATGGTAGAATGTATAAAAGTGGAAAAAGGAGATATTTAATTGAACAATAACTATTGAATAAGAGAATACCTTCACATGAAGTATTTGCTTTGGAATAGACAGAACAGGGGGACAAAGCATTCTCTTTCAAGGGAATTACCACCTCAATATCATTACTTGATGCATGCAACCCATTGTGCTTCTCACTCTCA
>JAOSBN010000009.1:19060530-19073022 GCA_027563595.1 Erythroxylum suave
TTTTGTATATTGTTTAATATATTTTAAATAATATTTATATTTTAAATAATTTTATTATAAAATAAAATATAGTTAAAGTTAATAAAAGTGCTTTTTATTTTTACGTTGTCAAACAGTCTATTGTATGAAGCTCTTTTTAAAAAGCTATTTTTTTAATTGACAGTTAAACAGTCAACTAACTTTTTAAAAAAGCTCTTCTGACAAAAGCTCTACTGACAAAAGCTCTATTAACAAAAGCTCTACTGATATAAACTCAACCAAACAGGCACTAAAACAACATTGGTGCAATATCAAGCTGCACTTGACTAAAACTCCCAGTTTGTCTGTCAACATATCCTCTCAATGAATTGAAGTTGATTAACGTGCTCAGCTTCCCTTATACATTAATTGAAATTTTTAAATGTTGTATTATGAACATTCAATCACACAACAAACCAACTTTGATCGCATAACCAATTTTGATCCCTCTTTTAACACGAACAGCACCTTGCAACATAACAGTCTTAGTCATAGAATTCTATTCCATCTCTAATGTCATTTTTATTCAACTAAACAAAAGCAGTAAAGCTAGATAACATTCCCCACAAAAACCCCAGAAATCACTGATGTCCATGATGTTAAACTTCTTCTAAAGCATACAAGTCCACTTTTCACAAGCAAAAGCAGAAATCATAGGTAACAAACAGCATAGCTGGAGCTAGCAAAACACAAGTCCACTTTTCACAAGCATACTGAGAAATTGTGCTACCTCAGCAAATTATTAATAAGTTCTCTAGTTTAAGGTTGTATATCACACAAACCATTTCTAGTTTTTCCCAATTCCTTCACAAACAAATGCACAAAACAGACCCAAAAATGCTTCTTTCCTTTCCTAAAATTATATTTCAAACTTGCAGCCATTCATGAAATGCCAAAATTTTTTATATCACCATCAGACCTAATTCCAACATCAATATACCCCTGTAGAATTTTAGTACACAAAAAGTAGTTCATAAATATGCATCCATGGGAAAGAGGAAATCCATCAAAGCCAACAAAAGTTTGAAATGCAAGAGACTGTCAATAAAATGACAAAATTATGACGATAATGAGAACATATATTACAATAGAGAAAACTCCATATTTATTCCAAGAAACACATGAAATGAGTCTAAATTCCAGAAATTGATCAAGTTAGAAGCAGACAAATTTCAACACACAAACTTAGACAAGTTGGGTTTACGAGAAAAAATGAAACTAAAATCAATTCGTGGTGACAAATGTTGGGGAAAAAGGTTGTGTTTACCTAATCAACGCAACTGGTGGAGAAAAGAGACAAAAGTGTGAAGAGTGAGAGAGACCCATTGAGTCAGAGACTAAGACTGTGAGTGGAGAAAAGAGAAGAGAGCGTGAAGAATGCAAGAGGACCACTGAGCCAGAGACGAAGAGCATCAGTGAGAGTCGTCGAGAGAGAGGTGTGCTACTACGTAAGTGAGAAAGACAGGGGTGTGCATGAGGGAGAGGGACAAAAGTTGTCCAACAGAAACAAAGCTTGCATTGACCTATTTTGGATGTTTGCAAAATAGGTAAAGATGGGGTGGTAGCATCTTTAGCTATTCTCCCATGTCAACGAATTCTTAACCTACTGAATGATTATTCCGTAGGTATTTTTGTAACCAAACAAAGTTTAGTTAATACGTAGGAATAGATGGGTAATAGAAAAGCTATTACCGGTCAACCAATCAGCCAATTAGTGGTTTATTTTTGGTTAACCATTTAATAAGAACACGTGATGTAATATATCATGTGTTAAATCCATACATGTAATTTTGTAATTTGATTTTTCATTAATTTTTAACATTTTTTTATAATTTTCGGAAATAAAGGAAATGTGAGTATTTATAAATGTTTTCAAAATTAGACCGGAAATTAAATTGATAAGATAAAAGTTTAAGGTTTAAAAGGTTCAACCAATATTATAAGTTAACAACTGTATAAATTTGAAAATTTTGAAAAATAATTGGAAAAGTTTGTTCTTACTTATTAAAAAATATAAAGTTTAACTAAAAAAGAGAGAGAATTAATTAGTTTATTTTTGTTTACAAAACATATTAGTTTATGAAATTTGACTGGTCAATTAAGAAACTGATTGATTTTTAATAACAAAAATTATTAAACTAAATCAAGCCAAAAAATTAAAAATTGAATAAAAAATGGCCAGCTCAAGATTTTCACTATTAAATCGGTCAAATCGATTTAGTTTTTAAAACATTGGTATTTGTCCAACCTCATATAATTGGCTTTGATTTAATATTATGAGAAATCATATAATTCTTAAAGATTGAAAAATGCCACTTTAATCCTAAAACACTATTCATAGTTTAAAATATGTCAATCCATGGTTTTTTTTCCCTATTATAAGAGTTGGACGCCCTCCACTACTCTATAGCCTTAAATTATTTTTAATTGGATCAAATTCTTAAAAATATTAAATAACTTGTTGAAGAAAATTAAGAGGAAAATTTCTTTATTTCTCTCTTACTCTTTTAGTTTGCAATGCATTAGAATATATACAACAAGTTTTAAATACATAATAGGAAACTACTAATTTAGAAATAAAGAAAATCTTAACTAAAATTCCTCAAATTAAGGGATATCATTAACACTCATAATATCTATTAAATAATAATAGTATTTACAAGTAAGATACATCTTGACATTCCCCCTTAAGATGAGGAATAAATATCTTCCATTATCAACTTGGAAATATTATCATGAAAATTGGAGATGTTCAACCTTTTGATAAGAGCGTTTACAAGTTGGTACACTATTGGAACATAAGATAAACATGTTAATCCCTCCTCTAGATTCTCTTTGATGAAATGCTTGTCAATCTCGATATGTTTCATCTTGTCATGTTGTATAGGATTATGAACAATGTCGATAGCAAATTTGTTATCACAATAGAGTTTATAGGACCTTACCACTTGACACTTTAAGTTGTTTAGGATAATCTTCAACTACAACATCTCACACAAACCTTAAGCAATTGTTCTTAGTTCTGATTCGACAGATGATCTAGCTATAACATTCTACTTTTTACTCCTCCATCTCATAAGATTACCTCCAAAGAACGTATAGTACCCAGTAGTTGATCGTTTATCCACTATAGATCTTCTATTATCTGCCCTGATGTAGACATCAAGGGTAAAATCCTTTTTATCTTTTGAACATGATTCATTTTCCTAGATTTCATTTCAAATATTATAGCAGTCTATAAGCGGTTGTAGATGTGACTCCCTTAGATCATGCATTAACTGACTAATTACACTCACATTGTATGTTATGTTTGGTCCAGTATGTGCAAGGTAGATGAGCCTCCATATAAGTCTCTTGTACATTTTTCTATCCACATAAGGTTCTTCTTTTGCTTCTCCAAGGTTTTTGATTAGCTTCTATAGGTGTAGATATCGGCTTACATCTAGTTTCCCCTGTCTCCTTTAATAAATCAACCATATATTTTTGTTGGGATATAAAAATCCGCATTTTGGAGTATGTCACCTCAATACCTAGAAAGTACTTCAGCTCCTTTATCTCGAATTCCTTGACAAGTCTTTGTTTCAGTTCTAGTTTTTCCTTTTCATCATTCCCAGTGACAGTGATGTCATCCACATACACAAGAAGTGTTGTTACTCCCTGCAAACAAATGCTTTGTGATAAGAGTAATGATCACCATGACTCTATTAGTATCCAGATATTTTCATAACTTTGGTAAACCTTCCAAACCATGCTTTTAATGGTTGTTTTAGTCTATAAAGGGCCTTCTTCAACTTACAAACTTTATCCCCTTTTTTTTTTTTAAATCTTGGCGGGATATCCATGTAAATTTCTTCATCTATGTCTCCATGAAGAAATGCATTCTTTATCTTGTATTGTCAAAGTTGCTAATCAAAATATGCTACTAGGGATAGCAGAGTCCTAACAATGTTCATTTTTTCCACAGGTGCAAATGTCTCATGATAATCTTCCTCATAAGTTTGAGTATATCCCTTAGCCGCCAACCTTGCTTTATATCTCTCAAGTGATCCATCAGCCTTATACTTAGGTGTAAAATCCACTTACAACCAACTATGTTATTCCCTTTTAGTCTATCCACAATCTCCCAAGTTTGATTCTTTTCTAGAGCGTTCATCTCCTATTTCTTGGCATTTCTTCATTCTCTTTTTAATAATGCCTCAGATACGATAGTAGGGATAAAAATGGTGTTGAGGTTGGTAATGAATTTTCTATAGATTGATGACAGATTTTTAAGTGACATAGTGAGACAATGGATAAATGGGTCTTTTGGTGCATTCTCTACTACCTTTTTTGATAGCTATATGAGATCATCACTAAGTTGTTCTACTGACTATATAAGATCATCACTAAGTGGTTCTACTGACTGTGCACTTAGGATTGGATCTAATCTTACCGTGGGGTTCTTGTCAATGACCTAGTTAGATTCTTAAACTTGTTGCAGGTCTGGAATCATCCTCCTAGTCTATACTTTGTGAAAATTTTGGAACATTATGAATAACCTGATCTGGAACTTGAGAAGATACAATTTCAGAAACCTAGGCTGGATTCGGATTAGATTTTACAGAAGTAGGAATTGATGATGGACTCTGATTTGATAAAGGAACAAACTCTAATGGAGAACCAGTGAGTGATACTGACCCTATTGGACGACTAGGGATATCAAGGGTACAAGTACTCTAAAAAATACTATCTTCTAATAAGGATGTAGTCTCCTCCTGAAGTTTGAACTTCTTATAATTTGTGCTCTATGAAGGTCATATCAACTAAAACATAAAGTTTTCTAGTTAGAGGATTGTAAAATTTTTAGCCTTTTTGTGGAGAAGAATAAGCAAGGAAAACACTCTTGTGCTCAGGGATCTAATTTTCCACTTTCATGACTATAAATTTGAATAAAGTTTGTGTAACCAAATATCCTAGGAATAAGTCCATTAGAACTTCAAAACTCTGGATAAAAGGTTTTAAGGCCCTCCATGGGACTTTTATTGGATAAAACTTATGAGGGCAATCTATTGATCATATGAGTAGCTATGAGGACAGCCTCCCCCTAATAAGATTTTGGAACATTTCCCTGGAAAAGTAACACCCTAGTCACATTGAGTAAGTGCCCATTTTTACGTTTAGCCACACCATTTTGTTGGGGTGTGTCAACATAAGAAGAATTATGAATAATCCCTACTTTTGAAAGTATGGAGTCATCGTGTGATTGAAGTATTCCTTAGCATTGTTTGACCTAAAATTCTTAATTTTGACTCCAAATTGATTGTGAATCATATAAAGAAAAGTAGGGATAACAATGCTAACATCATATTTTTGTTTAAATAAAGCCAAGTAACCTGAGTACGATCATCTATAAATGTAACAAACCATCTAGCACAAGAAATATTTGAAACCCCAATATGTCACTATGAATCAAATGAAAGGGTTTAGAACTTCTTTTATTGTTGATAGGAAAAGATATACGAGTGTATTTTGCTAACTCATAAATTTCACAACAAAAATCTGAAATATCTATTTGAACAAGTTAGGAAACATGAATTTAAGGACTCTAAATGTAGGATGACCAAGGCAAAGATGATATAGCCAAATGGTCTCTTTATTGGAAGAACTAAACAAAGACATATATAAGCTATTCATAATACTCTGAGAAGAATCAAGGTGATAGAGGCCATTCTTTTTCTTAGCAAGTCCAATCTTCCTCCCCAAGCCCTGATCCTGCAAAACACAATAAGTAGGAGAAAAAATTGCAAGGCATTTAAGATCATGAGTAAGTTTTTTTTATTGGCACAAGGATGGTTGATAATTTTGGCACATGAAGTACATTTTTAAGAGTAAAGGTAGATGTAACCATGGTGTTTCCTACGCCTGCAACGATAGCCAAAGATCCATTTGCGACTATGATCTTCCTATTACTAAGGTAAGGGTTATAGGTATTGAAAAATCATGATGAATGGCTGGAATCAATTATCGATAAATTGGTGTAGGTTGTATCTAAGACATTTATGCAAGTGGGGAATGAAGACTTACTTAAGTGAGCCAATGAACAAACCCTATATGGTTTTTCATGGGATTCTAGTTAGTTTTATAGTTTTTCTATCTCCTCATTGTTGAATCCACCATTATCCGCCTTCACTTTTTTATTGAATTGTTCTGCTGTGAGCTTGAGGTTGATTAAATTGCTAGAACCTTGGTTGCCCTCTGCGGTTTCCCCACTCATGACTTAGTGCTTTACCATTTAATTTCCAACATCTTTCTTTGGTATGTCTTAGTTTCTTACAATATATACACCATAAATTGTCTTCGTTATCCTTCAACTGAAGATTTTTGTCAATCTTTCCTCTCTCCTGTTGATCTCCTTTTGATGTTAGTATAGTCCCTTCAATTGTTGGATGTTTGTTGTAGCATACCACTCCCATAGAGCATAAACACGACATACCGAAGGATATTCAAGAACATACTTTATGAAAATGGCATGTTAAAACAGTTAAATCAATTCATTTTTTTTACTTTTTAATCCATCGTACATAACAAAAAACATTCCAATAATCATATTGTTTCATTTTTATTCATAAACATGTACAATCTTGCATGTCATTACATTTCCAAAATTCACATGTACAATATATAATAGTTAAGAGATACAATCCTTGATACAACATAACTAAGACACTTACAGGTACAACTAATCCCGACACTGACTTATATCCAAATGCAGAAGTTAATTCAACTAGATTTCTCTTAAACTTGAAAAATAATGGTGTAATTTTGGTGAGTTTGTGAACTCAGTAAGTAAATCTTCATCGATGTGCACACTCAAAACAGACATAAATATCGCAAGTGTATAACATAGTTCAATCAGTATCTCACATCATTCAAAATCAAATCCTATATATCATATTGTTCAAAATTTAGGACCTGATCGCAGTATTCATCATATTTCAATAAGTTTGTTATGAACACAAGCATTTCATATAATCATTTCAGGATAATCCAATCATTCATTTCATCTCATTCATATCATCTACAAATACACAAATATAGCATATCATTGTATCCACGCAATTCAGTCATTCTTTGTAAATATTCACACAGTACATGTAAAGATACATATACAGTGCACATGAGATTCCACTTTCATTTTTATTTTATTGTGATTGAGTGCCTTTAATTGTCCCATGTCTCTTGTAGATACTGGGCTTATTTTAGGTATTAACCTATATCCTTTATGGATACTTGGTTTATTTCAAGTATTGACCCATATCCCTTGTGGATACCAGGCTTATTCATAACTGTACCTGTGTCTCTTTGTATATATTTTGAGCTTTAAGCTCCTTTCAGTCTGGTCACTCCTGTCACAACTCCTTTATCTGATCATGCACATCAATGCCATAAAATGCATCATCTTACATAATGTGCTATCAATCACTTTTATTCGATAAGCACAGTCATTTATCACAATTATCGGATCAGAGTCTGACATTTAACATTCAGTTGAGCATCACTTATTTCATTCATATTCACATTTACCATCATATTTTGGTCTAGCATTCAACAACAATGTTAAGCATCATTTATTCAGTCAAATTCACATACAATGAGCACTTCCAATATAGTCCTGAATAATGCTCTCCTCAAATAGTTGATATTTGGAATTATCACAATCAAACTAGTAATAGTTCATTATATAAAAATTAAACAAGAGCAATTCAAGCATAGTGAGATACATCTAAGTTAACTCACTACACATATAACTCAAACAGAAAACCGCATAATTGAGTTGACACATCTAGGTTAACTCACAGTATTCTCTAGTAAGTTATTGCCTTGATGATTCGACAATGTCTGGATGTTGTCAGTGTATTTCTGCTTCTATTGTCATGCCATACACACACAATTCACATATTACTAAGTTGATCAATCACATAATTATTCATCCATGCACATGCAATTGTGTCATGTTCAATACATGCTCAATTGACTACTCGGATATTTATCCCTAATCACATCACTTGACCATTAACAACATCATTTGTGTATGTCAAGCTTATGCTTAGGTTCATAGATCGAAAAACTCGGTTAATCTAATCTTATAATTTAATCATCCATCAATGGTATTCTAGCATTTTATGATCTCATAATACTCAATTCTCATTCATCTTTACTTAATATTCATCATTCATCTTAATGGAATCACAGTAGCCATCATAGGTTCACCTTCATTTCCATAACATCTCAAAATTTCAGATTTGAACACTTAATATTCAACAATCCATTCTTACATTATAACCTAAATCATCACCCTAAACATGTCATTCATTTAATCACTTATTTAAGCATCGTTCTAAGTTCAATTAAAGCTTCATTCAAGCCTAGAAGCATCATAGGGAAGTGCCTAATCATTTCATTTTGCAATCCACAACTAAAGAAGCATATAGGATGTTTAGCCAATTCCCATTTTCTAACTTTTCCAACTCTATTTTTAGGTCAGTTTTATATGACCATTATGACCTAGAAAATGAATTATTTAGGTAAAACCTTCTTATAAAAAATGTTTTTATATGTCCAAAGTTTCTAATAACATCACATATATTCAGATTGGTTCAGTATTCTACAAGTTATGCCCAAAATACTAAAGACTGTTCTCAAAAAATGATAACACCCAACAATCAACTTCAAGCAAAATTTAGGAACCTAAAGACAGAATTCAAATTCAATTCCTTCATGATGATTATAGCTATATGTCTCTAGTTTAATATAAATTAAAAATCACCCCTTTTGGATATATAAATATTAATATATGGCTAAAATACAGATGCCTATTCAGTGGAAACACTCCATTTAACATATTCTAGCACACTTCATCATCAACCTTCAATAAATCATTATTAAGACATCTCCTAACTAAACTGTTTTATAGAAACATTAATAAGACATCAGTAATCATTTTTCATGTTTTATACTTCCACTAATTCGAACTCTAAAGTCCTCAAAAATCAGGAAATAATACAAAGTTCCTGCATAGGGATCTATCACAGGCAGTATTGGGGAAACACACATAACTTGAGCTCTAGTCACTATTTTCTCAAGCAACTTTCACAGCACCATAATTTCAACTTACCTTTATAACTTCTTTCTCCTCTTCTCTTCCTTTTTTTTCTTTCCTTCTCTTCTCATTTTTGTTTTTCTCTCTCTTGTGACCTTATGGCCGACCTCCACTCTCACTTCTATTGCCTTTTTCATCCATTTTCTCTAGAAAATTCAAGGTCAATTAATCCATATGTTACCATTCTATTGTTCTATATGTCACCCTTCTATTGGTATATATGTTACCCTCCTATTAGTCCCTATATCACTATTCTATTGGTCCATGCGTCACCCTTTTATGGGTAAATATGTTATCCTTCTATTGGTCCATGTGTCACTTACTTTAGGTTCCACATGTCACTCATTTAAGCCTCTATATGTCATTACGTGTAAGGCTACATATGTCAACTATTATAAGGCTACATATGTCATCATTTGTAAACCTACATATGTCACCATTCTAAAACTACTTATGTGACAAGTCTAAAGTGTCATTTGTTACAAATTTAAAGGGACACTTGTCCCTCATAGACTCAAGCCACTTGTCATCCAATTAATTGAGCCATTTGTCACTTATTTCCAATGTCATATGTCATTATTTCATAGGCCTAATCAACCTAAATTCCCATGTATCAATTTGTCTTGCTCTTTAACATTTTTCCTAGACTGGGTGCACATATCACCTCATCAATTACTCAATTGTAATGATAAATTTCCAATTCACTAAATATAATCCATCAATTCATGTTATTAGTAAATCAAACTGCAGAACATTGGGAATGTACATTCATAGCACATTCATTTTTGTTCCATACGTTGGAATATGTCAATTGAGTCCATATACTATTTTGCAATTTTTTCTAAATCATGATTCATATGTGTATACGAATATTATACATGTGAATGAAATGCACCTCGTAAATTCTTAAATGAAATAACTTATGTGACTCAATCTAACAGTTTAATCTCATAACAATTTTAGGAGGCGGGATATTACATTTGTTCCACTCTCCTCAACTTTAATTAATGAGATTGTCCCTTCCAATGATGACATCTCTTCTTTACCAATAATTTGGACTCTTACTTGGTCAAATTCTAGGTTCAAACCAGCCAAAAAATCATACACTCAATCTTTCTCAGTAAAATTCTTTAGGATTGCAGCATCTTCTGCACGCTTTATCTCAAATACTCGATAATGATTAAGTTCCTGCCATGAATTCTACAGAAGATTCACATATTTTGTAACATTTTTATCTCCTTATTTTGCTACACCAATTTTGATTTTTACCTCATAAATCCTGGCTGTATCACGATCCTTTGGATAGGTACATAGGATAAACTCCCAATTCTCCTTTGCAGAGCAAGAAACATATAGGTGTCACTAATGGTAGAATCTATCGAGTCCCAAGCCTGTGATGTAATCATTGAATCCTCTTCTTCCCATGCTTCAAATGCTGAGTCCTGCGTTTCTAGTCCATTTCTTGTGATATCGCTAAGTCTTCCTTTACCCTTTAGGTATGTATGAAGGAATTGAGACCACTTCGGATAGTTTTTTTTTCCATTTAGTCAATTAGAAGCTCCAATGTTTCGTAACTCATTAGTTTTTTAGACATAATTTACCTCCTCTGAGATGGACGATTGTAGACATAATTAAAGAATAAAAGGTTTTAAAAATAGAATACTCTGGAAAAAATTATAGCAATTAAGGTTATTAAAAATTGGAGAAAAACTGACAACAATGAAGGTTGTATGGTGGCAGAACTTTGACAAAGAAACTCTAAAGCTCTAATACCATGTTAAAGAAGACTGAGAAGCAAAATTCTTTATTTCTCTTATACTCTTTTGGGTTACAATGCTTTAAAAAGATATACAACAAGTCTTAGATATAAAATAGGAAACTACCTAATTTAGAAATAGAGAAAATATCAAAGGTCATTTAATTCCACTTCTGTTTTTTTGTTGTAGTTTTTAGTTTTTAGTTTTTCTTTCAAATAAAAACAAAAATCTGTTTGGTTATTAATATTGATGTAGTTATGTTTTTATTAGTGATGATAATTACATATCGAATAAAACTTAAAGATAAATTGTAATCTCTTATATAATTTTTATTAATAAATTATCAATAAAATTATTTTATTTTTTAAACAAATAATTTAAAAATTGAAGTTTATTTTAAATATATTTTAATTATATAATAAAATTTTATTTGAAATTTATATATTTTGAAGATGTTTTAATTTTAATCATATGTATTAATAATTATTTAATTAAATATATTAAATTTAATTATAAAAATTAAATAAGATAAAATAATTCATATTTTTTATTAATAATTACTTTAAATTATTCAAATATAATATTAAATTAAATTATTCATAATTCTTATTAATAATTAATATATCAAATAGTTAAATAATATATATTTATTTGATACAAAACCAGATTATGAAAAAATAAAAAAATACTTTTTATAGTTTTCACAAGTTTTGAAAACTAGAAAAAAAAACAAAAACTAAGAATAAAAACAAAAGTTCAAACAAATAGATTTTTTTACTAAATTTGAAAATTAAAAAAACCAAACACCAACCAGACCTTTAATTAAAATCCTTCAAATTAAGGGATATCATTAACACCCCCTAACATCTGTCAAATAATAATAGTATTTACAACTAATACATCTCGACATAACTAATTAATATTTATTTCAAAATATCATTATTTTAGTTTATTTCATTAAATGTGTGATATTGTAAAAATATTTATGTTATATAAAAAAATAAATTAACTCAAGTTAATAGTTTTTTTAACTTCTTTTTAATGTAAAAGATAGAGTATTTCTAGAGATGACAATTCTGGGTCGGCCCGGCCCGGCTCGTGATCAACGGGTTTAGCCTGGTCAAACCAGTCCACAAGCTGGCCACGAGCCGGGTGGGTATGACTTGTGAAATGATGGGCCAGGCCATGGCCCATGAAGCATAGGCCACAAGCAGAGGGTGGACGGGCCACGGGCCAACATGTGACCCATGGACTAGTGGGCGGGCCAGACCGTGGGTAGGTTCGACTAGCCTGGCCCACGGCCTGCCCACTACCTTATTAATTTATAATAATTTTAATATATTAACTTAATAATTAACTTAAATAAATTAAAATTTTGTAATTAATGTAATTTATAATTTTAACTATAACTATTAACTTATTAACTTTTCATATAATTTTCTAATTAATTAAATTAAATATCTTAATTAATCATACCATTACATACATCTCAATAACTTTGTTATATCATAATTAATTACTTATATATTGCTATAATTAATTATCAATTCTATCTTATAATAATTAATAAATAACTTA
>JAOSBN010000009.1:19074510-19103537 GCA_027563595.1 Erythroxylum suave
AGCCAAGAATCAGTATGGTTGTATGTTGTGTCCACAGAATGTGAAACATTACCTGCATAATTTGGATACCCCAAAAATTTTACCTCTGCCGCAGCTTTCCCTTTTATAGCTTTGCCTATTTCTTGTTGAATAAAACTAGCAATATTGGGAGATATTGGTGCATTCCATGACTTCTCTTCATTCTGTTCTGGTGTTATTTCTGCAGGGCTATCAGCTGTTTGAACCAAGTTGGCTTTTCCTTTCTCCTTCTGGGCAACCAGGTCCTTGTACCAGTCTGGTATTCCGTGAATTTTGAAGCAGGTTTCCACGGTATGCCCACCTCTCTTGCACTTTTCACAATACTTTTCTTCCTTCTTGAGGTATGGCCCTTTGCTAGGATTGTTGATGTTTCTGCCACCTCTTCTCAGGCTGTTTGATTGCTTAGCTAGCATTGCCATGTTAGGACTGTTATCTGCAGTAGCATTGACCACCCTTTGTCTTTCAACTGTTTGTAGCATAGAGAAAGCCTTGTTCACAGTAGGTAAGGGCTCCATTAGCATAATCTGATTAACTAAATGTTCAAACTCATCATTAAGACCCATTAGAAACTGAACAAGTCTGTGAGCATTTTCTTTGGCAGTGATGGCCCTTGAGGCGTCACAAGTACACATAGGAATAGGACTTAAGCTAGACAAATCATCCCACAATTTCTTTAACTTAGTGTAATAGGCAGACACTGTTAAAGTGCCTTGTTTAAGAGAGCTTATTTCCCTCTCTATTTGGTACAACAATGGCCCATTGGCCTCACCAAACCTCTCCTGTAATTCCACCCATAGATCTTTAGCAGTAGCGAAGGATAGAAAAGCATCACCTAGTTCTTTAGTCATGGCATTGAGAATCCATGATTTCACCATGCTTTCTGCCCGTCTCCATTTTGCTAATAATGCTGCATCTTCTGTGGGCATGGTGCAGGTCCCATCAATGAAGGATAGCTTGTCCTTGGCACATAAGGCTATGGTTATGGACTTGCTCCAGGTAATGTAGTTGTTACCATTGAGGGGCGTAGTGACAACACAGCACCAGGGTTTTCTGTGTTGGTGACTGAATATGGCTCATAATCATTTGTTGCAGGTATGTTTGTGGCACTGGAGCCATTAGTATCAACAGTGTTAGACATTCTAGGTTAAAAGTAGGAATCAGAGGGGCAGCTCTGATACCATGAAAGAAAGTTTGAAGAGTAATGTTTTTGAGTAAGATGAAGGAATAAACTTTTTTTATTCATCCTTGCAATGTATGTACAGTGTTGTATTTATACTACTCTAATTGTATAGCTATTGGTTGAGTGCCCTGGAAAATATTCTGCTCTGTGTGTGTGTTGCTGTACACTGTCGAGTGGTGATTGTGTTGGAGGGGTGTACTCTGACGAGTGGTGAGTGTGCTGGATAGGTAAGGCTGTAAAGAAGGACAATGCATAAAGACAAAACATAAAGGGACAAAATAATAAGCAAGATTTGTGGGCCTCCAGGAGAGTCATGGTCCAACCGATAACCATTTTAGGGTCTTTTATCATTTATTGTGAACATAATGATTTCATAAATGTTTGAAATCAATATTTATTAATTGTTACAAAATTAGTAAATAACTAAGATATATTAGATATTGCAGTCACTTTTTATTTAATAGTAAATATTAAGAGTATATTTGACTATTTTTACCCTTGATTAATTTCCAAACTATTTGTATATTTAAATAGTTTACCCTTGAAGCAACCGATAAGGTAACTCCTTTATGACTAAAAGGTGACGAGTTTGAGTTAAAAAATAGTCTCTTTCTAAAATATAAAAGAAAGATTGCATACAATTAATCATCACCCCTCGACTCTTACAAAGCGAGGAGTCTTGTGCATTGAGAGAACCCTTTATTATTTATTTAAATATCAAAAGGATATTAATTTTCATCCATATGGTTTATTTTAAACACTTTAATGGACTTATAGCTTAAGAAGTGTCTTAATTAGGATTTTCATACTATATTGATGATCTCAAACTATGTCTATGTTGATCATGACTTGTCTAAATGTATGATAAAATGCAAGATAAATATAGTTTGATATTGACATAAATTTTTTTATTCCCATCTTTAAATGGGAAGTCTCTAACATTCTGATTGAATGTTCAACAATGAAAAATGCAACTCTGGTTGTAGGTACCATCTTCCAATTACTAGTTGAAAACATTGAACCTTCCTTTTATGTAGTTCACTTACATTTTCATTCAAACACTCATTCTAAGTGTCATTTCACATATTCTTTGTGTATTCATCCTAAAGAGAGATATGAAGCTAATATTATCATCCAGGCATATGCTTATGCACAATTTGAAAAGAGTGCAAATTAAGTAAAGAGTGGATCCAACGGCATGATCGATCTCAAGAAGATTCTCATGTATAGATCTATGAAACTACAGCTGAACCAAATGCTTGATTCTTCATTTTACAGGTCGTTTGGCACTCCATCTCCATATCAGCTAGTAGTCTCATTTAGGGAGTCCCCTTCCAAACGGTTTGGACTTGAGTAGGTTGAAAAAGGATATACAACTTTGGCAAGAATAGCGTTCCACGGAACAGTTGACCCATGTGCCTTTAGGTTCGTTAAATTGATGATTCATTCACCATTTGAGGTGTTAATTTACCGACTAAAATCTCAACTGCGTCTACCCAAGATCCTAGCATCACAACTCCATTTTTATCTAAATTCCGAAGTAAATGGGTTCGCCATTTGAGGTGTTAATTTACTAGAATTAGTTTATTGACTAAAATCTCACCCGTTTCTACCCAAGATCCCATTATCATAACTCCATTTTTGTTTAAATTCTAAAGTAAATGAGCTTGTAGATGCGAGATTTCCTGAGTAATCTTTTCAGAACCTTGGCGTATCACATGAGTCTAAATTTCATATTTCCATTTGTCAAAATCAATATATATATTTTTAGATAATCAATGAACATCTCATACCAAAGTCTACCAATCCAATTTCTTCAAAGAACTAATTGTGCTAGATCTAAATCATTACTAGTTAAGAATCTTGATTGAAGGAGGTTGCAAAACTCTTTGAGCATATCCATCTAGTTTTTCACATAAAAGATATACAGAGATCGTAATGAAACTTTGGAGATTATCCAATAGATGAAGAACTACCAAATAGTAGTTGTTCTAATCATTATTGCAATTAAGATTGCAGAAATGCTTCGAGGAATTCCTAAGAATGCTTATAAACCCAAATTTCAACTTTTCATTTAATTCAAATTGTATTCAGGTGGAAAATCAAACCATAAGAAAGACCATAAGTATGCTACAATCCGTTAAACAGAAAGCCAAGAGAAGTTTCAATCTCGTGCCAGGGAAAGATTTCATATCAGTCTAACTACAAAATAGCAGCCAAGCCCAGAAAGTTTTATGTCATAGAAGAGGAAGGGGAGAAACCTGAATGGTGGCAAAAAAGGGAAAAGAATATTGTCGTACTTAGAGAATCAGCAACAACACGTCGTGGATTGAACCGATTTGATACTTCTAGGGTTCATAATCGACATAAGACAGAGAAGCATTAGCTGTGCTATACTCGCGGCAAGCATCAGTGGAGAAGTAGAAACTAATTATGATTTGCTTAATTGGATGAGTTGTCTTTCTCCTCGTTCTGGTTGACCTTATTTTGGCTGCTGGCTCTCTCTCCATCCACTTCCCTGTATCTGTGCAAGTACCTCTTCAATGGCTCAGCATAGTCATCAAACCCTAGAGTGGCAAGAGCCCAACAAATATCATCCCCGTTAACAGTCTTTCGCTTCTCTTTGTGACACTTGTTTGATGCTTCTCCAGTGATAAAGCTTATGAACTCAGAAACACATTCTTGCATAGTTTCTTTAGCATCTTTGGAGATTTTAGCGTTTGGAGGCAGAATCCGCTTCATGATTCGTCCCACATTAGCTATTGGAAGCAACCTGTCTTGTTCTCTGATGATTCCGCTCACATTCTCACCATCTGCTGAAAATTCAGACGTTTGGCACTGATCTCTATCTCTACTATTACCGAAGTCGTCAACCATTTCTCAAAAATTCATACTTAGCCTGTTAAACTTAGACACGATGCTGAATTCAACAACTATATAGGAAATAAATATATGCACTTGTCTATGTGTATGTTCACCATCAAACATGCATGTTGATGGTAGAGGTTTCATTGCATGACGTGGCACGTCGCGACGAAAAACTGGTCAGCGTTGTTGGGGAACACAATGGCGGGCAAGTTCCTTGTTAGTGTGAGTTAGGTCTTTTTCTCAGTTAATTATATTAATATTACCTTACTTAGGCTTTGTGAGACCAATGTCCCCCTAATCTGTTCAAGAAAAAGACCCCAAATTTAGCCATTATGGGCAGCATGGTCCTTATCATTCCCACTGTTTGGTATCCAATCTTTATCAATGCTCTCAATAAGTTTGAACCAAATATGTTAGGTTAATCTTGTTGATGTGAATTTGTGGTCTGCAAATTTGCACGTGTGCGTCTATTTGAGTACAAAGAGGTGAACTAAGACCTAAAAAAGAGTGAATTCATTGAACTATGTAGAACCCTAATGGTGGATTATCTACTTTAGACTTTTTTTTTTTCCCACATGGATCGTGCCACTTTGTGCAACATCTTTGATCATTTCACTTACTTCTTTTGGGTGAGTGAATGGTTGGGTTCTAAAGTTTTCCATTTGGGTGTAGTAAAAGTCACAATACATTGTAAACTATAAATTACGAGATAAATAATTTTAACACAATAACTATTTAATTTATTTGTATTCTATATAAATCTTTTTTATAATTTTTTAAAGAATGTATCCAATAATATATGGTACTACCAAATTACATAAATAATTACTTTTAAAATGATATTTATGCTTAGATGGTCTAATTATAAAATGTTAGCTTTATGTATTAAAAAAGTCTAGCGTAAAAACAAGTTAAATATGATAAGTTGTCTAAAACATCCAAAATGTGAATCTATTCATTCTTTGTAATAAGTTAACAAAGAGTTTATTTAAGTAAAGTTTATACTTGATTTGATTTGATATATAACGAAAGAGTATCATGATGATTAAACTTTGTTTCACTTAATAAGATTTAAGGATTAAGAAATCAAAAGTATGAATTATATATAGATAGACAATATGCCTCACCCCAATGTTTAAGAGTGTATTACTGAGTTTTAATATGTTAAAAAACTAATTTATAAGTATTTGAGAATATATTATATTAGAATGTTCAAGTCTTGTTTATCAAAAATTTAATTGTAGCTCTTTGCTCTATACATACCATATATATACTTATAACAAGCGACCTTATTCGAGTACTAACCTAACTTCCACCTTAGAGAAACAAACGAATTTCACTTGCACAATATGTAAAACTTGAAGCAACTCAACATGAAAAAAAGAGGCAAATGATTCGCAGTTGCATGTCAAAATGCAACATAAAAAGTTTGTCAAGGTCATCCTTACACACTGGATACATATTCAGAACTCTCTCTGTGACCATTGCAGATCACCTGCTTTTAAATCAAACACACCTTGATGTTTGTAGCACGTTTATTGTTAATCGTGAAAGTACTTTCTCAATTTGCAAGAACTTGTTGTGTGGATTTACTGTTGAAGAACATGAGTTGTGGTCCATGGTTATTAAACAATATTGCAGGGTTCGTCTTCAATCATGATTCATAATGCATGCATAAGTTCAGAAAGCAAAACAAAACAACTAAAGAGGAAAAACATACTTATGGGTTTCATAACCTCACTTTCCGACTCTTATGCAGTTAAAAGCTAGTATATTTGTAAAAGAAACCTTCCCAAAGGTATTGCTATATCAGCTTCCATTTCCTCCATGTATCTCACTAAAGGTCCATAAAATGCCGCCAAATGATAGAGCATCTAGGCAACGAAGTACTAAACTAGTATAGTAATGTCTTTTTTGAGGGAGTAATTCATAGAGAAGGAAAATCAAGTCATTTCAATTCAAAATTTTAAAAGCATTAAACTATGGATTTATTTATACATATCGTTAACAATAATAACAATAATCTTATTAATATGTACTCTTATCTTATTCTTGATATTATCATTATAAGATGTACTCTTATCTTATATTTGATTTTATCCTTGATATGTTATGATTGTATAGCATAAACTTAGGAATATTTAATTAGACAAATTGTATATAAATACCCTTTGTACATTGAATTATATACACAAAATATAAAAGACTTATTTTCTTCTTTCACTTTGTAGAAAGTGAAAGAAATATATTTTGTGTACATAATTCAATGTACTAGGGGGTAATTATATATAATTTGTCCTAGGATAAGATAAGAGGACATCTTATAATATTTATATACAATTTGCCTAATCAAATACCCCTAATTTTATTTTATGCAAGACAATCATATCATATCAAGGATAAAATCAATGATAAGATAAGAGTAAATCTATAATGATAAGATACATAAGATAATTGTTATTATTTCAAACATTTTTTAAAGGTTAAAACACTAATAAGATTTCTAAAGAATTCTTTCAATGTACAATGATCAACTATTGTTTTCCCTTGAACCTAATCTTCATTATCTATAAACCCTGTATAGATATAATCCATTCTCTTTCTCTTCCCTCTTTAGCATCACTGTACCATTGAAGTATAACATCTTCAAAACCATCCTTCATCTCTTCTTTTTCACTTCTATTTCCTATTGAAGCTATAAGCTTATTCTAATACTGATTGAGCTGGGGACCCAATTGACCGTCGATGCATTACTAGTTATTGTTTCTTTTTGGGCACATCTCTCATTTCTTGGGGTAGTAAGAAACAAACAGTTGTCTTTAGATCCAATACATAACTCGAATATAGAGCTCTTGCTGATACTACTTATGAACTCCTTTGATTACGATGATTGCTTCAAGATATGGGTGTATCGTTCTCATCTACAGTTACTCTCTATCCTAACAATCATAGTGTTGTGCAAATTACTCATAATGATGTCTTTTATAAACGGACCAAATATATCAAAATCAACTATTATGTTGTTCAACATCATGTTCTTTGAGGTGCCGTACAACTTTTCCCCATTTATCTTAGATTGTCTACATTTTCGTAAAGTCTCATCTACCTTGGTGCTTTACATATTTAGTTTCCAACATCTCTCATATACTATGACAACTTGTGCTTAAGAGGGAGGAGGTGTTAATAATAATAACAATACTATTTTTAGTCTTATCATTATAAGAATATGTACTCTTATCTTATCCTTGATCTTATCATTATAAAAGGTACTCTTATCTTATCCTTGATTTTATCTTTGATATAATTTGATTGTATAACACAAAATTAGAGATATTTAGTTAGGTAAATTGTATATAAATACCCCTTGTGCATTGAATTATATACACGAAATATAGAAAACGTCTTCTCTTTTCACTTTCTACACAAATAAATAATCTTTAACAATAAACATTTAGTTTATAAAATTTGTAAGATTAATTATCATTAAAATATAAATATTCTAATATCATATTAAATTTAATGCTCAAATTTTAACTCCTTATAATCTTCATTCATAGGATTTGGGGCTGAATACATCATCGACTATTTTGGTCTTTGGATTTTAACTTGAATCAAGATTTATCGGAAGCATTGTGGTTAATTAGCGACAGTTAATTGAAGAAACTTTAACGAAGTTGTACGTTTATGTTTTTATTCTTTTTTAGAAGGCACATTCTAAGTTTTCTTCATATTCCCCAAACCATCCCACTCCTCTATGTTTGGAACAAAAGCCACAATATTGGGTAATGAGTCGAGGCGTATTAATATGAGTCATAGTTGCAACGATGTGTCATTATGATTTTAATGTATCACAACTCCATTCTATAATGGTAACCATATAAAAACTTAGAAAAATGCAAATTAGAGACAAAAATCAAACAAAGCACACAAGTTAAAAATTTTGAACTTAAAATCTAAATATAAGCAAAATTCTATTCTTGAACTTGCCTAGAAATAACTTAGAGTAAATATATGATGTAGTTTAACTAAAGTCAAAAGATAGTAAAACTTTTAGGTATTTAGGCAAAATTAACACATAAATAGATTTGAGTAATAAGATTAGAGTTGAATAACTTAACATTAAAGGGATAAGAATTCTTAAATAGAGACAGAGACAATAAAAAATTATACTTATAATCTCATCCCATGTATAAGATTGGTTTTTCTACTACAATAATTTTTGTTTTTATTTATACCCTTTAATATGCTCCTTAATGTTAACTCATATAGGATTAGTTTTTGTTTAGATCACATCTCATTAAATTAGTTTTTATTTAGATTACATCTTTTTGTAATCGTATATGGTGTATATATAAAGACCCCATTCTATTAAGTCATGGTCTTATTTATGTTTTAAACCTCAAAGTTTTCATTTATTTTTAAATGAATGCTTCTATTTTTTAATTCTACTATTAAAAGTGTCTAAAAATAATTGTGAGGGGAAGTATGATTAGCTTAAGTAATACAAGAAGTGATGTAGCGCGTCATAACACTATTTAAAATAACTAGACCTACAATTATAATAGTAGTGAGTCTAGGTCGATCTCACAGAGAGTGTTCGATTAGCTTTTATTATGAAAATAATTGATATTTAGGTTTAGGGGTTTTGTTTGGTTTTCAAATAACAAAATAAAATAAAAGTAAACTAATAAAAAATAAAGAAAACATTGAAAAGTGATGAAAGTGATGAATTCGTTAAGGAATCGGTCATCGATTCAATCTTAACCCTATACACATTCAAACATACTTCATTGAATTGTTATTCTCACATCACGCCTACCAATTATTAATCCTAGGTTAATGATAAGCTCTATTAACCTCGATTTTCCCTTAGGCCGTGTTTAATTAAGAGATGTTTGTTAATTAAACCTAGCTATCGAATAACTTAGGATAAGTTCTCTAGATTTAATTGAACAACTGCATCACAAGTTAGGAAAACAGATTAATCAAATAACTACATACGCTTGGGTCATTTAACCTAGGTTATGTTATCCTTAATAATTCGACACTAATAGTTGCGAAAAATAAATCTTTAGATAACAATCACGGATTATATTGAAGATTCTAGCAATAGGTTTGTGATAAAACAATCCAGTGAATGCATTAAGATCATCTAACATAATACCCAAACAATAAACATAGGATAACATAATCAATTCCTAAGAGAGAAAGAACAACAACTAATGAAAGAATGCTTAACCTGGTTTTTCAACTTTGATATCACCTCCGAATTAGTGTCGGGAAGCTAATCCTCTATGGATCGCCAGAGGAATGGAACTTTGTCCTTTCTCTTCTCCAAAACCAAGACCTTTCACTCCCAAAATGTTTCCCCAAACGAAACATACCTATTTTGACAATAACATATTATATTTATATTGAAAAATTAGGTTTCATATTAGGTCACAAAAGTCATAGGTGTGAATTGGTGAGTCACAACCGTGATTGGCCTTATTCACGACCATGCAAAGATAATTATGACATATTTTTCATGGTTGTGAGAATGATTATAAGCCATTTTTATATCACATTGTTTTTCAATTTGTTCTCCTTTTCTTCTTTTAATTCTTTTCTTCTTGCTCCATAAAGAAAGTGAGTGTGAATCTTAATAAGACGACTCAAATATTGTACTTTTGACTCCCTTTAGTTTTTTTGCTTCTGAATTGTACCTTAAACTAAATATGAACTAAAGTGAATGTCTTAAACATTTCGTAGCATTAAACACTAAGTGTTATGGAATAAATGTATAATCAATTAAGTACATATCAATTTCCCCCACATTTAGCTTTTGATCATCCTCGAGCAAAACATCAAAATTAAAATCAAAAACCCAAAAGATACTTACTCATTTTCCATATATCATAAGAATAGATAATCATAAGTAAAGAGGAATGACTTTCAAAAACCACAACAAGAAATCAACATTCAACGCTTATACTTATGATCAATCAACATTTATCACCTTTATAAACTAAGCAATTTGGAGGTCGACTTGACAAATTGTGTTTAAGCAAGATAGATTCATAAGTATACCCAAAAACTATTCATGATTATATCATTCTATAACTTTGCAAATCATTTCATTTCTCCACCAAAACTTTGATAGCGCGTGTCGAGTGCACTATAAAATTTACCTAACTCTGCACACTAAAAATTTGTTGTTGTGGTAAGTCGGGATTGTATCCATAAGGAATGTTTGGTTAATTCTCATAATGAAAGTAATCGATGTAAAGGAAATATAAGGGGGGTTTTGAGTTGATGTAATCGAGAGAACAAAATAAAAATTAAACTAATACAAGGAATTTATCGAAAATAGTCAAAAGTCAGAAAAGTGTCAAATATGTGTAATATCAACTTTCAGATCAATCTTGGCTTACACACGATTAAACACATCTCATTGTTATAATGCTTTCATACCTCTCCTAGCACTATTGATCATGGACTAACAACACATTTTGCTAATCTTGGTTTTCCCTTAAGTCGTGTTTAATTGAGAGACACTTGTTAATTAAACCTAACTATCGAATAACCTAGAACACGCTCTCTAGATTTAATAGGGCAACCACATTATGAAATGGAAAATGGATCAACAAATGCAATAACCCCACAAGCTTAGGTTATCTTATCTAAGTTACATAGTTCCTAATGATTCAAGATCACTAGTGGCTATTAACGAACCTCAAACACATCAATTACAAATGAGATAAGCTTAACCATGACTTGAGTGTTAATGTCACAACATATTATATTTATATTGAAAGTAGGTTTTCAGCACAAGTGGCATAAACTCACGAGTGTGAGGAATGTTTCACGGCCATGAGCCTCCTTTACATGGGCGTGAAAAAGAGTGTCATGCCCATGCAAGCTGTATTATGGGCATGAGACGAGTCTCAAGCCCATGACATAATTTTCATGGTTATGAGAGATGTATCACAACAATGACAATTTATGCATGGTCGTGAGCCACTTTTCTGCATTCTTCATCTTGATGTTTTCGTCATGTACTATTATCTTCCTTGGCATTTTTCTATCTTCTCTTGCTCTAATCCTTTTCCTTCTTGTTCAATGAAGACAACTGAGTATGAATCACAAGAAGATGGCTTAAAGAGTAAGCTTTCAATTTACTTTAGCCATTATGCTTCCAAATTGTACCTAAAACTAAATATGGGTGAATGTCTTAAACATTTGAAAGCATTAATCAGTAAGTGTAATGGATTAAATGTATCAACAATTAAGCACATATCAAATTCCCCCATACTTAGTTTTTGATCGTCCTTCAACAAATCATCAAAATCAAAGTCAAAAACTAAAAGCACTTATTCATTTTCTATATTTCTTAAGAATCGTCAGTTATAAGCAAAGATGAATAACTTTCAAAAACCATAGTAAGAACTTAACATTCAACGCTTCTACTTATGATCAATCAACATTCATCTCCGTTAGCAACTGAGTAATCTAGAGGTAGACTTGGACAAAATGTGTTTAAATAAGATAGATCTATAGGTACACTCAAACACCATTCATGATCATGACGTTCCACAACTTTCTATATCATTTCATTTCTCCACCACTAAGAGTCACATGCATAATCATGAATCAAAGGACTTTTTTAAGGTTGTAATATGGGTAAAGGTGAGGTGAGATGTATTTTGAGTAATGTAGTATAAAAGTCATCAACTTAGTGAAGCAAAGTAACACTCAATGGAACATCAAGCACACAAGCTAACATTCATTCAAAACTGGGTACCATTAGCTTTGATGAATGCAACAATTATATTTCAGAACTCAAATTCAAGCTCTCACACCATAAATCACAAAAAGCGTAACCAACTAGAAGTAATCACTCATCAAATTATTGATAACAATACATTGAAACGATAAGGAGTGATCCTTCCAAAACAACATCTACCTCATATGCAACATACTTAATTCACCCATTCAATATAACTTTAGGAGGAGAAAACAAATGAACAACTTTTCAAAACAAATGTATTTCCTCCTTGATACTTTTATTCAAACATTTTTTCTTTTGTTTTTCTCTTTCTCCTTTTCTCTTTTTTTCTTCTTTAAAAAAAAATTGAAAGAAGCTACATCGACATGGGAATCTCGTTGATAAAATGTAAAATGACATCCCAATAATAATAACCATCCCATAACTATGCACAACTCCATACTTATATTTTTATACATCCACAGTTATCAACAATTAACAAATTTTCCACTAGTTTTAAGGCTTGGGTAGGACATTTGGTTTATTTTAAAGCAGGTAATGTAGTTAGTATAAAAAGAAAGGCTAATAAAGCTCAAGGGGGCTTAACAAAGGAAGATTTATATCAATGGGTAGGCTAATTGGCTAATATAACTTGCAAAAACAAAGAATGCCTATATCATTTTCATGTTCACACATGTAATAAAAATGTGGTCTTGAATAAAAAATCAAAGCAAAGTCAGGATGTATATGTCATGAAGGTCACACATAAAAAAATGAGATTGATAGGGATGTGTCAGTCTATAAGGTTCAAAATCTCACTGGCTTTTGTCTACTGCTAGTTACTGGTCTTCTAAAGATAATCCATATTGACCAATCACAAGAGCAAAAGTACCTGTTAAAGTTTCTATGGATTTTTCTATTCAATTCATAGTCTAATTATGACTATATAGTCTTAAAAGTAATAGAAAAAGAGAAAATGCTTGATTTTGTTTGTTTGATTTTGAAAACGCCTAAGAAGCCACATAAGCAACAATTAAGGTAAAAAACATACCTAAAAATTGAGAACGCCACCCCTACACGTAAAAATTACATGGTCCTCAATGTAACATCAAATGTAAGAAATGGATAATTTAAGGAAAATAGTAAATACGAAAATGTAAATAAAAAGAAATCAACTTCCCTTAGGTGGCCTCCTAAGCAACACCTTTCTTTACCGTTGTTGGTTCAACTCCATATTGCTCTCATTAAGTGATGTATTCACATCTTCAGGCCTCAACACTTCCATATTCTCTGTTTGGAAGCATTCATAATACATTTTCAGGTGATGATCATTCACTTTAAATGACTTGTCGATTTTCAGACTCTGTATTTCTACTGCACCAAAAGGAAAGACATAAGTAACAACAAACGGACCATCCTATAGGGAACACAACTTACCTGGAAATAATTTGAGCTTAAAGTGATAGAGCAACACTTTTTGACTCACCAAGAAGCTTTTCTTTGAAATTGTCTTATCATGAAAAGCCTTTGTCTTCTCCTTATGTATCATTATGTTCTTATAAGATTGATTCCACATCTCCATCAGCTCTTGCAATTACAACTTCCTATGCACACGCGCATCATCCAAATTCATGTTAAATCTTTTTCTAACCCAGTACGCCTTATGTTACAACTCCACCAAGATGTGACACAGCTTCCTAAACACCAATCTATATGAAGATATCCTAATTGGTGTCTTATAAGTTGTCTTATAAGACCATAGTGCATCTTCCAGCCTTATAATCTAATCCTTTCCATTAGGCTGAACTTTTTTCTTCAGGATTGATTTGATTTCTTGATTTGACACTTTAGCTTGTCCATTGGTTTGGGAATGGTAAGAAGTGGAAAAATTGTGTATGATGTGATATTTATTGAATAGTGTTGCCATCACCCTGTTGCAAAAAATGGGTTACCCCATCGTTGATGATTGCCTTTGGCATCCCAAACCTAGAAAGGATCTCATCTTTAATAAAATTAGCAACCACTTTGGCTTCATTAGTTCTAGTGGCTTTAGCTTCCACCAATTTGGAAACATAATCGACTACAAGCAATATATAACTAAAACCAAAACACGGTAGAAAATGTCCCACAAATTCAATACCCCAAACATCGAAAATTTCATAGAAAAGAACAGGAGTTTGTGACATTTGATCCTTTTAGGACAAGTTGATCGTTGGCACTTGTCACATGACTTACAAAAGATGTATGCATCCTTAAATAATGAGGGCCAATAGAAATCACTCTATAAAACTTTATGGGTCGTCCTCTTTACTCCAAAGTGTTCTCCATATGCATACAAATGGTAGAAGGCTAAGATCGAAGGTGTTTCACTTTTAGGCACACACGTCCTTATGACTTGATCTGTACAATGCCTCCATAGAAATGGGTTATCCTAAACATAATACTTTGCTTCATTCTTCAACTTATTCCTCTAAGTCGTTGATAAACAAACAGGTAATTTGTTAGTAACTAAGAAATTTACAATATCTACACACCATGGTGGTGTCAAGTCGGTAGAAAATAATTGTTTATCTGGAAATGTCTCTCGTAAAGGAATGTTATCTTCTTCTTTGAGCACGTGGTTGAGGTGATCGGTAATCTACCCCCTTCTTATCTCTTATCTCTAAGTTAAATTCTTGAAGGAGGAGAATCCATCTGATCAACCTCGATTTTGCTTCTTTCTTCGTGAGTAAGTATTATAAAGCTACATGATCAGAATAAATAATCACTTTGGCACTAAGTAAATATAAGTAAAATTTTTCTAAAGAAAAAGTCACAGATAAAAGTTCTTTTTTGATTTTTGAATAATTCAATTGAGCTAGATTAAAGGCTTTTGAAGCATAATAGATGACATACAAAGCTTTACCCACTCATTGTCTAAGAACCGTCCCATTGCATAATCGCTTGCATCATACCTGCTCAATTCAGAGGTCAAATCACTGTGGGGATGTTAAGATCTCCTTAAGTCTGTTATAGGCTTCCTTACAATTATCATCAAACTCAAAGGAGACATCTTGTTGTAACAACTTGCATAGCAGTACGACTATCTTCGAAAAGTCCTTGATGAATCTATAATAGAAACCTGCACGACTAAGAAAAGAATGCTCTTCCCATACATTTAAGGGGTATGGTAAAGAGGAAATGTGATCAACTTTAGATTTATCTACCTCTATACCCCTAACAAATATAACATGCCCGAAAACTATACCTTGATCTACTATGAAATGGCATTTTCCCAATTAAACATAAGGTTAATTTCAGTGTATTGTTCCAAGATAAGAGTAACATTCTCAAGGCATTCATCAAAGGAAGAATCATACACGCTAAAATCATCAGGAATACCTCAATGATTTTCTCCACATATTCAAAAAATGGTCACTATACATCTTTGGAATATGGGAGGTGCGTTGCATAATCCAAATGTCATCTTTCTATAAGAAAATGTACCGAATGGGCATGTGATGGTGGTATTTTCTTGATCTCCCGGTGTGATCGGTGTTTGAAGATAACCTGAAAAAGCATCCAGAAAACAATAATACTCATAAACAGTCAATCTCTCAAGCATTTGATCCATAAAGGGAAGGAGAAAATGTTTTTTAAGAGTTTCTGAGTTCAGTTTCCTATAGTCAATACAAACTCACCCCCTGGTTTGCATCAGGTGGGAACCAACTCACATTCCAAATTGGTCACAACTGTGATTCTAGATCTCTTTGGAACCACTTGAATAGGACTATGCTACAATCTCAGATTGTGGGCAAGGAACATTATGAAACTGCGCAAAAGGTTAAGAAAACTTTACAATGTTACAAAGAGCTTCAAGATATTCTAACTATCCTTGGGTTGGAAGAATTATTAGAGGATAATCACTTAACTGTAGCAAGAGCACAAAAAAGGGAGCATTTCTTATCCCAACCTTTTTTTGTTGCAACTATTGGGGTTTGGGTAAATAACCCCAGTATCGAGAAGCTTCAACACTTCTTTCTTTGCAACTTCCATCATCGGAGGATTCAACCTACGTTGAGCTTGCCTTGTGCCCTTGGCATCTTCCTCCAACAAAATACAATGCATGTATATAGAAGGGCTTATTCCTTGGATATGTGTGATCGTTCATTCGATGGACTTCTTATTCTCCCTTAACATTCAAACCAACCTATCTTTTTGATTCGAAGTCAACTCCACCGAAATGATAACCGAGAGAGTCTGCTTATCTCCCAAATAGGCATACTTGAGGTATGTGGGGAGTGACTTTAGTTCCACTTTAGGTGCCTGTACATCAAAAGGTAGCAACTTATGGTAAGATTCAGATAAATGCATGAAGGTTGAATCATAACTTTTTGGAGAGTGTTCCAATGATTCCAAGGTAGCTACCATTTCAATCAGCTCTTCTCCTACTTCAACATCATTGTTGCCTTCTGATTCCATATGCTCAGTGAAAACTATTTCCAAAATGATCCTTGAAACTCAATTTAGACATTTCCTGCACTAAAGGATTAATCAAATCAACAGATAAAGCATAGTTATCATCATAAGGATTTTTTATGGTATCAAAAATGTTAAAATGAATCACTTCCCCATCAAATTCCATTATGAAGTTGCCCTCACGCACATTTGTCTTTGTCTGAGTCATGTTGAGAAACTGTATCCCCAATAAGATATGTATTGGATTGTACAAAGTTTCATCATTCATATCAACCACATAAAAATATGTAAGAAATGCCAATTTATTTAGCTGCACTAAAACATCCTTAACTACACCATCAGGGTAAAGCATTAGTGCGATTAGCTAATTATATGATAATACTTGCTTCTTTCAAATGGCCTAAATTCAAGGAAGCATAAATTAAACAAGGTATAATATTAATTGAAGCTCCCAAATCTAACATAGATCTGTTAATCATAGTGTTACTAATTTTGCAAGGAATAGTGAACATATTTGGATCCTGACTTTTTAGAGATCTTCTTCTTAAAAATCGCAATGTTAACATCATCACCTTTTCATCACCTCTCAACCTTCTTTTATGTGTACATAACTCCTTGAGGAATTTAACATACCTTGGTACTTGCTTAATTGTATCGAGCAAAGGTATGTTCACTTCCACTTTCCAGAAAGTCTTTAATATCTCCTTATCTTTCTCCTCCTTGTTTAGTCTTGTCAATTTCTAGGAAAAGGTGGAGGGTTAGTCTAATGATATTAGGGTTTTTGATGTTTACCTTTTTGCTTGATGAGGAGTTTTCTTCCTTTCCCAACTCCTTCTCGATTGGCAATCCTCAATGGAGTTCTCAATCTCCTTTCCGCTCCTCAAGGTTATAACACTAATATTCTTTGGGTTAACCTCAGGTTGAGATGATAGTTTTCCTCCACTTTGTGATTCTAGACGGTTGAGCCTCACTGCCATCTGGCCCATTTGGTTTTCCATGTTCTATATGCTTGATTTTATCTCCTGTTGAAGCTATTGTACATTTTGTTAAATTTGTTGTATACCTTGTTGAAGTTGTTGTTGTATACCCTGTTGAAATTGAAGATCATTAGTAGGACAAGTCTTGATAAAGTCTTCTAGAGATGTACCTGAACTGGAAGAAGAGGTTTATGGCCTTGGTTGAAATTGTTGCGATCCTTGTCGCCTATTTTAGAAGTAATTATGTTACCAATTCACCCTGTAATTCAAGTTAGGATGATCCCTCCAGCCTAGGTTACGTTTAGGAGTACAAGTTGCACTTGTTAAGAAAGTTCCCTTATGTAGCATTCACGTAAACCTTACTTTCCTTTTGTAATGTTGGACAATCATCAGTTAGATGTCTTATGTTTGAACATATGCCATATGCCTTTACGTGTGCCTGTCCAGCTACAATTTGTTTAATAAAATATGTTAGCTATTCTAAATGATGTTTGATAGATGAAGTACTTCCCTCATTTACATGGTAAACATCATTCCGAGTGCCAAATTGTTGAGTATTAGTGGCCATAATTTTTAGTAAAATCCTAGCTTGGATGGGAGTCTTCTCACAAAATGCCCCACCACTCGCCGCATCAACTAGACTCCTTTCCATTGATAACAATCCTTCGTGGAAATACTAGATAAGAAGTTGCTCTAGAATGTTGTGATACGAACAACTAGCACATAACTTCTTCAAGCGTTCTTAATACTCATAAAGGGACTCTCTTTTATGTTGTTTTATGCCACATATTTTCTTCTGTATACTTGCTATCTTAGATGCTGGAAAAATATTTTTCTAAAAATAACATCTTCATCTTTATCCAAGTGTTCACACTTCCAGTAGGTAGATCAAATAACCAATCCTTCATTGCATCTTTTAGTAAGAATAGAAAAGCTCTTAACATGATTTGCCCATCTGTCAACCCTTGAGGCTTCATGCTCAGACACACCACATCGAGTTCCTTGAGATGCTTATGTGCATCCTCACATGCAAGATCGTGAAAATTAGGCAACAAATATATTAACCTAAACTTAAGCTCAAAAGTAACAGGTTCAGTAAAATTAGGAAATGTGACGTATAAAGGTATTTGGGTTAAGTTTAGTGCAGCCAACTCCCTTAGCATTCCCGGATTTGCCATTGTTTCTTCGAATTCAAGTTCTGGTTCTACTTCTAAAGTTGTTCTTGCTTATCTTCTTAATCTCTGCAATGTCCTCTCGATCTCTGGATCAAATTGTATAGGTTCTCTATGAGGAGATCTGGTAATCGTACACTAGTACTAACAAGCATTTAAAGATTAACAAATAACTAAAATAATCAATTATAAATAAATATATATACAAAACACCAACTAAAATAAAAAATGAAAATTAAGTCACCACGCTCCCCAGGAATCGTGTCAAAATTGATGTAGCATGTCGTAACACTACTCAAACTAACTAGACTTACAACTATAACAGTGGTAAGTCTAGGTCGATCCACAAAGAGTGTTCAGTTAACTTTTGTTATGAAAAGAATTAATGTTTAGGCTTTATTTGGTTTTCAAATAACAAAAATAAAATGAAATTGTATTAATGAAAACAAATTAAAGATACATTGAAAAGTGATGAATTTGTTAGGAACCCAGTTATCGGTTCAATATCAGCTTACACACAATCAAACTTACTTCATTGAATTGTTATTCTTATAGATCTCCTAACAACTATTAATCGTAGGTTAACGATAAGCTCTATTAACCCCGATTTTCCCTTAGGTCGTGTTTAATTAAGAGACACTCGTTAATTAAACCTAGTCATTTAAAAACCTAGGATAAGCTTTCTAGATTCAATTGGACAGTCGCATTACGAGTTAGGAAAATAGATTAATCAAAGCAATAACCACATATTCTTGGGTCATTTAAACTAGGTTGTAATAGCTCAGACCACCCGTCCATAGATATTGTCTACTTTGGGTTGCCCATTAGGCCAAACCCCTAACGGTTTTGCTCTTCCCTCCCCCAAGAAAATGTGTCTATGGGGAAGAGGTATTCATACCTTTACAAGGCGTACTTCGTTCTCCTTTCCAACCGATGTCGGATCTCACAATCCACCCCCTTTAGGGCCCAGCGTCCTTGCTGGCACAACAGGTCAGGAACCGACTCTGATACCATTTGTAACAGCCCAGACCACCTACCCATAGATATTGTCCACTTTGGGTTGCCCATTAAGCCAAACCCTCACAGTTTTGCTCTTTCTTCCCCTAGGAAAGCGCATCTATAGGAAAAAGGTATCCATACCCTTATAAGGAGTACTTTGTTCTCCTCTCTAACTGACCTATGATCTCACATAGGTTATGTTATCTTTAATGATTCGACACCATTAGTTCAACAAACAAATATCAATATAACAATTACAAATTATACTGAAGATGCTAGCAATGGGTTCATAAAAAAACAATCAAATGAACTCATTAAGATCATCTTAATACAATACCCAAGAAATAAACATAGGATAACATAATCAATTCCTATGAGCGAAAGAATATAAAACAATGAAAGAATGCTTAACCGGGTTCTTTGATGTCGATATCACCTCTAAATTGGCGTCGGGAAGCTAGCCTTTTATGGGTCTCCCCTTCTCTTCTCCAAAATCGAGACCTTTCACTCCCAAAATGTTTCTCCAAATGAAACATATCTATTTTTGCGGCAAGACATTGTATTTATAGTGAAAAATTAGGTTTCGTGCCAAGTCACAAAAGTCACGAGTGTGACTTGGTGTGTCACCACTATGATTGGCCTCATGTCATGACACCTCCTTGCATGGTTGTGAGAGATGAGTCAGAACTATACAAGGATTGTCATGGGCATAACTTATGTTGTCTCTCAAGGCCATGACAAATATGGTATATGGTCATGAGCCATTTTTACAGCATATTGTTTTGCATTTTCTTATCTCCTTCTTCTTTTAATCCTTCTTCTTCTTGCTTCATGAAGATAAGTGAGTGTGAATCTCAACAAGACGGCTCAAATATTATGTTTTTGACTCACTTTAGCTCTTTTGTTTATAAATTGTACCTAAAACGAAATATGAACTAAAGTGAATGTTTTAAGCATTTCATAGCATTGAACACTAAGTGTTATAGAATAAATGTATAATCAATTAAGCACATATCAAGAAGATAGTAGAATTCTTAGGTATTAAGCCAAAATAAAGTTATAAATAAATTTGGGTAACAAGATTAGAGTTAAACCAAAAAGTAATAAAGGGATAAGAACTCTTAAATATAGACTTACAATGAAAAATAAATAAAGAAAGATACTAGTATGGAACGTTCTTATATGCAAGATAGATATGAAAATTTTCCAAAATCATCAAATATTGCTTCTCTTTAGCTCTTTGTTTTCTTTTTAAATTCAAATTGTTCTTTTAGTCTCATCCCATCCACAAAATGGGTTTCTTCACTATATTAATTTTTTGTTTTCATTTATGTCCATTAATAGTTTCTTTAGTTTTGTCTCATGATGGAAAAGTTTTTGTTTAGATTACACCTCTTTTAACCATATACAATTAAACATGGAGACTCTATTATATTAACTCATATTATTATTTATATTTTAACCTTAAAGTTTTTATTTATTTTTAAATTTATATCTCTACTTTTTTATTCTACTTTAAATAGTGACCAAAAATAACTTGGAAGAGATTCATGATTTATTTTAAATAATATAAGAAGATAGTAAAATAATTTTGTATTTAGGTAAAAATAAACAAGATGTGATAACAAAGTTAGAGTTTAACAAAATAGCAATAGAGGGACAAAAACTATTTAAAAGAGACTCAAATAATGAAAAATAACTAAATGAAGATATTGATATAATACATTTGTGTAGGCAAGATAGATATGAAAATTTCACAAAATCGTCAAATCTTATCCGATCAACAAGGTGGGCTTCTCCACTATACCCCATTTATATTTCCATTTATACGATTTAATGATGTCTTTAGTGTTGACTCACTCAAGATTTCTTTTTAGATCACACCTACTTTATATACCCATAAATTGGAGATCTCACTCTATTAAGTTATGATATAAGTTATGTTAATAATCTACTTCTATCATGTAAACAATTTAAAAGTAAAAGTAGATACACATTTATTTGTATCATTTTGATTTAAATCATTATTTTTTTGATTTCATTTATAATTGTGAAATTTAATTCTTTATTAAGTTAGTTTTATGATTTTATGTTCTAGCATAAATAGTATTTTTCAAAAAGTTAATACTCTCTAATTTTTTAGTTTAGGAAAATACCTACAAAATCGTTTTGATTCTACAAGAACAGCAACATCCTAGGAGAAGTCCTACTAAGACATAGGATCTAAAGAGATACAGAAGTACGTAGCCTTATCTTTAATTAGTAAATAAACTGTTTCTAATAGACCCATAGGGAAAATATGAAAAAATACATACGATAAATAAAAATATAAAATTAAATAAAATATAAATATAAAGACTAATGAAAGATACACATTAAAATAATAAAGTAATAATTAAAATAGACATAAAATAAAAATACATGTAAAAGATATTAATATAAATATAAATATAAGTAAATAAACACCTAAAAATAAAAATAGAAAAAGTAATAAAATAAAAAATAAAAATGAAAATAGGCATAAATGATGATGATGATGATGATTATAACAAATAAATAAACTCGTACACTTGAAAATATAAAAAGAAGTAATAAAATAAATATAAGACAAGTTAACTAATAATAAAAGGTTAAATAAATAAATAGATACACAAACAAGAAAGAAGGCAAATAAATAAATAAAATAAACAAGTTATCATAAAATATGTTTAGACTAGGTGAGGAAACATTTAGGCTAAATAACTAAGAGGGATGTACTACATATTAAATATCTAGGTTAAACACGAGGCATAAGACTCGAAGGAAAAAGCCTCGAAGACTTATGTGAAAGAAAATGACTTCTCTATGTGAGATTCTTTACCATATCCTAGTATGTTAAAGTTTACTGATCACCTCCTCCGAATTCGTTTTAGGCCTTCCTCTTTTCCTCTTGCAATCCCTAAGTATAATCTTCCCACATCTTCTTACTGAAACATCAAGATTCTCTTATTAACATGTCTGAATGACCTAAGTCTTGTCTCTCTTAAGTTTTCATCAATTTTAGCTCCACTTAGTTTCTCTTACCCTTACATCATATCCTTTTTATTTTGATTTTAGTTTCCTCAAAACCATTGCCTTAAGTTTATTAGTTAACTTAATATATCTTTTTATAATCAATTGATTTCTAGTTTTATATAATAAACTTTTTAAGTAATAACAATTATATTAAATATGGATAATTGTAATCAATTATCTAAGATATTACAAAAGCATACACCAGTGGCAAAGGAAAAGTTTTCCTTATCACCTGTTATTTACAAGGCAGCAAAATACATGTCATAAAAAGATACCCAAAAAATGGTGTTATGTCTCTTAGCCATTTAGAATTCAATAAAACACTCTTTAGCCTTCCTTATTTTGATGTTCCAACAGCTTTTTATTTTATGACTTAGAAGGGTGATTTGTATGCACGCTCTAAGATGGTTCTGATTTGCTCCAGGAGAGATTGAATGAAGACATTGACTGATCACACTTGGTCACTGAATACTCTTCCATTCCTTTTATTCCATATCACTATTACCATGTAAGAAATTCCTATTTGGAATGCTCTCTTTGCATCACTAGATATATAGTAATTAATTTTATTTCTTTACAATCTGCATAAATTCATTATTGGTGTTTCCATTAATGCATTTTTGCCATATCTCTTTCAAAGCCCTAAAGGAATTAAGACATTGAAGGAACGTATGTATGATCGATTCTTCATTAGACTTGTATAGATAGCTACGATTTGGAATGCACAGAAACCTCTAGATTTTATTATTTGCAGGAGTCTTCTCATTATTAGTAGCCACATATATAGATTATCTTGGTTGAATGTGATTGGACTAGATCATATTGTGCTAGTTGACAGAGAATCATAACGCTAGTCAAAATAAACTAGACTATTACTATAGAAGTGGTGAGTTTAGGTCGATCCCATAGAGTGTGTGTGTAAAGTATATGAAATGAAATTAATTAGTGTTTAAGTTTATGGGGTTTTGGTTTTAGAAATAAGAAAATAAAATAAAGCTAAACTAACTAATAAAGCCAATGTGAAGAAAACATGTAAAAATGGATAAAAGTGGGGAATTCTATAGGGACCCAGTTCTTTAATTCAATCTTGGCCTACACCCTAATTAAATATATCTCATTGATTTGTTGCTTTCAAACCTTTTCTAGCAACTATTAATTGTGGGTTAATAACTAACCTAAGTTTTCCTTTATGTAGTGTTTAGTCAATATACAATCTTTAATTAAACCTAACTACTGAATAACCTAGGATATGATCTCTAGATTTAATTAGGCAGTAGCATTACGAATTAGGAAACTAAATAATCAAGGCAATAACCACATACGATGCGTCATTTAACCTAGGTTATGTTATCCCTATGATTATGAATCATTAGCCGCTACACGTGAATTTCAACATAACAATTACAGATTATACCGAAATGTTAGAAATGAGTTTGAAAATAAACAATTTAATGAAAATTAAAATCATTTTTTACAATACCTAATGGGTTCATACACAAATAACCGAACAATAATGAGAAAATGATTATCCATATACAAAACACCCAAATCAATTAACATAGGATAACACAATCAATTTCTAACAACAAAAAGAAACAATAAAAATAGTGAAATACATTTAACCCGAGTCATCATAGTCGATGTCACCTTCGAACTGGCATCGATACATCTAGCTCTTCATAGGTCTCTCCAATAAAAAATGCTTTAGCCCCTCCAAGAATTAATGTCTTACCGAAGACTCCCCTCTCACTCTCACTACTACGCCTCCCTACTGTTACTCTCTATTTCTCTATTTAATTTTTGGTCCACTGCACTATTCATTCATTAAAAACCTACGGTCTCCTCACGCTACTGCTACTGTGAGTATCAACATCTCTTAGCCAAACATCTATGTTTTCTTAACCCACATCTCCATTTCAACTACTTTCCTCTCCTGCGTTGTCGTTTCAATTGATCCTTGGCTATGCATCTATGCTACAATTTGTTGCTCTCTACTACTGCTCTATGGACGTTGTGTCATCATTTTCTGCTCTTTCTTGACTTCCTATGTTGCACATCATTTTCTTGTGGCTATGCTGCATTTTGCTCCTTCATCTAGTGTCATTTTGATATTTCCTTTATCCACCTACTGCAGCCATGAGCATAATTTTCCATTAATTAAATTCATATCTTGCATGGTTATACACACCATTAAATTCACGTTCTTTTATCCATGCTTAAACATACACAACAGGTTTTCTACTTCTTTCTGTTTTCTTTTCTTTTTTTGTGTTTTAATTTTCTTCTTTTTAATCTATGAAGACAATGGAAAATTAATTTTTAGAAAATGGCCAACATATAGAGCTTTCGGCTCACTTTAACTTCTTTGTTTCCGAATTGTGCCTAAAATCTCATATAAGTCAAAATAAGTTTCTTAAGTAATTTCATGTCAATAATCAATAAATGTTACAGAATACTTTTATAACCAATTAAGCAACTATCAATTTCTCCTAAACTTAGCTTTTGGCCGTCCTCGGGCAAAACATTAAATTTAAGTTCAAAGACCTAAAAATATTGACTCATTTTCCATATGTTCCAAGAATACATAATCATAAGCAAAGATGAAATACTTCCAAAAATTGTAGCAAGAAGTCAACATTCCAAGCTTTTACTCATGATCAATCAACATTCATCATCTTCAAAAACTGAGCAATCTAATGATAGACTTAGAAAATAAGTTAACTAAAATATATCCACGAGTACACTCAAAACCATTTATGATCATGATAATCCATAATTGCATTTCATTTCATTTCTTCACCACTAAGGTTCATATACAGAATCATAAATCAAAGGACTTTTCAAAGTTGTAACGTAGGTAAAGGTAAGGTGAGATGTGTTTAGGTCAAGTAACTTGAAAGCCATTAAAGCTAGTGAAACAAGCAACACTCAATGAACTATCAAGTGCAACAACCAACATTCACTCACAATTGTGTACATCAACTATGATGAATGCAAAAACAAGTTTTACAACTCAAACTTAAGCTCTTATACACAAACCACAAGAAGTATATACCATTCTAAAGGGATCACTCACATAATTGATGACAATACAGTGAAACCACAAAGAGTGACCCTTCCAAGCCAACATCTACCTCACATTCAACATACTCAAGTAACCCATTCAATATAACTTTAGGAGGATGCATTAATTATGAATAACCTTGCAAACCATATATGCACTTCCTCCTTGATACATTTATTTAAACTTTCTTTTTTGCATTTCTCTTTTCTTTCTCTTTTTCCTTTCTTTTCTTTTCTCTTATAAAATAAACTACATCAATATGGGAATTTCAATGATAAGGCATAAAATACATCCCAACAATATAACCAACCCATATATATGCATACCACAAACTTATACTTTTGTATATCTACAAACTCAACAATCAACAAATGTTCCACTAACTTTAAGGTTTGGGAAGGACATTTGGTTAGGTTAAAGTATGTAATATGGCTAATACACAAAGAAAAGGCAAATAAAGCTTAAGGGGCTTATCTAAAAAGAATATCATATAATGGGTAGGCTATTTGGCTAATGTAGTTTGGAAAAGAAAAGAATGCCTCGTCATATCCATGTTAATGTATGTGATAAAAATGTGGTCTCATATAGAAATTCAAAGAAAAATCAGGATGTACATATCATGAAAGTCACACATTATCAAAAGACAATGAGATTGATATAAATGTGTCAGTTTAATAAGGCTCAAAATCTCACTGGCTTTGTCTACTACTAGTCACTACTCCTCTAAAGATAATACACATCAACCAATCATAAGAGCAAAAGTACATGCTAGAGTTGCTATGAAATTCTTTAGTCATTTCATTCTCTACTAGTGACTATATAATCCTAGAAGCAGTAGAAAATGAGCAAATGTTTGTTTGTTTTATTCTTTCTCTCATTTTATAAACTAACAACACATATGTATATAAAAAATAAATGTGAAAAATTTTAAAGGAAAAGAAATATACTTCCCTTACCTCCCAAGAAGCACCTTTGTTTAGAGTTGCTGGCTCGACTCCTTCTTATCCTCACGTGAAAAATTTGTGATCTTCAGGTATTATAGTTAGTGTCACTTCCATGTGAGGTTGTTCCAGATAGGGCCTTAGTTGATCATCATTCCCATTTAGCATCCTCCCTATCATTAGACTTTCAATCTATATTGAGTCTATGCTTTCTTAAAAGATCTTGAATGTCTTTTCACCTTTTTCTTCCTCGTTTAATTCCTTTAACCTACTAGGTAAAAGTAAGGAGTCGTTCTCAACAATAAAATAGAATTTAGTATTTACCTCCGAGCTAAAAGATATAGCTTTTTTTGCCTCGAGCTCCTCCTCAACTTCTTCCACGCAAGCAATTCCTTGACTATTGCTGTCAAAATTCTCAAGCTCCTCATCACTTTGTAAAGTTTAGATGATTGATATATCCCCATCGAGGTAATGCATCTTGCTGGAACCATTTCACATCCTGCTGAAATTGCAAAGTGTTAGCAGTGACATTATCAACTAATTCTTCCAAGGATGTACCAGAGTTTTGTTGGCTCTCCCAATTTTGTAAACTAGACCAAAATTGCCTTTCATCCTGCTGGAATTGTTGGATATCCTATTGGGTTTGTTGTATAATCTCTTGAAGGTACTGCATATCCTGTTGAAATTGAAGATTGTTAACATTATAGGTCTTGATATAGTAGTCCAGAGATGTACCTGAATCATGATAAGAAACTTCTGGTTTGTATGAGAATTGTTTTGCATCCTGCAAACTATCATGGAAGTGACTTTTTTGGTTATCCCATCCATAACTAAAGTTAGGTCGATTAGTCCAACATTAGTTATAAGATTAAGAGTACGAGTTAAAGAAAAAATTATTTCCATCCATGATTTTTTTTATAAATCACAAACACGAAACAAAACAATGAAAGGATCACGAAATAATTGAAAAGAAGCCAATTACGAACAAATATATACAAAACACCAATTAAAATCATAAACAAAAACTAAAACGCCACACTTCCTAGCAATGTCGCAAAAATTGAAAGCATGTAGTAACGCTAGTCAAATAAACTAAACTACTACTATAGTAGTGGTGAGTCTAGGTTGATCCCACAGAAGGTGTGTGTAAAGTATATGAAATGAAATTAATTGGTGATTAGGTTTAAAGGAATTTTGGTTTTAGAAATAACAAAATAAAATAAAGCTAAACTAACTAACAAAAGCAATGTTAAGAAAACATGTAAAAAGTGATAAAAGTGGTGAAATCGAAAGGGACCCAGTTCTTTGGTTTAATCTTGGCCTACATTCTAATTAAACATATCACATTGATTTATTGCTCTCAAACTTCTCCTAGCACCTATTAATTGTAGGTTAATAATTAACCCAATTTTCCCTTAGGTAGTGTTTAATCAAGATACGGTCGTTAATTAAACCTAACTACTAAATAACTTAGGATACGATCTCTAGATTCAATTAGGCAATAACATTAAAAATTAGAAAAATCAATTAATCAAGGCAATAACCACATATGAATGATTACAAATCATTAGTCGCTACATATGAATTTCAACATAACAATTACGGATTATATCAAAATTCTAAAAATGAATTTGTAAATAAATGATTCAATGATTGCATTAAAATCATTTTGCACAATACCCAATGAGTTCATACATAAATAAGCCAAATAATTACAAGAATAAGATTATCCATACACAAAACCCAAATCAATTAACATATTATAACACAATCAATTTCTAATGAGAGAAAGAAACAGCAAAAACAGTGAAATAAACTTAACCTACGTCATTAGCATCGATGTCACCTCTAAACTGACATCAAGATGTCTAGCTTTTTATGGGTCTCTCCCACAAAAAATGCTCCAGCCCTCCAAGAATTGATGTCCCACCGAAGACTCCTCTCTCACTCTCGCTACTGTGCCTTCCTACTATTACTCTATATTTCTCTGTTTAATTCTTTTGTCCATAGTACTATTCACCTATGATCCCCTTACGCTACTGTTATTATGCATTTCGACATTTCTTGGCCAAACATCTGTGTTTTCTTAACCAACGTCTGCATCTCAGCTGCTTTCTTTGACTGCGTTGTCGTTCTGGTTGATCCTTGGCTGTGCATCTGCAGTGCGTTTTAGTGCTCTCTACTGTTGCACCTTGGACATTGTGTCGTTGTCTTATGTTCTTACTTAGCTTCCTGTGTTGCACATCGTTTTGCTTTGGCTGTGTTACGTTTTGCTCCTTCATCTGCTGTCGTTTTGATATTTTCCTTTATTCACCTACTGCAACTGTAAGCATGATTGTCCATCAATTAAATTCATATCTTGCATAGATATGCACATCATTAAATTCACGTTCTTTCATCCATGCAAGAACATACAAAATAGGTTTTCTACTTCTTTATGTTTTCATTTTTCTTTTAATTTTCTTCTTTTTGTTTCATAAAGACAAATGAAAATTAATCTTTGGAAAATTTCCAAAATATAGAGCTTTCAAGACACTTTAACTTCTTTG
>JAOSBN010000009.1:19113063-19153471 GCA_027563595.1 Erythroxylum suave
CTCCTTACTCCACTAAGTCAATTACCCAATCATGCCTTAATGTTAGACTAAGTTAGTGACAGCAAATGTTTATTACAAAATCACGTGAGATGGTTTTTTTTCCTTGGTGGTCTGTCTCCACTTTCCACTGACCGTAATTTTTTACAAAGCACTAATGACAGAGACTCTACTAAGTTAGATAAATACGGAAGATTATAAATCATTCATAAATAAAAGGGTGCAAATTTACATGTGTATATACGTACAAACTTAATGAAAGAGCAACTTGATGATTAAGAAGTAAGCAGTTCCGTTCACTTCCAAAACAAAACTGCCAACTGTAATAACGGTAGATGATTTATAACAAACATAAAGTCGGGACCGTTCAATTCAATCCAATCATTCTCTAACTAGTAATAGGATGGCCTCCTCTGCGGCTTATATTTTTGTTGTGATTGTGTTAAAATTACCAAAACGCAAAAGCGGCGGATAGGCTTAGGCCGATATCAGATATCCTGTTTTTATTTTAGTGTTTTTATTATATTTTATTAAATTTTATTACTACATTAATTTTGACTTGATATAAATATATAAATTAAATTTAATAAATTAAAGTAATTAAAATAGAAAATTTAATGTGCCTTCTCTATCCTCGTTTGAAGTTTATACTTTAGATAGATAGCAAATTTACTCCCAAAACAATTTCTTACCATTTTTATAATTTATTTATTAATTATAATTTAATGTACTTAGTATCAATATACTAATGCTAAAAAAAGGTGAAAAATAAATAAGAAAAGTACATAAAGATACTATGAAGTGTAGTAGAAAAAGACATCAACAACATGCGAAATTCCAATAGAGGAGAGGGAAGAACATGTAAGAAAGCGACAATAACATGGAATTTTCGGTCATTTCAGCAGTAGAAGAACCTATTTTCCTAACACGTGGTATTTTTATAAAAATCAGATCGGTTAAATACAGCAGTTTATAAGCTTATATTTAGCTTGAAAAACAACTAAGTAACAGTAACGATCTTCCCTTCGCTTGATGTATTCCTTTCTTTTGTTATTTATTTCCTGCCTTTGGCTCGCTGCTAGTCATCGTCAATTCAACCCATCGTATCCATGAAACCTCTGCTCTCTCTTTCCCCTTCAAAGTAAGAATCTTTTTTACCTTATAGGTGCCCTTTCTTCATATATTTTCTCTTCTCTTTCGTTTATCTGTTTTTAGTTTATTGCTGTATTGTTCTTTCTACGAAGAAAAGGAGGAGGTATGTCAAAGAAGTTGACAATCGAGGGGTAATCGATGCATCGTAACCATGAATACCCATTTTCGCTGGTTTTGCCTTCTACAGGTGTTTTAACGTTCAAGTCTTTTTACGGAGCTTGGTAAGTATATAACATCCATTGATCCACTTGACCCGTCAACTCTTTCTGGACTTACTTACGACCTCGTTTATTTTCTGGTTTACTGTACTTTTGGCACCGATAAATTTTTTTTCTTATCAATAGCATGTTCGTTTCTTTCACATGAATGCTTATTCTGTGGATGTGTTTTTGTTTTGCTTTCAGTTTGAAGAGCTGTATAAAGTATGGGTTTGTTTGATTTGATGTTTCCGTTACTTACTTGTCTGAGGTAGGATCGATGAATGAACACGTGGTTTATCTACCTTTTGTGTATTTCAGGCGACGTTGATAACGATATTGGTGTGATGGTTTTATCATATTATTCATCTTTTGATTGTTTTTTCTTCCTGTTATGCATTTTAGTCCTTGTTTCTAAAACAATGTCAATGTGATTGGTCTTTATTATCATAGAGCTAATTGTTAAACAATTCATTATCTTTCTTATGTTTAACTGATAAATTGTTTCTGTTTTAATTATTATTTCATGATCGACACTATAAAAAATGAGCGAATAGTTTGGTGGATAAACTCATTTAGTTTTGATGCTCTGCTGTAGTTTAAGGTTCAGTTTTCTTGTGTTGGCTAAATAGTTAGAATTATGCTCCGAGCTTGGGGTGATTGTTAATGGTCAAGGTTTTGGTCCTCTATGCCATTCTTAGCAGTAAATAGCAAGGCATTGTTGCATTTTATTTATCTTCACCCGCGATTGTTGTTTTCAATTGCATTTTTTGCTGATATAAATGTGCTGCCAGACAATCAAACCCTGACCATTAGGCATGGTTTACCAGTTCAATACTAACAGATTAAGCAGGGTAATCCGTCTCTTATTTCTTGTTATCGGTAGCAGAAGAAAGATTCGATGAATTTTCAATAAGTTTAAGTTTCCGATTTTCGGGGAAAGAAGTAAATATGTTTTTCATATGCATTTATGCATATGTCTGTTCTATCTGGGCACTCATGGATTCATGATGGGACTCTAAGAATTACATTAAGTCTCTATATTTTTCATATATATTTGCAGATTTCAGTGTCATGCTTTACTTTTGCTTCATCCACCCAGAATCACTTTCATGTGTAGAAAAGGATTTGCATTTTTTCTTTTGTAACATTTAGCCCTAGACATTTGATTTGCTTATTGTTGAAATTCAAAGTATATATCCTGATGCTTAATCATGTGTTTCTCACTTGACTAATTGTACTAAAGTGTGGTGAATGCTGTCATATTTTAAGCTAAAGAATCTGCTTACATTCTGCCTTAGTTTGTTTCCAGCGGCATTTTTCATCAGATTGAGTGTGTTATTTGGACAGCAACATGGAAGACATTGAAGATGGAAACAGTGAGCAATCACTCTCTCCAAATTCCTCTAATGGAGGGGATATTGGATACCCACAGCTTCCTCGTGTTGGAGATCAGTACCAGGCAAACATCCCTAGCGTAACTGCAGAACGTGATCATTTACAGCTTAAAAGTATGCCAAAAAATTCTGAAGTCATGACTGATATTGATTGCTCTTTTATGGTGGGATTACCTATTCCACTTATGTGGTCAAAAGCTGAAGTTGGAAACATCAATGAGACTGTTGAATCTGCTAGCAGTGAAGAGAGCCAGATTACTTACAAAAGTGAACATGGAGAATTTAAAATTCATCCTTGCGATATGTCATCGGCCCATGAAAAGGATTTAGGGGAGTCCAACCATCGACTGGGGGCTGCGAGCAACAGAATGGAGTTTGACTTGATCTTGTCCTCTAAACCCAAAACAGAACTGGTTAAGGTAGAGAGTGACTCCTGTCTTCTTCCTGGCATTGCAAGTGAATCTTGGACTGATGTTGAAAGGGATAGTTTTCTCCTTGGCTTGTACATTTTTGGCAAGAATCTTATCTTGGTGAATAGATTTGTTGAGGGTAAAGGGATGGGGGACATACTGGCATTCTATTATGGTCAGTTCTACCGTTCTGATGAATATCATAGATGGAGAGAGTTTCGGAAGCTAAGGAGCAGACGCAATATACAGGGACAAAAGATATTTTCAGGATGGAGGCAACAAGAGTTATTAACACGCTTGCTCTCTCGTGTTTCACAAGGGTGTCACCATGTTTTGCTAGAGGTATCTTTCTTCTTTCTCATTCTAACAGAAGAAAGAATTGCTACCAGTTGTCTGGTGTCTTATGATACATTGTTAACTAAACTCAGCAAACTGCTATGCAACAGGATGATTGCTAGATCATGTACCCAATGAATTTAATGTTGTTTTTCTGTGATGACCCTTCACTTTTTTTGTCCTTTCAAATGCAAATAACACTTCGAATGTCCTGCGGCTCTACACTTAGCAAGAGTACAAATTTCTAGTTATTGTTCACTGATGTTCATTGTCATAAACTTAATTGAGTTACAAATCTATCCAGAATCCTTATAAGATGTGAACCATAGCCTAGAAAATGAAGGGCTATAGTATGATGATTAGAGGTTTATACCCAAAGAAATGATCAAGATGCTAGGCTATGAGAGCTTTTTTGTAGCTCTGCTATCACTTTTAAAGCCACAATATCAATGTAACTGTTTCTTCATTTTATCTGCTAATGATCTGTGTAAAAGCTTGTACTTTTAACGTAGACAGAAACAATGTTTTGCGTAGAATGCTTACTCCTTTTTAGTTTTAGTTGCTTCCCTTGCTTGAGCTTGTATAAATCATATTCTCTTGTCTTGGTCAGTGGTTACGGATCCCATAATTGCTTCTTCCTATTTCCCATGGTTAGGCTGCATGAAAGTTCAGTTTTTCGAGATTTTGGTGACGTATTATTTTAACATTTAGACACTTTAAAGCGCTATCTAATTTTATTTGCTCCTCCTTGACACTCATTCCCAACTCTTATTTCTCCTGATATTGGTTTTTCTAATAATAGAACTGATAAGACAGTAGGAATTTGTCATATTCTTTCGGTAGAAAACTATGTCTTTCTCCTAGTTTTCTGCTTCTGTTCCCTTACTAATAGTGTTAGCATAATTAGACTTTTGTCTTTCCTTCAAGAAGAAATAAGGAAAGAAGTCTGGAAATTTGGGATTAAAATTGGGCCATTGGAGTTGTAGGTCTTGTGGCTGTACTCTGCAGCTATTTCTGCCATTGGCAGTAACAACCACACTGCTCTTACTTGCTTGAAATATTATGTACTACAGGTTTCTAGGTCATATGGAGAGGGAAAACTTGCATTTGAAGAATATATTTTCCTACTAAAACGCACAGTTGGCCTTAACGTGCTTGTGGAAGCCATAGGAATTGGGAAAGGGAAACAAGATCTCACTAGTGTTGCGATAGAGCCAGTAAAGCATATAGCCTCTGTTCGTCCTGAAATACCTATTGGCAAAGCTTGCTCCTCTCTTTCACCTGCTGACATTATTAAGTTTTTGACCGGGAATTTTAGGTTAAGTAAGGCACGATCTAGTGATCTTTTCTGGGAAGCTGTTTGGCCTCGACTTTTAGCTCGTGGTTGGCACTCTGAACAGCCTAAGGACCAATCCATTTCTGCTTCCAAGTATTCTTTGGTTTTTCTTGTTCCTGGTGTTAAAAAATTTTCTAGGAGGAGACTGGTGAAGGGAAACCACTACTTTGATTCTGTTAGTGACGTGTTAAATAAAGTTGCTTCAGATCCAGGGCTTATTGAGCTTGAAGTTGAACAAACTAAAGGTACTGAAGATAAGGATGGATACAGATGGAACCCGTCCCTAAAACAAATTCAAGATAGCTTCTCAAATAAGCAACATAATCGTTACCTTCAAACAAAAAACTTAAATTGCAATTGCAATGCACAGAAGTTCACAATTATAGATACCAGTTTGGCTTACGGAACTGAACGATCAAAGGTGAGAGAGTTGAAAAGCTTACCTGTTGGAGTTGCTAGTGCATCTTGTTCTTCATCTAGTCTTTCAAGTGAAATGGAAGAAGACATATGTGAAGAGTCACAAGAGGAAACAGTTGAAATGAACACACAAAATCATTTAGAGGATGAGATTGACAGAAAAACAATTAATGATTTATCAGGTGGTGTAAGCAGCTATCGAAGTATCAGCCCAGGTGATTCCCTGAATCCTACCAGCTCAGGAGCTGAAAATCAAGAAATTGACAGCTTTTGTCCAGCGAATGGCAAACAGCCAAGGGAGGCTATGATGTACCAATTCAGCAGGAAGGTAATTCCTGACCACCCCAAGTATTTGATCCCCCTCAGAAAGCAAGAGAGTTTTGTTGGTTGCAGCACTGAACAGTCAATCAGCATACATAAAAACATTTGTGCAGACATTAAGCTAAAAGTAGATGAGTCTCACTATATATCAACCACACATGCATGTGAAAATATGATTTTTAGAATGTGCCCAGCTGAGAAATCGTCATCAGCTAGCCCATTGGCAAAAGTTAGTCCAGATAGGAGTAATGAAGTGGTTGTTGGTGAGAGCTGTCAGGACAGAAAGGTCCGTACAAGAAAGCCTCAATCACCAAAATTGATTGACTTAAATGTTCCTCATGTTTCATTAGATTTTGGGGATGAACCTACAGTGAGAGAAATGGTTCAAAACAATGATAAGTTACCTGAAAAGAAGCCATCCTTGCTGTCTGAAATGAACTGGCAATCTGGCCCTTTGAAATTCTTTGATGCTGGGCAGCCACCTGCTGTAAATAACCGGAGACACAGTACTAGGAACCGGCCATTGACTACAAGAGCATTGGAAGCTTTAGAATTAGGATTTATTAATACAAAGAAGAGAAAATGTGGCAATTCACTCGAAAACAAAGTGACTAAGTCTTCACAACAAGTCCAGGGACGAACTGCTAAAATAGGAAAATCTGATGGTGGTGTTCAGAACGATGTTGCAGAGTCAGGAGGTGGGGAGGTTTTGGATGAATCTTATAATAACACTGACATTGTTCACGGGTCTTCGGTTAACGAATACTGATACGTCAATGTGGGCACCAAAAGTTGCTTTATTGAATCATAAGCTTGATCTCTCCTATGTTATTCCAATAGCTTGGAAATTGTCACATCAAAATTCTGCCTAACCATAACAGAAAATCACTGCAGTCTCCTTTTCAGTTCTTCAAATTAGTTGCAAACTTTCAGGAAAAGATGGCTGTGGAACATTTGTAACGTCCGTGATTGATGTGACAAAAATCAGACGAAGCCTATGGTCTCTAAGCCTATCGGTGCAGAGACCATATGCTTTCTAGCCTTTAACTGAGGTTTAACAAGTGGAGTACTTGAGTTGCTGGAGGCTGCTAGGGGTGTTACTTAGTAGCTTCATGCAGATGAAGAAAATTGTGTTTCCTACAAAATCCAATAGCACCATGTACTACCTTTGATGTAACAAATATAGTTTATCATCTGTGATTCTTGAAAACTAAGGTGTAATAAATATGGGATTCATATGTTCTCCAATTGTATGGCAATGCAGTTCCAGTTTTCGGCATCCAAGGCCAGCCAAAGTGGTTTACAGGATAAAGATAAGCTAAGTAGTACCACGATTGACCAATGACTAGCAGTAATTGATAATTCTTTGATGCTAGAAAACATTTAGAGAGGTTTTCTTCCACGTCAATGAATATCCGCTTATGGGCATTGAATGGTATATGGAACTTTGTAACATAGGACAAACTGGATTCTAATGCATTCATCCTCTTGTCATGGGCTAATGCTCTTAATGGGTTTGTTCAAGGTATGCATTATTCATTAAAGTCCTTAACAGCAGGTCTTATTATTTTCCTTATTATTGTTTCTTTTTCTTAAGTCTGTGTTGAGTGTTCTGAGTGGCCATAATTCTTCAAAGCTTAGAAGCGATGTTATTACAAGGCTCGGTGATAATTTCTTTTATCTTCATATCTGGAAAGAGGGTTACAAGTAATACTACAAATTTCGTGTCCTGAATTCAGAGTGTTTTGAATGAAAAAACACCACGGACTTGGGTGTTTTAAAGGTGACTACACAGTTGGATAGATAAAAGAGTTGGATCCAGGCTTTATTAACCCGCCGAAGGTTGAAGACGATAACACGCGTTTTCACTCTTTTCTAAAAATGTGGGTTTTCTTTTCGTAACAATCGTCCGGGCTTCGTTGTTTTAACATACGACATTTTTTGTTAACCTTTATTAATTAAGAGAAAGAGTTTTCATGGCCCCACAGGTTTGACTTCATCTATTGCTTCTATTGTTGCATGAATTATGTGGCCACGAAAACCTTATAGTTAGTGGGCTATCAGTAAAAAACAAGAAGAAAAAACACTTTAATACTTATAAAGATTAGCAAACAGGAAGTGGACAAAGGGAGTGGTAACTGCGTTCGGCACATGCACCGCCCTCCGTCACAAAGTTTAGTGATAGTGTAAACTGTATTTATAAAATGTTATGTATTTATATTGCATTTATATGTAGAATTTATAAATATTTTCGTTTTGAGAAGATTAGTCCAATTTTATTGAATTATATAATTTAATGTTGTATGTTTACTTTTGTGCAAATATATGATATCGATGCATGATTAATAAGTTTTAAATGATTACGTGGAACCTTTATTATTCATAGTTTTGTATAAAATGAGATGTCATGTGATCAATATAATTTTAATTAATTGAAGATTACCCATATCATCTTTGATTTATTAAAAATATATATTACATGTTATGGATCACATCTAGTAAAATGACATAAATTGTAACTAATCATATTTAAATATAACAAGTTTTATCTTACAAGAAAATGTATTATATTTGCATAGTTAATTAGGATGAAATAGTAAATTCTCTTTTTCTCAATTTGCTCACAGGTATTAAGAAAAAGAATATAATTTGATAGTTTCATCATAAAGAGCATGTATGAATCTTTTAATTAAAACTTAGCCCATAAGCAGTTTTAATTGTTATATGATTCACATATAAAATATGATTGCATGCTTTAACATTAGTAAAACATGATAAATGTTTCTTTGCTTCAACAAATTTAGTCACATAAGCATGTTTATTTGAATTATATGTAGTTATTCAACCTATGAATTTTTCTGATATTTAATGTGATATTTCCGAATTGAATGGTGATAACTATGAAAGATAGAAAGAGAGGATTCTCCTCCAATTAGGGTGTATGGATATTAATTATGCTATACGAAAAGATGAACCATTTGTACCTACTGAAACTAGCACTCAGGCTGAAATTGCTCTTTAAGAATGTTGGAAGTGATCTAATCACCTAAGCATGATGTACATAAAAACCAAAATTTATCCTAGTATTGGTTCTATTGGAGAGTGTGATCATGTTAGGGATCTATTGAAGGCTATTGATGAACAATTTGAGTCTTTAGATAAAGCCCTAGCTAGCACCTTAATGACTAAGTTATCATTAATAAAGCTCACAAGTGTTAGAGGTGTGCGTGAGCACATCATGCGAATGAAGGACATTGCGGCTCAACTGAGATATCTTGAGGTTGAGATGTCCGAGTTTTTCCTTGTGCATTACATACTTAATTCTCTTCCACCTCAATATGGAACCTTTAAAATTTCTTACAACACATATAAAGATAAATGGTCTATCAATGAACTTCTAACTATGTGTGTTCAAGAGGAAGGGAGGTTAGTAATGGAATTGGGTGAAAGTGCATATATGTCTACAGAAAGAAGGAATAGAGGGTAAGCCAAACAAAAAGAAAAGGGTAAAATACCAGTCTGTACTGAGATAAAAGAAGGATTTCAATCCCAAGTGCCACTTCTACAAAAAGAAACTGAGATAAAAGAAGGATTTCAATCCCAAGTGCCACTTCTACAAAAAGAAAGGGCACACTAAAAAGGATTATGCCAAATTTAAGGCTTGGCTTATAAAGAAAGATATTTCAATCTTAATTGTTTGTTATGATTCTAATATGGTTGATGTTTGTCATAACACTTGGTGGATTGATTCTGATTCTATAATCCATATTTTTAATACCTTGCAGGATTTTCTAAACCACAGGAAGCCAGTGGGCAGTGAACAATACATCTATTCAGGCAACAAGATGCGTTCATATGTAGAAGTTGTCAGGATATGCACATTGGTTTTAAATTCTGGTTTTGTTTTAAATTGGGAAAGAACATTTTATATTCCAAGTTTCTCAAGAAATTTGAATTCAGTTTCAATACTTATCCCTATGGGATATTCCTTTAGCTTTTCAAATACATCATTTGGTTTGTATCATGGATATAATCTTGTTGGGAATGGAATAATGATTGATGATCTTTTCCGATTTAATTTACAAGAAAATGTTTTTCACAATACACTGCATGTCCATAATAATGCTGGTATCAAAAGATGGGTTATGAATGAACAATTCTCTATATTGTGGTACCAAAGATTGGGATATATTTCCCTTAAAAGAATTAAAAAATTAGTGAATAATGAAGTACTTAATACTCTAGAATTTACTGATTTTGATGTTTGTATGGACTGCATAAAGGGAAAGCAACTAACATGAAAAAGAAAGGTGCTAAGAGGAGTTTAGACATATTAGAGATCATACATACAAACATTTGTAGTCTAGAAATAGACTTGTATCGTTAGAAATACTTCATCACATTTATAAATAATTACTCGCGATATATGTATCTCTATTTGCTTCATAACAAGAGCGAAGCATTAGATTCCTTTAAGGTATTTAAAATGGAAGTAGGGAAACAATGTGGTAAGCAAATAAAGATCGTGAGAGCAGATAGAGGTGGAGAATTTTATGGTAGATACACTGAGGGTGGACAAGCACCTGGTCCATTTGCGAAGTTTCTTCAAGAGCATAGGATAATAGCTCAATACACTATGCCTGGGTCTTCAGACCAAAATGGTGTAGCAAAAAGAAGAAACCAAACATTAGTAGACACGTTGAGGAGTATGCTTAGCAACTCTAAACTTCCTAAATCCTTATGGACTGAAGCTCTTAAAATGTCAGTGTATATATTAAATTGAGTTCTAACCAAGGTTGTTTCTAAAACACCATTTGAGTTATGGAAAGGTTGGAAACCGAGTTTCCGACATATATTTGTTTGGAGATGCCCTTTTGAAGTAAGAGTTTATAATCTACAAAAAAAGAAATTGGAAACAAGGACTATAAGTGGATATTTCATTGGATATGTTGAAAGGTCCAAAGAATGCATATTTTATTGTCCATCTCATAGTACTAGGTTTGTGGAATCAAGAAAGGTCCAAAGAATGCATATTTTATTGTCCATCTCATAGTACTAGGTTTGTGGAATCAAGAAATGCAAAGTTTCTTGAGAATGACTTGATTAATATGAGTGATCAATCTTGGGACTTAGTTCTTAAGAAGGATCATTGTAACATCTCATTCCCAATTGATATATGCACGTGTGTCCATCGGATACACATGTACATGCCTATCAGAAATGACATGTTAACTATCTCACCTTCACTGTACATAATATGGCATCATATACTAAACCATCAATTGCACGTTTTTTAAACTCAAAATGTTATCACATTATATCAAAACCATAATTTACATTGTTTCATATAGTACAATATTATCCATGTTTATACAACATTGTCCTATGAACATAAATAACTTGGTACACACCGAACACTATAAACTTGAAAGAAACAACTATGTCCTAAATCTCAGCTGACCGACCTTTGAGCCAAATTTGACTGTAACAACTGCACAAAATATGCTTCTACAGAGTCTTAGAAGCTAGTTCGTTTCACTCTCAAAGTTGAAAAGCAACGGTTCAATTTTGATGAATTTTGAGAATTTAGCAGAGTAACCATCCTCGATGGTTCACTCATGTCATAAAACAAGATCAATTATAATATGAAATCATACAGTTCAAATCCACTTGATAAGTATCAAATACTATCACAGATAAATCATTTCTCAATTAAAAAATTCAATCATATAACGACATTCACACAACTTTGCAAATCGATCAATGAATTCAATTTATATGCGAATGCGATATGTATGAGACCCACATTTATTTTTTTTATTTTTTTGTGACTGTGTGCTTTTATAGTATCTCGAATTATCGGGCTCAGTCAGTTAGTTTATGACTCATTGATCACAGTAAGTCATAGGCTCGAACTACATTTGCAAGAGTTTAAAGCTCTTATCAGTAACAATATCAGTAGCAACATAAGTCACAACTCCTTTATATTACATGCATCGAAATAAAGTGCATGCCACAATTTAGTCATCAAATTCAATCACTTTTATTTGCATATAATATAACAGTATATCAGTCACAATATCATTTACAGTAATAGTCATAGTAGCAGTGGTCATCGGACTAGGTCCGACATACAACTTTTTAGTTGAGAATCAGAAAATCATTTAAATAGACGCATTCACATTCAATCAACACTTCCAATATCATTCTCATGCATCAAAATGCCTCGGACAAATATTGTCCAGAATCCAGCACACAATCAACACAATTCAGTACAGTTCAATAATGTACAAAACAATAAGGTGATACCATTTTAGGTTACTCAAAGTATGCTCCAAATAGCTATTGCCTCAAAGTACCGGCAATGTCTGGATGCTGTCGTTCAATGCGTTCCTCTATACAGACAATACATTTACATATCATAATATTGCACAATTGTGTATTCATTTATGCACATTCATGTATACTGAATACGTACAATGCATATTCATAACAAATTCTGGGTTTCTTATCATCAATCTAGTCATAAAAATCATTCGGATATCCACATTCAATTTATTAACTTAGATTTGTTTAAAGGTACACTTTCAGGTCCATTTTGCACAATTAATTTCATCAAGAAAGTGAAGGAATTTGATAACACTTCCTTCTAACAAATTATTTTTCTATGTCTTAAGTCTTTATAGCTACTAAGAACATTCAATTTGGTTCATTATTCTATGAGTTATGCTCAAAATACCACAGACTGTGCACATTTGAAAATTTGGCTAAGGTATGATTATGCATTCAATTTGTACAACCCATATCTCTCAATTCCCATATCCAAAAATTACAAACTTTATACCAATTTAAAGTTGAGAGAATAAGCTACAAATTTTGGGTAGAAACCTTAGCCTAATTGAGTCTACATCAATACAATTTATTCAACAAACATAGGACACGTTTTCTGTCCCTAGTAGTGCTACAACCTAGGTCAGGACTCAATCTCATGCCAATTTTGACAGTCTTAGAGACAGAATCAAAATTCGAATTGTTCAAGAAAGTTGTAAAAATATATCTCTAGTTTAATTTGAATTAAGAATAAACTCATTTAGAATTCTATAGATCAAGTTATAATTAAAATACCGAAGCATTTTCAATGAAAATTCTCCAGTTCATAACATTCTAACACATTGCCTTTTTTTCATCCTAAATCTATTAATCAAACATGTCATTATCAAAATTCTATCATGTACAGTTGATGATCCCTACATTTTTACTTCAGTTTCAGTTCAGTAACATCAATAGACAGTTCAATAATTCATGATTGTTCATAAACCCCAAAACAGTACATATTCCATATCTTTCCATATCACATATTCTGCATTTTTTTCCAGATCTTCTTAAGCAGATTTCGGGTCAGTTTTGCATGGAAATTTTGACATAAAAAATGAAGAATTTAGGCAATACATCCTCCTTAAAAAATGTTCCTATATGTCTTAAGTGTCTAATGACATCAATCTCATGCATTTTAGTTCAGTATCATGCAAGTTATAAATAAAAATATACAGATTGTTTTCATACCTCAACAGAACACAATTCTCAACTTCAAGTCAAATTTCAAGACTCTTAAAGACAGATTCTAAATTAGTTTCCTTCATGCAAAATGTAGCCCTAAGTATCTAGTTTACTCTAAATCAAAAATTAATCCAATTTGGATATTCACAAATCAAGTTATAGCTAAAATATAGATGTATGTTTAGTAAAACACTCCATATAAAATATTCCAGCTCACTTTAATCATTAACATCATACATAATTCATCCTAATTCATCATCATCAATTGTCTATCATAACGTGCTATAAACACTAATCATTTACTTACATGGTTAACTCCAATTCCAGCTCAAAATATCAAGCCAATACTTTGCTCAAAGCAAGCAGAAACATCAAACATTCAAGGTAAAACTTAGATGGATTTCGACTAAGTGTAGTAAGGCAACTTCAAGCTGATCTTTTACTTAACTTTGTGAGGCTAAAACATGGATTGCTTGTGCAACAATTAGAAATAATCATAAGCAAGTTCAGGGAGGTGAAAGAAAAGAGTTTTGGTGATGTGAGTGAGAGAAGAAAGAGTAAGAAATGAGTTGAATCAAGTTTGCTCCTGTTGAATGTTACACCTAAGGTGTTAGGTATCATCTAATGGAATAGCCATGTGTCTTATGGCATGTTCAACACTTGTCAAGCATAAGTGCTGCCATATGTTACCATTAAAGCTAGGTTACATGTCACGCCAAAATTGGTCCACTTGTCACATAATAATTGGTCCATTTGTCACTCCATAATTAGTCCATTTGTCATTTAATTCCTAATCCAATTGTCACTCATTTAACTATGTCAAATGTCACTCAAATTTGGGCTTAGTCATCCTAATTTTCCATGTCTCAATTAGTCTTGCCACTAGTCATTTTTCCTAGTTCAAAAATACCCAAAATTTTTAGAAATTTTTGAAATGTTCGAAATGTCACCAAAATGCGAAATTAATTCTAATACACACCAATTCAATTTTCAAGACAAATAATCCACAATTCACATTTTTAATCACATTAAAAATCACTTATACCCAAAAAAATGTCAATGAATGCATGTACAAATAATTGTAATGTGCAAGATCAATAATATCATGTATGTGTATGCCACATTATGCATAAGTATGAATTACAATTCCTAATTTCTTAATGACCTCTTATAAACACTTTTTTAACCTTATCCTAGATAACAGGATGTTACAATCATTGTGAAATACAAACTCCTACTTCAAGTAATAGATTAATTGTTACTCATAGCATCCCTCAAAGTCAAATGGGTGGTGAACAACCAATCATTGAAGTTCCATAAACTGTTGATGACAATCTAGTAGATCCGATTGTTTAGCAATCATCAAAGGTTGTTGAGCAACAAGTTTTACAAGCTCCTCCTCTAGATGATGCTAATACATCATTAAGAAGATCAACTAGAGAAAGGAAATCAACAATACCTAGTGATTACGTTGTGTATTTACAAGAAGCTGACTATAACATTTGAGCCAAAAATGACCTTGACACGTTTTCACAAGCCATGAGTTGTAATGAATCTCAATTGTGGTACAATGTCATGGTAGATGAGATGAATTTTATGGCATCTAACAAAGTCTGAATTCTTGTCAATTTGCCTAATGGTGCAAAGCCCATTGGATGTCAATGGGTCTTTTCGATAAAAAAGGACGCATTAGGTAACATGGAAATATATAAAGCTAGACTTGTTACCAAAGGATTTACTCAATAAGAAGGAATCGATTACACAAAGACCTTTTCTCCTGTATCTAAAAAGGATTCCTTACGAGTGATTATGACTTTGGTTACCCATTTTGATCTAGAATTACATCAAATGGATGTGAAAATAGCGTTCGTAAATGGAGACCTAGAGGAAGAAGTTTATATGAAACAACCAAAAGGATTCTCCTCTAGTGAAGGTGAGCATTTAGTGTGTAAGCTTAAGAAATCTATTTATGGATTGAAACAAGCTTCCGTTAACGATATTTGAAATTTCATGATATCATATTTTCATATAGTTTTGTAGAAAATATCATGAATCAATGCATATATCTAAAAGTTAATTAGTGGGAGTAAAATTTGTTTCCTTGTTCTATATGTGAATGATATTTTACTTGTCATAAATGACAAGGGTTTGCTATATGAGGTGAACTAGTTTCTTTCTAGGAATTTTGATATGAAGGATATAGGTGAGGTATCTTATGTCATTGGCATTAAGATCTATAAGGATACATCTCAATACATTTTAGGTCTATCCTAAGAAACCTATATCAATAAGGTCTTAGAAAGATTTCGGATGAAGGATTGTTCACTGAGTATAACACCTATTGTGAAGGGTCATAGGTTCAATTGAAAGCAGTGTCTAAAAAATGAGCTGGAAAAGGAAGAAATGAAAATATTCCATATGCTTCTGCAGTAAGGAGCCTAATGTATGCTCAGGTTTGTAAAAGATTTGACATTGCATTTGTTGTTGAAATGTTGTTGGTTGTGTTGATTCACGAAAATCAACATCTGGTTAGCTGTTAATGTTTGTCGATGGAGTCGTATCCTAGAGAAGTTCAAAGCAGACTTTGACTGCTACTTCTACCATGGAAGCTGAGTTCGTTTCTTGTTTTGAGGCTACACCACACGGTGTATAGTTGAAGAATTTCATATCTAGGCTTAGAATTGTGGACTCCATTTTTAAGCCATTAAGAATGTACTGTGACAATTTAGCTATAGTTTTCTTAGCCAAAAATAACAAGATTGGTAGTCAAAGTAAACATATCGACATTAAGTATTTAGCTATTAGGGAACATGTCAAAGAGAACAAAGTGATCATTCAACACATTTGCACTGAATTAATGATTGTTGATCTTTTAATAAAAGGTATGTCACCAAAGAGTTTTAAAGGTCATGTTGCTAGAATGAGACTTGGTTCCATTATATGATTTATTGTATGTATTTTCACAAAACTCTTATTAATTTATTATTTTTCTTATTTTGACGTACACATTTTTATTTGAGAATTACAACTATTATGGACCTAGAATAAATATAAAGATTTATTCATTCAGTTAAAGTGGAATAAGAAATAGGATACATCTTGATATATGGAAGATAATACTCACCTTTAGAGGACTTATCACTATGATTTATGAATTTGGTTTCTTTCACTGCATAGAGATTTCGTGATTTTTAACTCTCATCTAAGATCCAAGTGGGAGATTGTTCTCCGTTGGTTTTATGCGTCGTGTGTGTTGGTTTTATGGAAACCTCATGTCGGTTCACTACCAACTTTTGTTGTTTTGATGGAAGACAACATAGAATATAAATTCTATGAAAGGGATATTGGATTCCTAAGCTTGACATTTTTCTGATACACTATTTTATTGAATTTGTTAAAAGCTCAAAAAGAGCTCTTTCATATTTGTTCTCTCTTAATATCAATGACAAGAGATATGTAATAACATTTCATATTTTTATTTTTCTATAATAGACACGTATATAGATTATTATCACATCTAACACCCATTTGTCCATCTCCAATCAAGTAAAGGCCAAGTATAAGACATTCTTGAAACATTGCCGTCCGCAGCCGACGTGTGAAACAATGATTGAAGTTATTGGTAATCCATGAAAGTCTTCCTGGATTCTGTTCAAAGTAGAATTCTTGGGTGGACCGAGTTCACTGCCACAAAAAGAGTGTGCTTACAATGATCCAACAACCGCAAATCAGTACGGAACGGGCAATGGGTTTAATCCAAATCTACTATCTCTCGTTCCATAGAAATAGATTCCTTGTTTTTATTATCTATTCTTGTAAGTATCCATCAGTGTCATAAACATGAGGTCAGATAAACTAAACTATGTTCTGAAAATTTTTCTTCAGTTCAATCTGATACAGCCATTGACGTGACAGGGACATCAGGTCCCACGGGAAATTTAACAGAAACAGAAACAAAACTGGACCACTGTTATAGTTATGACTTTTGAGCATTCTGTAGACGCATTAAAGTGCACAGAGCCTATGGTTGTAGAGCATGTAATGACATGGTCAAAGCGTAGTCGCGTGCCGTAACATTCTGATACAATTGCAGTTGGAAGTACTACTATACCGCTTTTGACAGTAGCCATTATATTCATACCGGCAAAACAAAAAAACAATCAAAGTTGCTCTCATGGGTAGCCTAGCGATAGAAAGGAAGAGAGGATTGTGAGGAGATTTTGGGTTCAAATTTTTAGAGGAGCAGCATTTATTTAAGGTGATATAATTGTTTTGGTGGTAACTTATCTTTTGGAACAGATACTTTTGACATTGTCTAAAATTAGACTTGAATTTATCGATCTATAAGTCTGAGTGAGTAATTCATAAATCTCAAGATAGTCGGGCGAAACTCAAAACTTGAGTTATCAAAATAAAATAAAAAACCATCAAAGTCAAAACTTTAGGAGCAAGGCTACCTGATTAGCACGTTAAGTGCGACTGAAACTACTACCTATGAAGTTGGGATTAGACAATAATTAATTATTGAATGCCATAATAAATTAATAATAGGTTAGATTAAAAGGGTGGGACCATATATGAAATGAACCAAGGCTTTTGATTAATTAGTCATGAAAGAAACAAAAAAATTAACGAATGCCGTGCTTAGAAAACAACAATGCTAAGATAAGAAATTAACACCAAGTTGACAAAGTTCACACCTGATTCATATATAAAAAGAAAAGGTTAAACTAGCATCTTCTGTTCCTTTTCTTACTCGAAACATGTCTATATCTACAAGGATAGAATTTCCAATCTGTTGTTTTCCTGATCCAAACATCATTTTCATCGCGATTGATTATTGAAAACACGCGTACAGGTCGTAATTAAGGAATATAATTAAACTTGTATCCGTCCTTTTGTTTATGGTCTCTATCCCAAGGGTTCTTGCTTGTGTCAAATAGTGCAAATTCTTATACAATTAACAAATGGTTTCAGCAGCTAAAATAGCATCGTCATGCGGCTGCCTGCCTTGTTTGTACTTCTATTTCGGTTTTATCATAATATGAAGTCAGAGAAGGCAGTAACCATATATCTGTTGTCATCTTGCTGGTTTCATAGATTACACCGATACGGAATTCCTCTTCGACAATAACTAAGTTGGAAAATTGTCGGGATCAATTTGGAGCGCCTGGTTTGCCAAACTGTCTGAAGAAGTTACCTTATCCCTGCATATTCTAGTTCCTGTCTATTCATTGTTTCCATTTTATAGCCTCTGTGATGTTACCCTTTTTCTTAAATCTTAAATTTAATTATACTGTCTAAGATTAGTGGAATTGGTAACCAATAATTTAATTTGCAAATGGACATGGCTGTTCCGTCTGTACTCACATGAAAACAAAGTATCAAATATCCATACCAAAGGGCGATCACATACTGTTCATTGATGAAACTGGAAACAAAAACTAGCAAAAAATCAACACCCGTCCAGAACAGTGTTATCTTGTTGAACTTCTATCAATTAATGTTTTTGTTTCAACAAGCAGTTAACTTCATTCTCTTGTGTAGATGGCTTAAAACTCGTTCTCATTAAGTTAAATATTACTAGAAGATTGAATAAATCTCCGAATTTTAGTCCCCATTTCACTATCACCATGTTCCAAATGATCATGATGTATTCCCTTTCTGACACTCATTGAAACAACTTGAACGATTGCAAATATACAGTATACAATTGTTTCGAAGATGGTGGATTTATCACTTCTTTGATAATTTCGAGCAGCAAAGTGACAGGTTAATCTAATCAGGAGACAATTAGCTTAAACACTACATGAAAAACCTTAAACCTTTTGCGGTAAGTTCCTTATAGTACTTAGACCAACTCCAATTGGACTACAATTTGCAGTAAATACCCACATTTTCCACTCCAACCGAACTGCATAAGCTTACTGCATTTTGCAGTCACCCCACACTTTTGGCAAATATGCAGTTGTTTTGGCTTTTATGCAGTTGCTAGTCGGAGTTGTTTTTCCTGAACTTACTGCATTTTAAAGTCAATTGACTGTATTTTATAGTTTGTGGTTGGAGATGGTCTTAAATGACGAGCTCTTGATTAATATTGGTGCCTAATATAAGGATGTAAACCCAACTCCACTCAAGAGTACATTGATCTAGATAACTGTTATAAGATGTTGGGAGATAGTAACACAATTCTCTAAAAAATCAACCAAATATCGACAACAAAAGTACTCTTCAACTTCACCAGCAAATCAGTACGAGAATAATAAACTTAACGATAAAACAAACACAAAGATTTACATCAAAAATCTTATAGTGTAGAGGGAAAAAATCATGGGCCGCATCGATAATTAAATCCATTAAACTCAATAAGTATTACAAAAGTTGATCTCTTACCCCACAAAAAGGATGAGAATACAACACTACTTTCCTTCTCTTTGTTTTTCTTCACTTTTGAATGTTATAGTGATACTCTCACACAAAACTTACATTTTTTTTCTTCTATATCATAAAATATGTTTTTCTAAATCGTACATGGTTAAATACATGGTTGTGTAAGTAACCATGTGTCTTCAACACTGCTTTACTCGCAAATGTGCACAATCACAAAGAGATATATGGCTATGTATGTCATGACATGAATGTGTATATGTTTTCGCTCTTCACATCCTTTTTCACACAGTTCTAGAGACTTACACAATTGATCCACACAGGTGTGTAAGTCTACATAGGTGTGTAAGTCTAGACACAAGTGTGTGTGTTTACACAGTTCTTGTACACGACAGTGTAAGTAAAGACACAGGCATATAGTACCTTACACAATCATGTCTCTCTTGAGAAGAGGTTTATTCAACTTGTCTTATATTTGTTCGCCATCCTTAAGAACCATAAAGGTGTCTACGATTACCAAAGGCCTCGAAATAGGACCAAACACTCAACAATCTCCTCCTCTAACCCATTTAAGGGGAAGGCACGTTATTCTCCCTCATCTACTTGAGATACATCTCGATAAGTTTACTACATAGCTTATGTTTAATTTTGGGAACAACTTTAGTCAACATGTCAACACCATTCATGTATGTATGAATCTTCTTGAGAAAATTCCTCTCTTCCTTTATAACTGCAAGTTAGAGATCTTTGCTTTCACAAGATCCAACCTTTTGCACATTCTTAGGCTCCCTCGTGGTAGTAATCAATAGTTATTCTAAACTTAGATACCTTATAGAATGCTTTTTCTCCCTTGTCAACCTTCGAAGCTGTATATCACTAATTGTTGTATCCAGTTACTCCCCCTACTCATTATCCTCTACAACTTCATCTTCAACATTATCAAGATATGTAGCTCATCATTGACATGTGTTCATAGACTTCATTTCCTTCACTTGTAGGCTAATTAATAGTCCTTCACTTGTAGGCTAATTAATAGTGGAAGAAATTGGTGAAGAATGAACAATCCTATATGATGAGCTACAATGTGATGAATTATCCCTTCTTAAAAGATCAACACCTCTCTCATGCTGTTGGAATACCACATCCCTGCTTCTAACCATCTTTTGATTCTCTAGGTCATCTAAAGCTACCACATCCCTGCTTCTAACCATCTTTTGATTCTCTAGGTCATCTAAAGCTACCACATCCCTGCTTCTAACCATCTTTTGCTTCTCTAAGTCATAAAGTCTAAAGCGAAACTGATCACTACCATATCTAATGAAAATGCAAGATATCGTCTTTGAGTCAAGCTTCTTTCTCTAATCCTTAGGAACTTGTCTAAATACCTTGTAAATAAAAACTTTAAAATTAGGATATGTGGAACCTTTACTAATCCACACTCTCTTAGGAATCTTAAAATCCATAAAACTAAAGGAGCTTAATTAACCAGGTGGACAACAGTTCAGGCTGCTTAACCTCAAAATGTCTTTGGCAATATAGACCTTTTGAGCATGCAATGAACCTTCTTCATAATTATTTTGTTCATTCTGTCGGCAACATTGTTATGCTATGAAGTCTCTAGATCTGTATTTTCATGTCTAATGCCATGCAATATATAGTAATCTTCAAACACCTTGGAAGTATACTCTCTTCCATTATATGTTCTTAGGCACTTCAGCTTCCTCTCAACTTCCCTTTCTACGGTGACATGAAACTTCTGGAAAGTTTCAAACACTTAAAATTTTAAGTTCAAAATGTACACCCAAGTCTTCTTTGAAGGATCATAAACAAATGTTACAAAATATTTGTTACCTCCTAGTGACTCCTCCTCAATAGAGCCAAAAAATCTAAATACACCAACTCTAATATCTTCGACTTCCCTATCTTCTCTTGAAAGAGACTTTATGCTGCTTTCCAACTAAACAATGATCGCAAGGATTAAGCGGAAATGACTTCTTAACTGGAATGAGGTTCTCTTGAAAGAGACTTTATGCTGCTTTCTAGCTAAACAATGATCGTAAGGATTAAGCGGAAATGACTTCTTAACTGGAATGAGGGATTTACCATGTGGCAACTTTAATCCCTTCTCACTCATATGTCCTAATCGTCAATGTCACAAATTTGGAGAAGTTCCATTTTGACTATGTATTCTTCACTACCACCCCACACCTTTAAGTGTGTCTTATACAATTAGCAACATTGCTCTCCTCGAGCAACAATCATTGCTCCTTTGGACAGTTTTGACTTTCTATAATTGAAAATGTGCTAAAATTCTTCTCAATCTAACATATTAACTGATAATATATTTAATCTTAGATCGGGGATATGTCATACATTTCTCAAGGTCAGTAAGCATTCAAAGTTTTTCTGAACTCAGATATCACCTATACTGACAATCTTGGTGAAACTTTGATTTTTCATCTTTATACCCCTAAAGTCTCATCTCTTATAGTTTAAGAAGTACTCCACCTTTGGAACTTAATGATAAGAAGCTCTCATGTCAATCAACCATTTAGAACTAGAATTACTGACATGAAAGCATTGCTCAAACTAGGGACACCTTATCATCCATACTAAAAGTTGTTGTAGTTGTATTTTTATCATGTTCATCATTTTGATGATCTTGCCTTTTCTGATCCATCTTACACTTATAATGAAACCTCTTAAAATGCCCTACTTTATCATAATGGTAACATGTCTTCACGTCTTTTTCACCTCTAGACTTTGAAAATTTCTTAAATTTACCATGACGTTTAGAACCCTTACTCTTATTCCTTCACTTGCTTTCTGTCATGAAAGCTTGCGCATTGTTAACTTTCATCTCCTTGCTTTTGTTTTCTTCATTGAACATACTCTTCTTGATAACATCTAAAGAGGGCATAACTTCAGGAGTTTACTTATTATTCGTCACTACTAGGATTTCCTAGCTATTTGGTAATGAACTTAATAGGAACAAGACTTCAAGCTCATTATTAAGAATGATCTTCATTATAGTAAGCTTGTTGATTATATCTTGGAAATCAATTAAATGCTTTGACACAGATTTTACAGCTTTCAACTTCAAGTTCACAATCCTTTTAATCAGGGAGCCTTGTTACGAGAAGTCTTCCTTTTATACAAATCTTTTAGCTTCTTTCATAGCTTAAAAGGATCCATTTGAAGACACATGGTTAACTATACTGATATCAATTCGTTGTTTAATAGTGTCCAAAGTTTTTTGCTTCATCTTTTCCCATTCTCTATCTAACATCTTTCCAGTTTTTAAAGAAACATCATCATTCACACATTTGTCAACGTTAATAGGATCACAGAGATCCTTGCAATATATAAGGTCCTCCATAATAAGCCTCCAAATCTAGTAATTTGATGACATCAACTTGACCATAAAACTGTTTCTACCTTCCATTACGATAGCTCTGGTAGCACTTATTAGGGCACAATAACACAAATCTCTAAAAGATCGACCAATTATAAAAAAATACTTTTCAACATGTACCAACAAATCAATATGAGAATAAGAAACTTAACGATAAGATAAACATTAAGATTTATATGAAAAAACCCTTTAGTTTAGAGGCAAAAAATCATGAGCCAAACCAATAAGCAAATCCATTAAACTCAATAAGGAGACCAAATTTGATCTCTCACCTACAACAACAAGTTATCTCACAAAGTTTCAAGATTGAAGCCAAAATTGAGGTAATAATCAACAAACATTTAAACTAATTCCAAAAATAATAAAAAAGGATGAGAATACAACACTACTTGCCCTCTCTTTGTTTTTCCTCACTTTTAGACATTATGGTCACACTCTCATACCAAACATATGTATTTTACTCTTTTATATCATAAAATATGCTTTTTTTTTTAATTGTACGTTGTCATATACACAACTTTGTAAGTGACTATGTGTCTTCAGGCGTTTCATCACATACAATTGTATATGTCATGACACAGGTGTGTACATTACCATATATGTTTTTGCTCTTTATGTCCTTCACATAGTTTTAGAGACTTACACGGTTGATCTATACGATTGTGCAAGTCTAGACACAAATGTGTGTCACCATAAATAGGTGTGTGTGATTACGTAGTTGCTATACATGACTATGTAAGTAAGGACACAGGCATGTAGCACCATAAACGGGCGTGTCTCTCCTGAAAAGAGCTTCATTTAACTTTTCTTTACTTATTCATCATCCCCACAAACTGTAAAGGAGTCTACGATCACCAAAAGTCTCAAAATAGATTTGAACGCTCAACATAAGAATTGTATAGATATTGCTTGCAAAATATTTCAATGAAGATACATACTTATAGTATAATAGTATAAATAAATATAAGAATGTGAAATGAATAGAAGAAATTAAAACATACGACTATTGTTAGTTCAATTTATGTATAAACATTTATACATGTTCTTATTTCAAATATCAAAAAATTAATTTAAGCATTCAAGGATAGAGATTTTAAGGATCTAATTTTATAAGTTTTAAATTATAGATTAATATTTTTTTGTAATTTATAGTTAGTTAGTATTTGTATTGTAACTCCTAATTTTACTCGTAATAATATTTTGTGTTTCATATTTCATTCAATCATAATTGAGTTATAATGTTACCATATCCACTTAATTATTTCAATAAGTGGTATTAAAGGCTAATTAGAGTGTATATACTTATCATTTTTATATGGTTGTCATTATTATTAGAACTTCCACATCAGAAAATAAATCAGATATTATACCTTTTAAAGTACTAAGTATTATTTACATATGCAATTAATATTTACATAAAATAAGGAAAGTTCTTTAAGGTTAAAGAAATCAAAGATGGAAGTAATGGCAACTAAATTTAATTTGGAGAAATTTAGCAAGAATAATTTATTGTTAAGGATGTTGAAGATGAAAATTATCCTTATATATGATAATTTTGTTGTAACCATTCGCAGAAGGCTAAAAAACTTCACAGATAACATAAAGGGGAATGAAATGAACATGAATATTGTTTTAAAAGTTTGTTTAGATTTAACTGTTAAGTTTTGCCAACCATAGAAGAGAAGAAAATAATAATAGAGATATTATATCATCTCTTTAGGTATCAGAATTCACTTTCATAACTGTGCATATTAATAATTTGATTACTCTATATTCTTAGGTTACATCGTTAGGATATAGAATAGACTTAAATGAATATATCTATCTTCTACTTCAGAGACTACCTAATTTATAAGAAAAACTCATTATCAACTTAACCAATAATCATCTTATAAATTTCTTAATCTTCTATGATGTTGCAGTTGTAGTTCTAGAGGAAGAAAGTAGACGTAAGAATGAGTAGGATAGATGGTTTAGTTGACATCAATTCAAATCCTTGATAGTAATAAGAAGGAGATTGATAAAATTGGTCTAAGTAGGGGCTAAAATCGTAGTAAGCTAAAATCAAAAAGTAAGGAAAATATAAAATGTTATAATAATAGAAAGAAAGGTAACTTGAAAAGGAATTTTTAGATTTTAAATAAGAAAATTTAATTCATAAATAATATTTTATATGGAAGCAATATTTTTATGTTGTAAAGTATTAACAACAATTGAAAGTAGGAAGTCACTACTTAATATATGACTCTTTGACTTAAAGCTACGTTTCATATGACATCTAGAAGAAAATGGTTATATCATTATGAACATATCTCAAGAGGATCTATACACAAGTGTGATAGTTATTCCTTAAAGGTTGTCCATATTAGAATAATTAGGCTGAAAATGTACAATGATACAATTTATACTCTTTAATAAGGACAACATATAGAGACCTAAAGAAGAATTTGTTGTTTATAGGATGATTAGATGATCTTAAGTACAAAATAGAAAGTATCAATAAGATTTTGAAGATAATTTTAGACATAATTGTACTTATAAAGATAGAGAAGATATATGCAAATTTGTGCAAGTTCAAATCAAAGACTTCACTAAAAGTAGATGCACTAGTTGCTTCAGGTAATCTAAGTGAAAGATATTTTATGTTATGATATAAAAAGAAAACTTAGAAATATATCTAAACAATGAAAGAGGATCCTTGCTAAGTAAAAATGATTCCATAGGCTCATAGAGGTATCATTACCTTTTTGTGAGCATTTTATTACAAATAGACATCATCGTGTAAAATTGAACATATTAAGATTGAGAAACAAGGTTGTTCTTGAATTGATTCAGTCTGTTTAACATTCTATAGTCAAAATAATAATGACAAGTTTTTTTGTTTGACTAAATATATAATAGTTAGATGTGAAACTAGTTTTGATACGGAAATCTTGAAAAACAAATTTATATGCTCTAATTAGAAGGTTTTAGAAAAAAAAAAAGAACTTAGTTTGTAAGTTGAACAAATCTTTGTATAGTCTAACATCAAGGTGTTGATATTAAAAGATATGATTCATTTATCATAATTCTTAGATACAACAAACTTTATTTAGATTCTTAAAAATATTTTAAGAGGGTTATTGATAATGATTTTATTATCTTATTGTTTTATGTATATGTTATGTTAGATGCAAGCTCCAATAAAGATTATATAAGGGATTTAAAATCACATTTGACTAGAAAAATTAAAATAAATAACTAAGGATTAGTAACCAAAATTCTAAGGATTCAAATTCATTAAGATAGAAATAAAATGAAGATTTGCATTTATCAGAAAAACTACCTAAAAAAGGTTCTGTAATGCTTTAGTATGTAAAATTGTAGGCTAGTTTCTTCCCCTTTTCCTATTAATTTTATTATCCTTTAGTGTGAACCCTATTAATGAAGATGAGAGCATAAAGATGTCTTAAGTATCATATTTATAAATAGTATTTTTGCAATACCAAATATTACATATACAGTAAAAGGTTAGTTGTTATATGAAAAATCCTAATAAAAAGCATTACAATACTCTAAAGATGATACTATGATGCATTAAAAGGAAAATTGTTGTTATATTATAATATACAGGATTAGATTTTATTATGAAGGAATATGTAAACTTTGATTATTTAAGTGATCTTGATAAAAGAAATTTTACCACACATTAAATGTTAACCTTATAAGCAGGGTTGTAAGTTGGCTTTTAAAGTTATAATCAGTTATGACTATATCAAAAAAAAAAAAAAGTGGCCACCATAGAAGTTGGTAAAGAAATGGTATGGTTGAAACTAGTTTCGGAAGAATTTGAAAACAATAATAAAAGGATCCATTATTTTCTGATACTTATATATCTTGTATCTAATAAAGAATCTAGACTTTCATTCAAAAACCAATCACATGTGTGTTCAATTTCACTTTATTCTATGGATATATAAAAGAGAATATACCTCTTCACAAAGCAATATAGAAAAACAAACAATCTTAATTTACGAAATTTATTATGGTATTAGGGCCCCCGTCTACTTTGATAAATTGGCATTTTTTCAGTATCACACTTTTCTCACAATCATATAATATGTCCCTTCAACACAAACAAAGCACACACCATGAACAATTATAATTCATCTACTCTATTATTCAATCAGATTTTAAGCTTTTTAACCACACAACTAGATTCCTTTAATTTCTCATATGGCATAATCAAGTTCAAGAAATCCTTATCACCTCTGATCTTATAGGATGCATTGATGGTACTGTTCCATCCTTGACTATAGATTCTTCATCTTTAGAATTTGTTAAATGGCAAAAACTTGATAGGCTTGTATATTGCTTTATCACTGCTTCTTTGTCTAGCTCCACTACTTGCCTAACACTTAGATTGACCTTAATAATCACTTCATGCAAAAGACCAGGTCTTAATGCTCCATACTCTAACGTAACTCCACACCCTGAAGAAAAGATTCACCTCCATCTCTGACTATCTCTCCCTTATCTGTATTATTATTGACAATTTTGCTGCTGTTGGTGACAACATTTTTGAAGAGGATGTTGTCCTCTTTACTCTGAACAATTTACCTACTAAATAGAACCTATCACAATAGTTGAACAAAGGGGCATTCTCATCACTTTCACTGAGGTTCAAGCAAAATTGCTCCTTCACAAACAGTGTCTCCTTGCATACCACTCTCCAACACCACTTAATATAACTTTCATAAAACAATACATATTTCTTCTTATCTTCAATCATATATAAATCAATTGTACCTCTTCACAAAGTAATATAGAAAAATAAACAATTTCAATTTTCATAATTTATCAATTTTAAGCATCAAGAAGCAATATCATGCATCCAAAGGTAGAACTTGTGAGGATTCAATTTTATAAATTTAAGTCACAAATTAGTATTTGTAACTTATAATTAGTTCATGAGTATTTGTATTGTGACTCTAAAATTTAATTATAATAATAACATGTATCTCCTCATTATTTCTCCAATTGAAGTGATATGTTCTATATGCCTAATGTAAAGTCCGTAACCTTTAAAAAAAACATTACTTAAACCCATCTCAAACCCAGGAGAAGAAATAAAACCCAACTTGGCCCGTGATCCTACACTTAAAATAAATAGGTTTTATTTCAGTTTACTTCTTCCCTCTTTCCCCAAAATCGACGACAATTTTTATTCTTCCAAGTTTTTTGCAGTGTACTTCATAGACTTATCATTCTTTGGGTTTTTGTGGTGATTTTGCAAGGTAAGAAACTATATTTGTGTTTTATTTTTGATAAAATGTGTATAAGAATATTTATATATTGTGATACTAGATGAAAACACGGTTAGAAAGGGGATTAAAAATCTGGAAAATTTTCTGAAAGTTAGAATTTGAGAGGATGGCAATGTGGAATGGAGAGGGAGAAGAAGAGAAATGAAAAAAATAGTTTAATGGCAACTCTAAAAGTTTGGAAGAGTTAGGGTAGTGTAATAAATTAGAAAATTTTGAGTTTATTTTTATTTTTTAGATTAATTATTTTATTATTATATAGTTGTTGGCGATAAATCTAAAGGAACACATGATTAACTAGTAATTCAGAGTTTTGCAAAGTTCAGGTAAGAGAATTAATTAGAATGTACCTTATTTTGTGTTTTTATGTGAAAATTTAATTTTTAGGATTTTTGTATGAATTTGAGAAATTAAAATATCTTATTATATGAAATTTGCATAAATAGTGAAAAAATACAAATTGTGGAGAAGACGATATTTAAATATGTTTTATTTTATTGCGAATTTTGGTTGTATGAAAAATTGTATACGATGTGTGGTGAATTTTGTGATGAATTATTGAATAATGGAACTATGCAATGATGAAAGAAGATGATGTTGAATTTATGGATTATCAAGAGAATAAAATGAAATTGTGGTTAGTGGTTTGTCTAGGTAGATTTATATCTGATGATATTGATATATGATATGAATGAGATTGATTATTAGACATGTGTGGGATATTCTCGGAGTGGGGATACCCTTAGTGACTTATTTTAGTATTCCAAGAGTGGGAAGTATCATGTATAATTTATTTAATGAGACTCAGTATTCTAAGAGTGGGAATGCCCAGGATATTTCCAAGAGTGGGAAATGTTTTGCGTGGTCTGTTTGCTAGCAGACCATTAGATATAAATCTACTAGGTTAAGCGAGGCCTTAAAAGTTTAAGAAAATAATTAAATAAAAACTTTAGGATAGAAGCATGGATTAAGAATAATAAATAACCTTAATAAATGTGAAATTGTGACGTGAATTGTGATGCGATGCCATGTTTGTTTCTTTTGAATTTATGCATATTGTGTATGGCATAACGGGTACATTCTAGTTACCCCTTATTGAGTTAATAGCTCATTCCTTGCTTGTTACATTTTTTTTTGCACAGAAACAAATCTTAGTTAGATTTTGAAGTAGGTTGGAGTGTTACATGAAGTGGTATCAGAGCAGGTCTATACTCCTAGGGTAAGGAGGTGTACTAATTATGAATTCATTTATTTTGTAGGATGACATCCAATAATGCAACTGCAGGCCAACAGGAGGATAGGGAAGAGTCTGTTAATTTTGCACATGTCTTGAATGTAGCAAAGCAGGAAGATCAAGTGCAAGTGGAAGCATATAAGGGTCCTATGGGAGTGGGGGTAAAACTGATTGTGTCAGTTGAAGGGGCTCTCATAGCTGAGATACTGCCCCAATATATGCAGGTTATTCAAGTAGTACTACAAGCCCACGACCAGTTTTGAGCCCAGATGCAAATGCAGGCTGTTGTACAGGCTCAAGCATTGCCACCACCACTAGCTCTAGTAGTGCCTGAGATTGATCATGATTTTAAAAGGCTTAGAAAATTAGGGGTTATGGAGTTCAAAGGTACTACAGAGCTTGAGGAGGCAGAAATGTGGTAGAACATACTGAGGAAGTTTTAGATAGATTGAAATGTAGTTTGGAGAATTGTCTGTAGTACATCACATCATTATTTCAGGGACTTGCACAGATTTGGTGTCGATCAATTTAGAGGTCATCTGAACCTGAAGTACTGACTTAGGATGGGTTTAAAAGAGAATTTGAAGATAAATAATGACCATTAACTTATAAAGATCGTAAAAGTATGAAATTTATGAATTTGAAACAAACTAAGAAGATGACTATTGCTGATGATGAGGTGCGGTTTGCTACATTATCAACGTATGCACTTGAGGCTGTGGCAATACCAAGGGATCGGTGTTATCATTTCCAATAGGGATTACATATAAAGATCATATTAGGGCTTGGCCCAGCAACTGTAAATTTCAAGAAGTTGTTGGATACTGCACTTAGAGTAGAGGAAGTCTTAAACAAAGAGAAGAAGATGCAAGAGATGAATAGAAAGCAAACTGATTATAGAGGGGAGTCAAGTCAGCCTACAAAGAGGACATTAGGCTATTCAGGTTTAATTAGAAGAAACAATTATCAGAGGGTTAGTTCAATATTTAGAGGACGTATTACTCTAACTTTAGCAGAAGAAAAGGGTTTGGAAGCTACAATTCTTTTAGCTCTCCATCTGTTAGGTCTGGCAGGGGAACAAATTAGAGCATAGGGGGATCTTTTGGTAGAGGAGGTAATTTAGGTCGTGGCTGTCAGACTTGTGGGAGATACCATTCAGGGCTTTGTTGGGGACCTGGTGGAGATGAAAGGGTATGATTTGTATGCAGAGGTAGAGAGTATTTTAAGAGAGATTGCCCTTCTTTGAGAGATGTAGGAGCCATGATTGGAGGTTTTACTCAGGGACAGAGTAGTGTTGGATACAGTGGTAGAGGAATTAGTAGAGGTAGAGGCTGAGGTGCTAGTAATGGGGGACATGGAGCTACACACAACATTACGAGGACATCATCAGCTCCTTCTCAAACTCAAGGTAGAGTTTATGAGATGAACAGGGAAGAAGCCTCAGCATCTGATGACGTGATATCAGGCATGATTTCTTTACATGATGCTTTGGCTTATGTTTTAATAGACACATGGTCCACTCATTCTTATATTACGTCAAAATTTGCTTCTAAAGTTCCAGAAGAGTTTAGTCCACTAAGGTATGATTTGAGAGTTTACTTACCAAATGGAGAGAGTGTAATAGTAAATTTTGTGAGGAGAGAAATTCCTGTAAGAATTAGAGAGTTAGAGTTACATGCAGACTAGATTGTGATGGATTTAAGGGAGTTTGATGTGATATTGGGTATGGATTGGTCAACCCAAAAAAAGCTAGTGGCACATTGCTACATTAAAGAAGTAGTGATGGAGTGTTCTGGGAGTTCAAAGGTAGTGTTTGTAGGAGAATGGAGAGTACTCCCTACTTGTGTTGTTGCTGCAGTAATAGCTAGGAAACTGACTATGGAGGGATTTGAAGCCTTTTTTGCTCACATAGTAGATACAAGGGAGACAAACCCTGTGTTGACGGAGATAATAGTGGTGAGAGATTTTTTAGAAGTGTTTCTTGATGATTTTCCAAGTTTGCCACCTCTTAAAGAGGTAGATTTCACTGTTGAAACCCTACCTATGGTTTCTCTTATATCTATTGCACTTTATAGGATGACATTTATGGAGTTGCAGGAGTTGAAAAAGAATTGGAGGAGTTATTGGAAAAAGGTTTTATTAGGCCTAGCACTTCATTGTGGGAGCTCCAGTTTTATTTGTAAAGAAGAAGGATGATAGCATGAGGTTATAAATTGATTACTGATAATTAAACCAGGTGACAGTGAAGAACAAATACCCATTATCTTGGATTGATGATTTGCTAAATCAGTTAAGAGGAGCAACAATATTTTCAATTTTTGATTTGAGATCAGTGTATTGACAATTGAGGATAGCTGACCATGATATACCTAAAATTACTTTTCAAACACGGTATGGCTATTATGAGTTTTTAGTAATGCCATTTGGACTCACAAATGCTCCAGCTACCTTTATGGCATTGATGAATAGAACTTTTCAAGAGTATCTTGATCAATTTGTGATTTTGTTCATAGATGATGTATTAGTATAATCCAAAGATAGAAAGGAGCATGAAAACCATTTGAGAATAGTATTGCAGATTTTGAAGGAGAATCAATTATATGCTAAATTACGTAAGTGTGAGTTTTGGACTGATCAGGTAGTGTTCTTGGGACATACTGTGTCCAAAGAGAGTGTGAAACTAGATCTGACAAAGGTGAAGCAAATTATGGAGTGGGAACCACCAAAGAGTGTGACAGAGGTCAGAAGTTTCTTGGGACTAGCTAGATATTATAGGAGATTTGACTAAATTACTGGTCCATCAACAAAATTACTGAAGAAGGGAGTTCCTTATCAGTGGACTGATCGGTATCAAGACAGCTTTGAGGAATTAAAGAGGAGATTAACATCTTGTCCTATCTTAGTGTTACCAATGAGTGGTGGAGGTTTTAAAGTATATATAGATGCCTCAGGATTGGGATTGGGGTGTGTATTAATGCAGAATGGGAAGGTAATAGCTTATGCCTCCCATCAGTTGAGGACCCACGAGCTGAATTATCCTACCCATGATTTAGAGTTAGCTACTACAATGCAAGCTTTGAAAATCTAGATACATTATTTGTATGGAGAGACTTTTTAGGTTCTTACATATCACAAGAGCTTGAATTACATACTAACTTAGAAAGAGTTGAATTTGAGATAAAGGAGATGTACAAAATTCTTAAAAGATTATGATTGCACCATTGACTATCACCCCAAAAAAGCTAATGTAGTTTTAAATGGCTTAAGTAGATAGAAATCTGGTGCATTAGTTAATTTGGTGGAAGTGGTGTGACACCACTAATGGAGATGAGAGCCTTGGATGTTAAGTTAGAGGTTGACGAAGTAGCTGGATTGATGGCTACCTTACAGATTTGGACTGAATTGAGTGATAGGATTGGTGAAGTATAGACTCAAGATCCATACTTGCAAAGGATGTTAGAAAAGATAAAACAGGGAAAGAAACCTAATTTTTCAGTGAGACCAGATGGAGTGATGGTGATAAGGACTCGAGTATGTGTGCCAGATGTTGACAGTATGCGAGAAGAGACACTAAAAGAGGCTCATTGTGCTTTTTATGCTATTCATCCTGGTAGAACTAAAATGAATCAAAATCTAAGACCTCATTATTGGTGGCTAACTATGAAAAGAATGTGGCAGAGTTTGTAGCTAAATATCTGACTTATCAACAGGTTAAAGCTGAGCTCCATTCAAATTTTAGAGGATATGATGAGAGCTTGTTACTAAAATTTAAAGGTGATTGGGATTTGTACTAACATTTGATGGAGTTTGCTTATAGTAACAATTATCACTCTAGCATCGAAATGGAACCTTTTGAATTGTTATGTGGGAGGCAGTGTAGAGATCCAGTATGCTGGGATGTTGAGGGTACTAGAATATTGGAGGGACCAAAATTGATTCAGGAGACTGTAGAAAAGATCAAAGTGCTGAAGAAGTTCTTGAAAGCTGCTCAGGATAGACAGAAAAGTTATGCAGATCGATATAGACGAGAGATGGAGTATGAAGTAGGTGATAGGGTGTTCTTGAGAGTGTCACTCTAGAGAGGTATAGTGAGGTTTGGAAGGAAAGGAACGTTGAGTTTGAGGTATATTGTGCCTTACAAGATTGTTTAGCATGTTGGTCTATTAGCTTATAAGTTGGCCTTGCCCCAGAGTTATCTAAAATACATGATATATTTCATATGTCTATATTGAGATGGTATCAATTAGATTTGAGCCTATGTTATAGCTAAACCAGATATTGAAGTGGCTACAGACTTGACCTATAAAGAAAAGCCAATTGAGATTTTGGAGAGAGAGATTATACAATTGAGGAGGAGGCAAATACCTATGATGCGAGTTTTATAGAGTCATCATTGATCCTTGAGGGAAGCGACATGGGAAGTAAAAGAGGCTATGCATTGTCAGTACCCATATCTTTTTAAAGATTTATGTATGTAACTAAATTTTGAGGACGAAATTTTTTTTTAGAGGGGAAGAATTGTAAAGTCTGTAACCTTAAAACCAAAATTCCATTACTTAAACTCATCTCAAACCCAAGAGAAGAAATAAAACCCGACTCAGCCCAATACCCTAAACTTAAAATAAATAGGTTTTATTTTAGTTTACTTCTTCCCTCTTTCCACAAAACTGATGACAATTTATGTTCTTCCAAGTTTTTTGCAACGTTTTTCACAGACTTATCATTCTGTGGGTTTTGTGGTGATTTTGCAAGGTAGGAGACTATATTTGTGTTTTATTTTTGATAGAATGTGTTTAAGAATGTTTATATATTGAGATAATGGATGACAACATGGTTAGAAAGGGGATTAAAAATTAGGAAAATTTTTTGGAAAGCTAGAATTTAAGAGGATGACAATGTACGTGGAATGGAGAAGGAGAAGAAAAGAAGAAGAGGAAAGAAAAAAATTGGTGTAATGGTAAATCTGAAATTTTGGAAGAGTTAGGGTAGTTTAATAAATTAGAAAATATTGAGATTATTTTTATTTTTTAATTTGATTATTTTATTATTATTTAGGTATTCATGATAAAAAATTAGAAAATATTGAGTTTATTTTTATTTTTTAGTTTGATTATTTTATTATTATTTAGGTATTCATGATAAATCTGAAGGAACACAAGATTAACTAGGAATTTGGAGTTTTGCAAAGTTCAGGTAAGAGAATTAATTAGAATGTACCTTATTTTGTGTTTTTATGTGAAAATTCAATTTGTAGGATTTTTGTATGAATTTGAGAAATTAAAGTATCTTAGTATATGATTTTTGCGTAAATAGTGAAAAATGCAAATTATGTGGAAGAAGATATTTAAATATGGTCTATTTTATGGAATTTTGCGTCAAAATAAATATATTATGTTTATTGTGTGAATTTATGGAAATATAATGCCTTTTTGTATGTCTTTTGTGAAACTTCTGGTAAGTGTGATTTTGTGCAAGTTAGATGACTTGAAAAGATTGTGTTATATAAAATCTATATGGTTTGTGATTTATCTGAATTTATTGTGAATTATGGATGAGAATATGATTATTATTCGAATTTTGGTTGTATGGAAAATTGTATACGATGAATTTGTGATGAGTTATTGAATTATGAACTATGCAATGATGATTTTGAATTTAGGGATTATCAAGAGAATAAAATGAAATTGTGGTTAGTGGCTTGCCTAGGTAGATCTATATATGATGGTCTTGATATTTATACGATAAGATTGAGATTAATTATTAGACACGTGTCGAGATATTCCAAAAGTGACGATATCCTTAGAGATTTATTTTAGTATTCCAAGAGTGGGGATACTCAGGATACTTCCAACAGTGGGAAGTGTCCTAAATTAATGAGACCTGGTATTCCAGAAGTGAGAATGTCCAAGATATTTTTAGGAGTGGAAAGTGTCCTGCGTAGTCTGTTTGCCGTCAGACCATTATATATAAGTCTACTAGGTTAAACAAGGCCCTAAAGGATTAAGAAAAGAATTAAATAAAAATTTTAGAATAAAAGCATGGATTAAGAATAATAAATAAGCTTAATAAATGTGAAATTTTGAAATGAATCGATGCGATCTCATATATGTTTCTTTTGAATTTATATGTATTGTGTATTGCATGATGGGTCCTTGTATAGTTTAAAGTTGGTTGATTACTTAATTCCTAAGGTCCTTGTATAGTTTAATCAAATTGTGAGTACGACAACCTGCTTGTAAAGAAAATATAATTTCCCTGACTGAATCTATACGGACATGGAAACCATCAAAAAGGTGAATATTGACGTATTCAAAAGCACTATACTCCGTAGATATGGTCGTGATAACCCACCAAGCATAGACAAACCTTTTCATGTGGTTAATATATAATGATAAAAGTAGCTGTCCTGGGTAGTATTAAAATGTACCTAGAAAACAAAGCAGCAATACTTTTTCTAATTGTATTTTAAAAGAATGAAACTCACCCTCTTGGTTACCTTGGATTCTTTAGATCACATAGGACATAGGACACGGTAATCTTCTTTCATATTCTTAGGTTTGTTCGATCAGTTGTCAATGGACACTTGATGCCTTGTGAAAGAGAGGCATCGGCAGCAAATTAAAATGAAGTACTCCATTAATAGTCAACGTGATAACGCATATACTTAAGGTAATTGCGGTGAAATCAAACTTTTCTTCCATGAATTTGCAGAGAAATTAAATGATTGAGGGATTAATCTGTTCTTGTTTTTCATTGTTGATAGAATCATATAGTTCCTTAAATTGTTTCTTCTTCTTTTCTTCGACCTCGATGACTTGGGAAAACACAAAGAAAGTTCAAGCAGGTCGGACAGTATATTCTCAAATGCTCACGGCTGGAGGTTGGAAAAAAAACAAATAATAGGGTAAACATCTTCAGAACTTACTAAAAAATAAATCTTTTTCTGCAATACTTTCATTTCCTGAATTACTGATGAAAAATAATTAATCATTGAATTTCTGCAAAACAATACTGTATCACTTGATTATTGAATGATATATTAAAGTATAAGACACACTTGTTATTTGCTAGTTCAGATCTTCTGTCCAATTTTATAATGTCTAATTATATTTAATACTCAAAACGATGTCATTTTGGTTATTAAACATGAGTTTAGAGATTGTCTAACCATATTTTAATGATAAAAAAATGGCGGTGTGTTTTACTTTTAACAAAGTTAGACACCGTAAAATTGAACAGAGAATCCCCGCTTGTTATTTGCACAGCACGGGCAACTTGTTACTATCTTGCTTTTGAATTCTGATTTGGTCGGTTTATAAGCTCTATTCGACATTGACAATTATGTCTAGCTATGATAAGATTGGCATTTACTTTTATATAGTTTTGGTTATGAACAGCATAATTACTTAGCTTTTGGGTCATGTTACAGTCACTCTAGAACTAGAACATTAAGCAATACGTACACAGTATTACGTACGATTTTTTTTTTAACTTCAATTAAGGCCTAATCATTTCACTCTTTTTTTTTTCAATTCCTCATTTATATTATTTAGTTTGACAAACTCATTAACCTTTTTTAGGTTTTTTTTTTTAAGAGGGGAATCTTCGGAACGCAATGGCAATTGTTTTTATTTCATGGAAATTGAGGGGTATTTGCTGAACATCTGTCTTCCTCTTCACCACTATGTATATGTACATGAAGCCAAAGAAGACCAAGTTCCAACCTGAGTGTTTTAAGCGAGTTAGCGAGAGCAGTGTATTTCTTTACAAGAAATGGAGCAATCCCTCGTCTCGTCTTCCTTATGACTTAGTGAGAGAGCAAATAATCGCGCGAGTACATACACACACCTGAGCTGGACAAGATCAAGAAGTAGACGCCAGGGATTGAAAGAAACATATGAAAGTGGAAAATTACAGAGAAGATTTATAGGAGACAATCACAGGAGAGGATAGTTTTGCTAGTTTTTTACATAAATCCAACTCAAAAATTAGCATCAAATGTCAAATATCTCAGGTGACGAGGGCAGCTTCTCTTCAGGAAACACTGGAGAGGAAATTCAACAGCATCAAAACTATCAAGGTGGGAGCTCTGGAGCTTCTGGTGCTGCTAACAGCAGCGGCTCTGGTTCACAACAGCAGCAGCAGCAACAACAACCTGTTAAGAAGAAAAGAAATCTCCCAGGAACTCCAGGCAAAGTCAACTTGTGACCCTTTCTTTATTAATGTTCATTTTAGCATGCACACCGTAACAGAAGTACATAAACCATGCAAGTATATACATACTCAAAAACTATCAAAGATTGTGTCTTTATGGTGTATCATTGAATCCGGGATGCACAAGTGTATATATGAGATCAATGTGATAATAACAACAGAGAGATGAACTCTTATGTGGGATTTATGTATAATACTTAAAGATTGTATCCCTTTGGTTTGTCGGACCGGGATGAGGATGGACCGGAGATCTAGGTGGGAACGAAGCGGTGTGTGTAGGACAGAGTCGGGTAGAACAGGAATATGAATTGCGAGGTTCAATTATTGGTTTGAGATTACAATAATTGATGAGAACTGTTTGCTCCTCTCCACTTTTTATATACATCTCTTTACCTTTTTTTTTAATGATTAATTAGCTTGCTTCTCGTGCAATCATGGATACAATAATAGTAATAACTCTTACTCCTGGAATACGGTTTGGCTTTGATGATTCTTCTTCTAGTGTGTGTGTGTGGTTTCTTGTTATGGAAATTCCCTTTCACTAACAACTGAGTTATGACTGGATCAGATCCCAGTGCAGAAGTTGTTGCATTATCACCGACAACGCTCATGGCAACTAACCGGTTTGTCTGCGAGATATGTAACAAAGGATTCCAAAGGGATCAGAATCTGCAATTGCATAGGAGAGGACATAACCTTCCATGGAAATTAAGGCAAAGAACAACAACAGAGGTGAGGAAGAGGGTGTATATATGCCCTGAGCCTACGTGCGTCCACCACAACGCTTCTCGTGCTCTCGGTGATCTAACAGGTATTAAGAAGCATTTTAGCCGAAAACATGGAGAGAAGAAATGGAAATGTGACAAGTGCTCCAAGAAATATGCAGTTCAATCCGATTGGAAAGCTCATAAAAAGACTTGTGGTACTAGGGAGTACAAATGTGATTGTGGAACAATCTTCTCCAGGTAAGAACCTTGTTTGTTAAATTTTGTAGAAATTAGTATATCTCAATTGACGTGGATAAAAGACTTTTTCTATATCATTAAACATCCAAATACGAAAAACTATGATTGGCTGTTATTGCTGGACATAGAAAGGCCAGCTCTAACCTGAAACAATCACGTCATAGATACCTCACCTCGCTTTAGATTCCATACATAGGCAAGAATCAGTAGTTTTAACCAAGTTAATCTGACAATCGATATTCAGAAGAGACAGCTTCATCACCCACAGAGCCTTTTGTGACTCACTGGCAGAAGAAAACAACAAAGTGAACCAAGGACTGATGACCAACATGGCATCAAACATGCAAAACCAGTTGCCGGAGCTCATATCATCAATGCCTTTAAGCAACACCACCAACTCATCCACGGGAATGTCTGACTTCAACAACTTCGATCCTAAGAACCCTCTCAAATCCCTTCCGCAAGACCTCGTTCCATTGCAATTCAAGTCCATGAACATGGCAGGGGGCATGTTTTCTAGCAGTTCAGGCACTCTCTTTGGTGGGCCGAGAGGCATTTCCTCAAATTCCAACCTGCAATTGAGTTCCAATGGTTCATCTGGGTTCGGTTATCTTCAAGACGGAAAAAATGGATGTCAACTCCCTGGTTCAGCTCAAATGTCAGCAACAGCTTTGCTGCAAAAAGCTGCGCAGATGGGTGCAACTGCGAGTGGCAGTATCAACTCCCCAATGATGCAAAAGAGCTTTGCTAGTGGCATGGCAGGTCATGATCAGGTGACGGCCATAAGGCCGCCAAACTTTGGTGGAATTCAACAACATAACGGTTCATATGATCATTTCTCTACTCAGTCTGACCAAACAAATATGGTTGGAATAAGTCCTGGAGAATTCAACAAACAAGAAATCTCTGCCCTTTTCGACACTGCAACAGGTAGCTCAGCAATGAACGACAATATAGGCATGTTTGCTGGCATGTTCGCGAGCAATGACCACAAACCTGGCTTCATAAGAAACATGGAACCTGAAGATAATGGCAGTCCAAGTTTGGTTCATGGAAGAAGTAGTGCAATCCCAACAGTAATGACTAAATTTGGTGGTGGGACTGGTGAAAGTGGCGACATGCATACTCATGATTTCTTGGGGATTGGAGGAGTACAAAGGCACGCAAATTTGCATGAACAGCAACACCAACATCAACAAAGAATGGGAATGGAAGCAATGGCACAGCAGAGAATGCCAATCATGAACCATTATCAGCAAAATCTCTCACTCGGTGAAGCTGGAATAGAGAAATCTATATGGGATGTTTGAGAACTGAGGACTTTTTTTTTTTTTTTAAGGCTTTCTCTTCCTTGTTCCGAGTGGCGCGTTGATGATCTCGAACGACAGAAACTAGGCTTTGGAGCGAGCTTTACAAAAGCAAGAAGCTGACGATGGCCCCTCTCAGAATTCTTGAATAAGCTCAAGGCCTTAGTGATAGACATAGCCCTTTATTAAATAGCAAATTATATTAGTTGTTAGTTGATTTTATCAGCGGTTAGCTGATAGCTGATTATATCAGTTGATTTGATCAGTGGATAACATCAGTTGTTTATAAAAGATATTTGGTAAAATTAGCTATTTATTTAGTATTAACTGTTGATATGTAAAATTACTTATAAGGGTATAATTTTAAAAATTATAAGGAATATTATATTTCTTAGTATTTCGTTAAATATTCTTATAAGAATTTAGATTTTAGATATTTAATTTTACAAAATTAAGTTTATAA
>JAOSBN010000009.1:19153571-19171831 GCA_027563595.1 Erythroxylum suave
AAAAAAAAAGTATACACAATTCAACCCCCCCTTCTTGTGTGATGATTATCATTGTACTAATTTGTGATTTACTTCAGTAAGGATGAAGAATGCTCTCTGTAGCTTGTACTGAGTAGGAGACACTCGCTTTCTTTATTTATTAATACTTTTTTTTTTTACTTTTCAAAAAAACAATTCCTAAGTTTATAATTGTTTATGTTCAGGTTTTATGCTCTTTTAAGCATTATATACATAATAGAGTTTGACCAGAGGGGTCTATTACAGAGGCTTATATAGCAAATGAATGCTTACCTTTTTGTTCAATATACTTAACTGATGTGGAGACAAGATTTAATAGAACAAAACGTAACTTTGATTTTCATGACAATGGTGGGTCTATTTTCTCCCAAAAGGTTAGCCACTTGGTGTAGGTAAATATGTGGAGTTAACTAAAGACAAATTCGAAATCGCCTGTTGGTATATTTTGATCAATTGCGAGAAAGTCTATATATACATAGAGTGCATATATTCCTTTTCATTCAAACAATCATATTACAATTTTCTTCATTCACTCTGAGATCTTACAGTTGTTGTCTTTTTTAAATAGATAGCATAAAGACAAAATTTGCAATAAAGGGATTATTAATGTTGAAGAAATATAAAGGCAGAAGTTTGTATCATGGTTTAGAAATCAAGTTTCATATTGATTACATATTATGAAAATACGAGAATATGTCTTATCCTCATATTTATTTTAAATTTGTCATACAGATGATACGGTTACATAACCGTAACGTGTAAGAAGCGACAACAACATTATATAGTTTGGAATGTGATCCTCATATTTGTGGGAAGAAATACATAGGTTGCATTGTTAGTGGGATGAGATTTCACATACAAGATCGAGATAGTCAAGTTAGAAGTCAAAATAGTGGGGTTGTCATTGAAGGATGCCATGACGATGAAATCATTGACTTCTACAGTGTCATCTCTGAAATAATAGAGTTACACTACATCAAGGATATGAAAGTTGCTCTATTAAATGCAAATGGTTTGATCTAACTGACAAGTGAGTGAATGGGCATATTACTAGAATAAATTTTAGTGAGATATGGTATAATAATGATCTGTTTGACCTTGTAAGTCAAAGCCAAACAAGTTTTCTACATCAACAATATTGTGTTAGGTAGCAATTGGAAGATTGTTCAAAAGTTTCAACAAATGAATGTCTTTGATTTTTGTGGAAGGGATATTGGTCAATTGGATGAGGATGCAAATGAAGTCTATCAAGATATTAGATTAAAGTTCAATAACGATGACATTCCAGTAGAAGATGCAGATATATCATCATTCCATAGGAGACATGTTGATCCCAACATAGTTCAATTAGATAAAATCCAAGCACATCTTATCTTACATACAAAAGAAGACTATACTCAACATGACTTAAATGATAATGACGATACTTTGCTTGAATATATTAGTAATGGAGAATCCAATGATAATGTACTTAATGATGATGATTTTCAAAATCTTGATCAAGATGATTAAATGTAAATAAATTGTTTCTATTGTTTGAAATGTTATGTTCGTAATTTTCTTATGTTGTTGATGTTTTACTTATGTTTATTTACAATGACTAGATGCATACTTTTAATGTTTTGCTTATGTTTTGGCTGAATGTTATGTTGAATGTTTAATATTTGACTACTGATCTTCTTATATTTATGTGAAAAATTGATCTTTGAGTTAAGATTATATGTTATATTCATATTTCGTTTTACATAGGTTCAATATAATGGCACCTAGTAGAAACAAGGTTAAGAGAGTGGTAACAACCGAAGAAGTTCCTCCCTCACAACAGCCAACAATTGCATCTTTGAATGAAGAAAGTCAGCAACAACCTTGACCAACATCATTTGTTAGTCATAAGGGATCTTCAGGTCTGTTATTGTTAACCAAACATATTTACATTAATGCTGAAATTACGCATTACATATTTAGTGTGTTTTTCTCATTATGATTTTTTTTGTTTTCAGGTTCCAATACTGATATTAGAAAATGAGGTAGAGGCAAAACAAAAGGAGCTAAGTTGCAACGAATAAAAATTGTAATGAATAGCAAGTTGTCTCTGACCATTGACCCCACACAACGTCGCCTTCTGGATAAGATCCAGTCTACAAAATTTGCCAATGAGTTGGGCGTCATTATAAGGAATAAATTGCCTTGCCTTTAGCATATCAAGAAATTTAAGGAAAACAACTTGCTTCAAAATGCTTTGGACAAAGCTTCAGTAATGTTTCAATTCATTTGATTATATGTATTGCGATTTTACTTAACAAAAATAATAACTTAACTAATACATTTTCTTCATAGATGAAGTTTAATATCATTGATATCGACACGTATGAGGTTTCAAGCAGTGATAGTTAATTGTTGAAACAAAGGGTGAAGGATCAGCGATATAGATTTTGCAAATATTATCAATCTTTCGCTTCTAATGAAGAGGCAAGGAGACATGTTTCGGAATAGGTGACTCCAGAAAATTGGAGTGAAATGTGTGATTATTGGGCCTCAACAAAGGTTCATATTTTTTCCTCTTCATATTTCCTTCCATTAATTTTGTTTATACATTTCATGACTACTCTTTTAATTTAGGAAAAGTGTGAAAAAGCTAAGGTGAACAGAGCAAAAATTTAAGACTCCTTATAACACCGACTCTAAATCATTTGTTGTCGTCCGATAAGAATTTGTAAGTATAACGTTTTCAACTTGTTATTCTATTTCTTAATATAATAAATTCACAATAAATTCTATTATCTTATAATTTTTAAATTCATATAATAGAGCCAAACACAACTCCAAGGACAAGAGTGTGATAAAATCACACTGTACAAGCTAACATACTACAAGAAAGGTCAAGGGTGGACATCTGAAGAGCACAAAGTAATTATATAAGTACAAACAAATTAATACAAATTAATATTACAATTTATTTTTTTATGTAATACTAAGTAATAATTTTTTAGTTAGCTCGATTTTGTACTTTAAATTGTAAGACAAGATACAGGAGTTATTGTAGACGCTATTGTCTGAGGGGAATCAGCCCAATGTCGATGACATTTGCAACAATGTCCTTGGTATAAGATCGAGTTATATCAAAGGTCTTGAGTATAGCCCTAAGCCTGTTAGTGCATCTTCATCACAACCAGCATATGTCATGAAGCTTAAAAAGGAGAACCAGGCACTAAAGACTAAGTTAGATCATAATATAAAAGAAGTGAACAAGCTTAAAAAGATGGTCAAACAACTACTAGGCTTTGCATATGATAGTAGTAGTGAGGACGAAGAGGAGTCTTAGTTTGTATATGACCTATAATTATTTTTTATATAAAATGCATTCTATTTTTAATGTTTATTTTATTTCAATTTATTATTATTCAAAGAATATGTCACCAACATTAATTATAAAATGTAACTAATTTATATTTCAAACTGTTTTAAAAATCGTAATAAATTAAAATAAATTTATTTTTAACAATTATAATAGTATTTAATTTAAAATAAAAATTTTCACAAAAAATTATTACCTACGTTTGCAAGAATATCTGTAAAAAAATTTACCAACAGCAAGAAATTAGTAATTAAAACTATTCTGCTACAAAAACATAATCGTCACTAAAAACTATTAGTTACCAAAAAAATCGTCATAGAATGTTGTTTCCTACATTTACAAAAAGTTTCTGAAAACATTTACCTATAACAAAAATTAGTAACTAAAACTATTCTGCTATAAACAAATTCGTCACTAAAAATAATTACCTACGACTATGATCTAGTAGGTAAAAACTTTTATCTATAAAAAAATACATCGCAAAATCCTTTGTACGACGTTACTCATTCTCATTGGTTATATGTTTTACCGTTGAAAATATTGCGTATCGAAAACCTTTTTGCAACGATTTCAAGAAAATGTCACGGATATTATTTTGCTACCGGGATTCAGTGACCATTAAGCCAACGATTATTTTTCGTTGCAAATTCATATTTGCAACGATGTTTTAATATTTAGCGATGTTTTATTTCATTGCCAATAACCTTATCTATTTTAGTGTAAGAAATGGTTTTTGATTGATTAACCACATATGAGACAATTGAACTCTAAATTGCAATTGGTTCAAGATAAGAGCAATACCAGATAATATGAGCTGACTCATAATTGAAGTGATGCGTTATAGGAAATTTTTTAAGTAATAATTTGAGTTTTTAATTTTTTGACCGAATTTAAATTAAATTTGAAATATTTTTCTTACATTTTAGATTTTAACTGACATTTGAGTTTTTAATAATTATTTTGATCAAATTTAAATTAAATTTGAAATATTTTTCTGACATTTTATATTTTAACTCTAACAAATTATACCTTGAAAATTAACTCTTTGTAAAAAGAGGTTGACGCGACTTTTTTAAGAAATTAAGTACAAAAGTAATATTTTTTTCCAGAATTAAAGATGTCTAAAACTTGGATCATTCATAATTTTAGAAAGATAACGTGTTACTCTCATATGACAAAATTTTAACGTACAAATACAATTAAATTAAAAACTTTACTGCAAACATGAATTAGTTTAAAGACAAAAGGCTCGAATGAATTTATTTACTAAAAATAAATATTGATCAAATAAAAAATGTTTTAAAAAGAAATAAGGTATTTATGACTAAGAGGCTAAGACCTAAAGACTTAATCCATGTGAAGTATTTTGGTAATTTACTTCCCATACCCTAAACTTAACTAGTTCATGTGATTGGGAAGTTGAAGGTGAGCTCATTGTCGCGCGTCTATTGGATGACTTTCAGTTTCTATCTTCATCTCTTATTCCAGTACACTTATTGTTACGAAAAAATGAAAACCATGCAGAAATCGTAGTTATGATTTCCTAATACAATGTAGTTTACACTGTTACAATTGTCCCATCAACTTACACGCGTCAGCCAATGTGAAGCTCGTGGGCTTATATCTGTAACAACTCAACAAGTTGTGAGCATTCTGTAATGAATTTGTCTTTCAGCTTCTCCCCCTCTTAATTTCTCTCTTCTACAATGATTTTTGTATCATCAAATCATTCTTGAATCTTCAATTATTTGCACATAACAATTGATTAGTGCAGACAAACCTTAAAGCGGAATCATGGCAGAAGGAAATAAGACGACTGAGCCTTAAAGAATTGAGAAAATTTTAAAGATCTTGCTCAAGGATGGCTAGGAATGAGAAATTTTTTTTAGAAATTAAAGAATGATATTAGTGGAGGGAGCAAAGGTTACATCGATTAAGAGACTAAAACTCTCCTCTCAACCCAAAACAACAACATTACGGCAACGTTTTACACTCTAATAAGTCAACATTAGTTTGAAATAGGCAAAAACACAAATCACTTCCCCCAATCTTTGTTCGAACCTTCCAGATTAGGGTTGGAGCAACACGTTCTCCACCCTCCCAAAGGTCCTCTAAAATTAACATTATGCCTTTTATTGTAGCACGATCACTCTAGCTTGTCCCTTAGTGATTAAGGTAATATCAATCTTCCATAATCCCCCTTTTTTTTCCCTTTTCTTTGTATTTCATCCTTAATCTGACCAGAGAAAGTTGATTGTAACTTCCTTTCTTGTCTTTTAAGTTCCAAGACCTTTGAAGAACATCCCTAACCCCTTTTCCAAGCCCCAGTGGTTTCTCCTTTTTGACAGTTAAAACAATAAGCCCCTCTTCCGGTACCCTCCATATTATCAGATGATGTTAGTATCAAACTATCTACTATTTTTGTATTCATGTTTCCCTATTTCGCTTTATCTCTGCATGTTTTTCTAAATTCTCCATTCATATGCCAACTGGGATGAGCATTTCTTAAAAGAGCTAGAGGACGTAATCTATTCTCTAATTTTATCAAAGATGCACTCTCTAACTTGATATGAACTCCTACTAGAGTTTTGAAATCTTCACATGTTTCTTTCTGCCCATATTTTCGTAATACAAATCGTAAAGGAAATTAGGTTGTTAAGAGAATTAGGTTGAGAAATGGACTTTAGTCTGCTGAACCACTATATAATCATTGTGAAATGAAATGTGTTTAGGGACCACATACATTTGTGTCTTATCCAAGACCAAATGTCTTCTGAGAAGGGGCACTTAAAAAATAGATGGTCCCTATTCTCTTGTCTTGGGTTGCACAGGACACAATCTACTCTTGAATTAAGAAATGATAGTCTATCCATAGTGCTAAGTTTGATTAGAGTAGTAAGCCATAGGATAAATGAAGAGCTAGGCATTAGTTGTTTATGCCATACTACTCTATACCATTCCACTTTGGCATTTCTCTGAAACCGCCATTTCTTGCAAACTTTTGTTATGAATACACCTTGTAAGTGGTTTCTTTAAATGTACTAGTCAGGTATTAATAGGTTAGGGGTTAGGTAGGATGTAGGTAATGAATTCCTATTAAGAATTCTTCGCACTGACCCTCTCTAATAAAAGCCTTCACTTTAGCATTTAAAGGCAGATGGCTTAATAATTGAACTACAATCTGATTTGTGATTAAACGTCCATTTTCTAACCAATTGTCATACCAAAAACTAGCCTTCTCTCCATCCCATACCTTGCATGAAATTTCAGAACTCGAATTCTCCTTTAACTTCAATAATTATGACAGAAACTAAGAGTGGTACGACTTTGGGTTAACAATCCATCTGCTTTGACCTTTTTAGACATAGGCATGAATCCATTTTACCCATAAGTTGTTCTCTCTTTACAGTGAAGACCATAATTTCTTCATCAAGAGAGCTTTATTAGATAGCTTTATAGGAATAATTCTAGATCCTCCCTCCCTCTTAGGTCTGCAAACAGCCTTAGCATGTCCCTTATTCGGGCCACCTCCTCCCCATAGAAAATTTCTCATAAAATTTTCTAGTGATTTGATTACTCCCCTTGCCAACACCATATTTGAAGACCAATAAGTTTGCATGATGTTGAGAATAGAGTTCACTAACTATAACCTTCCCTTAAAAGATATAGCACAGTTGGTCCAAGAGGATAATCTCTTTTGATTTTTTTTAATGAGTAGGTAGCATTCTCAAAACTAAATCCTTCTGGAAGTGATTGGCAAAGCTAGATAACATAGAGGAGTTTATTTCCTTAGCATACCAATTAAGGAAGAAACTAGTCCTTCCAAATGATCATCACTTTTAGATAGAACAGAATAACTTTTGTTATAGTTAACAAACAGTCCAAATGTAGTGTTGAATAGGTTCAAAGAAGTTATAAGGAGCTTGATAGAAGCCTCATCAGCCTTAGAGAATAGGAAAAGATCATCTGCAAAATATAGATTTACCAGAGAAACTTTTTGGCATCGACTATGATGTTTGAAACTTGAACCCCTGGTAATATTATACCTCAACAGAGAAGTTAGAGCCTCCATGCATAATATAAACAAATAAGGAGACATAGGATCCCCTTGTCTAAGTCCTCTTTGCCCATGAAAGATTTTTGTAGGAGATCCATTAACCAATACAACATAAGAAGGGGTAGTAATGCAAGATTCTACCCATTTAATGAACATCCTTGGAAACCCCATCACTTTTAGTAGCCTCAAAATAAAATTCCATTTTACACTGTCAAAAGCCTTCTTAAAATCAATCTTAAAGGCACAATTCTTTGGAGCTTTCTTCCTCGAGTAACTTCTTAGAAATTCTTGTAAAATGAAAACGTTATCCCATATTTGTTTTTCTTGTAGGAAAGCACTTTGATTATCACTAATCAATGACCCCAAAACCATTTTCAGTCTGTTGGCATTAATCTTTGCAATCACTTTATAGATGAAGTTAACACATGCTATAGGCCTGTAGTCCTCCAAGGTTACTGGATTACTTAGTTTAGGGACTAGGCATAGATAGATTTTGTTGATTCCCTTTAAAAGAGTTCCTAAGAAGAAGAATTCTTTAATAGCTGCTTTCACTATAGAGCCAATCTCAAGCCATGCTTTCTGATAAAAGAACCCATTGAAACCATCAGATCCTGGAGCCTTTTTAGGATTCATTTGGAAAACAACCCCCCTCTATCTCCGAATCTTCCATTGTTCTAGTTAATAGAGTCTTCTCTTCGTTTGAGAGCCTATTATCAATAATAGAGTCCAAGTACTGAGTGTTTACAGTTACATTATGAGAGGCATAGAAATCTTTGAAAAATCTCTCATCTTATTTCAACAAATCCTCATGCTTACTTATCTTCCTCACATCTAGCAAAGTAATTTCCTTTATAGAGTTATAGTTCTCCCTGGAAATAATAGAGCTGAAGAAGAATTTAGTATTTCTGTCTACTCCTTTAAGCCATTTCACCTTAGCCCTCTACTCCATAACACTACCATGATTGTTTAGAGCTTGCATATAGTCAGACAGAGCTGATTTCTCTTGAGATAAAACTAGAATATCCCTAGGGTTATAGGAAAGTGTATGTTGAAGTTGGGATAATTTGTCTCTAGCTACTGATATGGCCCGAAAAGTGTTCTCCCCTATCTGATTCTTTAGACTCTTTAAGGCCTCTCTAATTAATTTCAACTTATGAATACATTGGAATTGAAGGGTTCCATGTACATTAGTTGTTACCCTTCCCTCAAACAATCCTGAAATCCCTCTATATTAACCAAATAGTTGTTAAATCTAAATGGATTATAAAGCTTCACGTTTAGGAATAGATCCCCACAGTCATTGGGGTATGGTCTGAAAATATAGGGTCTAAGAAAGTAGCCTTACTTTTCAGTAAAAGTTGTAACCATGCTTGGTTGACCATGACTCTATCAACCTTTTTCCTAAGTGTCCATCTATTAGTTTGCTTATTACTCCAGGAGAAAAAATGTCCAATCGCCTTGAGGTCTAGAACTCCTAACTAATCAACATAATACTTGAAATCAGAAAAGTAATTTTTTAAGGAAAAATGACCTTCCGCTTCCATTCTATAAAGGGTAGAATTAAAATCTCCTAAAATGAGCCAAAGACCTGCTACCCTTCTTTGGAACCTTAATAAACTCTCCCAAAGCTCCTTTCTTTGAAACAGATGGTTTAAACCATACACTACTGATGCAAAAAAGGAAGAATTCTGCTCAACAAAATGTCATTTCATATGCATAACCTATGTCTCCACTTCTATCACCTTAATATCTACTATTTGAGGATCAAAGCCAACAATAATTTTTCCAAAAACATGAGCTTGATGATTAGAGAGAAACCGCCACTTATTTCCTAGCTTTTTAAGATACTTGAGATTCTTTGATTTGATTTTTGTTTTCAAAATAGTAAAAACTGAAATATTTTCCTTAGCCAAAAAATCCTTTAAGGTTAAGAGTTTTTTAGGGCAATTAATGCCCCTAACATCCCAGACTAATATCATTAAGTAATGGTTTTGGACCTTTGGCCTTTACTTCTAGTACCCTTCCTCCGTTTCACACTGTTAAATTGTTCAGCAACCTCTCTCTCTTCTGCATTGCTCGGTGTTGAAGAGGATGAGATTGCCTCAATTTCATAACCTTTTTCTCCCTCCTGAACTACGAATTTGCCTTCCTTAGAAACTTCTTTTATAGTACTTGTTATTATTTTCTACTTTGATTGCTTTCCTGCATCTAAATCATTAAATGTTGTAACATTATAAATAATTTCCAACTCCTCATTTCCAGCCTTATCGAATTGATTCTTGTCATATACATCAAGTTCTTCTTTTGCCTCATTTTGGCATATTCCTTGCTCATCAGTTCCTTCATTTTCACATAGATCTAGACCCATTAGTTCCTTATAGCTCCCTTCCTTGAACCTTTTCCCCATTTGGTACCCATTTTTTTCCTTATAGTTTCAAGGAAAACTTCCAATGGTAATCCACCATGACAGTATCTTCATATAATGATCTATTAAAGCCCAACCTCCTGATGCGGATTTGTTCTAGCAAATCCTTAGAGATATCCATAGTAATACATAACCGAGCATAGCCTGGCCTTTTTCTTTTTACTGTATTCTCTTCCATGCATAGAGGCTGCCATAGATAACTTGCTACCATACTGAGGCCTTTAGTAGTCCAATATTCCAATAGAATATTATACAAATTAACCCACAAAGGTACTAACTTTGGCTTTTCTATTTCAAATTGGAGTCCTAGCTGCCAGTTTGAAGAAATAGAGGAAGGTTCATCACACGCCAAGGACCTTCTTCTGGGACTTTAAGAGCCTGCACTTTAGAGGAAATGGTAAATAAAGCTAAGTTTTTATCATCTAACAATACCTTTAGCAGACCCTTATTCTTCCAATTATTGATTGCCCATTTTTACAGCATCAAAAAAGGGGGTCTTCTCTCCAAAATGAATCCCAAAAGAGAGGAATTCCATGATCGTGCTCCTTCTTGTAAAGATTCCACATCAGGCGCAATAATGAATCTTCCTTGGTCTTCCTTGGGGTGGGGGGGGGGGGGGGGTTCGCGGAGTGGTGGAGGGAAAAATCATCTTCATCAACTATCACTTGCTTCCAGCTCTTCAGACCATAGGAAGAGGAGGACCCCTTTTCATGGAGCTTAGGGGCAGCGATGGTTTGGGAGGCTAACAATGAAAATTCGGTGGGTGAGTTTGAACAAAAGAAAGGGGTTTCAGGTGCAAACAGGGTTAACAGAGAAGGGAATGGAAAATAGAGTTGTGTCAAAAAAAGTTTTTTAGAAAAGTAGTTTCCAAAAGAAGGAAACCGTCAAGTAGACTGTAAGAAATGCAAGTGGCGGAGTGGTGGAGGGCAAAATCATCTTCATCAACTATCACTTGCTTCCAGCTCTTCTTGAGACCAAACAGGGTTAACAGATAAGGGAATGGAAAACAAAGTTGTGTCAAACAAAGTTTTTTAGAAAAAGTAGTTTCCAAATGAAGGAAACAGTCAAGTAGACTGCAAGAAATGATAAAAAAGACCTTGGCAGTTTGAGAGGGAGAGCAGATGTTTGTGAAGAAGATGAAGTAGGAGTATGTTGAGAAAAAAAAAGGGGAGCTTTGCAAAAGTTGGTTTAGTAATGGTAAGGAAAAGTGAGCGGGAAAAGGTTTTGTGGTAGAAACTCTAAGATCTCTTTATCAACATTCACTTCTAAGAGACAACAACATGCTTCGGCTAGGAATGAGAAATTGCTAGTAAAGAACCAAGGCTAGAAGGAGAGACACAGAAAAGAACTTGAAGAGCTTAAAATCATGTTCCACCAGTTCATATGAATGATAATGGGAACTATTGAGCAAGGCTCACCTTTGAAGGAGCCGATAGCACCCCTACCTAGAAGGACGTTTGCAAGGAACGAAATTATATACCACTTCAATGAGATCAAGATTGACTTTCCAATATTTGAATGAAACAGCGTGAAATGCTAGCTATATAAAAATGAATAATTCTTTGCTATGGATCACACCTTAAATGATAAGAAAGTGGGAATCATCACAATGCACTTGAAAGGAGAGGCGTAGCAGTGGTATTAGCTAGCCACCAAGAGGTGAACTTCCTAAGGACCATGGAAGATGCAATCAAGCAAAGGTTTGACAAGGAAGTCTTTGAAGACCCAGTAGGGGATTTAAAGGAACTTCAGCAAGAGCATTCAGTACAGGAATACCAGCATGATTTTACAGATAGTTTAACAATCTTACATTATCTAAATAGTACTTCATCAAGTTTCTAAAAGGATTGAAACCTAAATTGGAAGTCACCATCACTCAAACCTTAAATGTTGCAACATGTTTACTCCCTAGTAAGGGAATAAGAAGGGGTCATAAGCATCCACTCAGTCGTGTTGCCTATGAAAGGGAACTCCTAAAGTAGTTTCCAGATCAAAGCAGTTAATAACCCAAATCTTAAGGTTAGACTCCTAACAGCCTTAGTTCTAAAGCCCTACTCGAGTAGAGAATCCTACCATCCCCTAGATCTCAAGGGGAAATTATAAGGAGTAGGCCAACCTGGAACTTCGTTCCATCCAAAACTGAAAGAACCAAGGATTTGATGACTGGAAGGAGAAGGGACTCTGCTTCTAATGTAGCAAGAGGTATGTACTAGGCGAGGAAGAGTTATAAGGGAGAAAAGAAAAGAAGTTAGAGAACTCGAGTCTCCTTAACATCTTTTTTCAGGTAATGATTGGGGGGAACAAGTAAGGGATATAATATGAGAGTAAATGATTACCACTTTTAAGGAACCTTATTGATACTGATTGATAATGAAAGCATGCACAACTTTCTGGATGAGATGGTGGCCAAAAGAAACCCAAATAAATTGGAGGGAATCCCATACATTCACATCATCATAGATGGTAGGCTTTGGATAAGCTGTCATAAAAGGTACCAAGGATTTGCATAGTGTATACATAGGGTGTCTTTTGTAACAAACACATTGGCGATTCCTTTGGGAAGCTATGATGTTATCCTTGGAGTGAAATGACTTACTACACTTAGAGAAAATTCTATGCAACTTCAAAATAAGGATCATGAGGTTTACATAAGATGGGCAAATAATGATGTTGTTGAGCAATGAGAGGCAGGAGGCAAAGATGGTGTTTGAGGTTGAACAAAATGATTAAGGGCGTACAAGTTGGAGGATTGTACATGATACACTTAGCCAATCCCCTTGAATAGTAATTCCACCAAATAGGCTTGGAGGATCAGGTCTCTTCAATGGATGAGCTTCAAGTGTTTCTTACAGATTTTAGGTCACTATTCCAAGAATCGCAACAGCTTCCTCTTAAGAGAACCTAAGACCACATAATCCACCCAAAGGAGGAAGTGTATTTCATCAATATTAAGCCCTACTACTACTCAAGATAGCATGAAGACGTGACTGAGAAAGAAAAGTTAGAATTGCTACAATAAGGATTCATTTGGAGAAGCTTGAGCCCATATGAATATTTAGTAGTTCTGATGCAAAAGAAAGACAATTCCTAGTGAATGTGTATTGATTATTACGAGTTGAACAAGTATACAATAAAGGAAATTTTTTCAATCCCTCTAATTAAAGAGTTGCTCAATGAATTCCATGGATCCAGATGGTACTCCATAATGGAATTTATTCAAATACCATCAAATTTAGACACAAGAGGAAGACATAGCAAAGATCACCTTTAGAACCCATGAAAGACACTATTAGTTTCTCTTAATGACCTTTCGGTTAACAAACATAGCTTTTCAGGGCTTAATAAACAAGGTCTTTTGACCCTTCCTTCAGAAGTTTATTCTCGTCTTCTTTTACGAAATATTTATCCATAGTCACAAGTTTCAGCATCATGTACATCACCCTCAAAACACTCCGTTCTCATCAACTATATTTGAACATAACTAAATGTATCTTTATAATAAGACAGTTTGAACACTTGGTTCACTCAATTTCAAAAGGAGGAGTAGCTAAAAACGATTGTAAAGTGCCTATAATCCATAATTCCCAAGTCTGGATCTCTCAAGGAGCTTTGAGGCTTTCTTAGGCTTACTAAATACTACAAGCATTTGACTTGGCACTTAAATGACCTACTTAAGGATCTAGCAATAAGGGAGTAGGCTTTGGGGACCAATAGTAACAATCCTCTGAAGAATTAAAACAAGCCCTTATTTCAACTCGGTTTTGGCCCTATATAACTTCTCTAAGCCTTTCGTCTTTGAAACATATGCATACAAGATAGGGAATTGGGGTTATGCTGCAACAGAAAAATCACCAAATCATATACCTTAATAAGAAACTGACTAATAATCACCTCAGACTATTTATGTATAAAAAGGAATATTTGACAATTATCAAAGCAATCAAGCAATGGCACCACTACCTCAATTGTATAACATTCCAAGTTTGGATAGATCATCAGAGTTTCAAGTTCCTATTAGAGTAAAGGATATCGATCCCTTTCAAATATACTTAGCTCCCAAAACTTTTTGGGTATGACTTCAAAGTGTTGTATCATAACATGAAAGAGAATTAAAAGGCAGATATGTTATCAAGGTCGACATGTACTGAGCTCCTCACCCTTTCATTCTTATAGGTTTACACTAAACTTCGAGAAGAAATCTAGAATAGTTGGAAACAAAATAAAACAATTGAGGATATCATTTAGTGGGCGGAGAAAGGGCCATCAATTATGGAAACAATGAGTGGAGGGAAAACTTGTTACGATAGAAGGGAAGAATAGTTATCGAGTATGTCAAAGACTTACACAAGAAGTTAATTTATTTGAGCCACGATGAATCATTAGGGGATCATTCGGGAGTAATTGTATTAATCAAAATATTACAAAATATCTTTTAATAGAAAAGGATGGGGAAATATTTATGAAAATGCGGTAAGTTTTATACCTTTTTCCAGAGAAATAAGTATGAAAAGTGCAATACCTAAGCAATGTCTCGTCAGTTGTTAGAAAGACATCAATATGGACTTTGTGAAAGAACTTCCACTCTTACTAGGGAGGACGAGTGTGATGGTAGTGGTCAAATGTTTTAATAAATTGTACCTATCAAACACTTTCTTTACCCTATTTTGAAGCTGTACAGGATACCAAAGACTATTGTGAGTGATTGGGATCCAATCCTCTTGAGTAAATGCTGGATGGAGTTTTTTAAATTATAAGGAATCAAACCCAAGTTTTCCACTGCTTATCACCCATTGTCTAACGAGCAGATGAAGGTCGTAAACCATATTCTAGATTTGTGGTAATGTTCCATTGCAATGGGTAAAGTGGATTTCATTGATTTAATAGTGGTATAACAACATATTCCATGAAACCATCCACTCCATGCCATTCGAGTTATTGTATGAGTATTCTCCTTCGATGTACATGTTGTATCTAGTGGGAGATTTCAAGAATCTAACTATCAACTAGGTCATGAAAAACAGGAAAGTAGTGTTATCCTCTGTAAAATTTCACCTGAGGTTAGCCCCAAAAAAGAATGAAACAATAGGTAGATTATAAGCAGACAAAACGATAGTTTGAAGTGAGGGAATTTATGTTCCTCAAACTTCAACCCCATCATCAATACTCACTATAAACAAGGAACTATAAGAAGCTCTGCCCTCAGTTTTATAGCCCTTATCCAATTATGAAGCGCATCGAGTGAATTGCGTACAAGCTAGGCCTATTTGAAGGATTTAGTATCCACCCCAACATCCATACCTCATAATTGAAGAAATGCATCTCCAAAGAAATAATAACCTCTAATAGATTGCCAGCAATAATCCCCTATGTAGATATGCAGTCTTGAAGCCATCTTAGATCGAAGAATTGTTAAATACCACAATCAACCCCTAACATTTAGATTAGGAGGCAACATGAGAGCCCTTATAGGAATTAAAGAGATGGTAATTAGATGTCAAACTTGTAGACAAGGTTAAAAAAGGAGACATTTTTATGTAAAAAGAGAAACCATACATAAGACGAAGCCCTATGTACTTACAAGGGGCAAAATATAGTCAGTTATTATAGTTTTAATTTCCTTAATATGATGTTGTTTACGCTCTTATAAGTAAGTGACTAACTGACATGTGTCAGTTAATATAAAGCTCAAGGGTTTATATCATCCTCGATACAAACAACTATTATAGGTGGAAAGAACATGAGGAGTAGAACAACTATAAATTGAGAAGGGATGAATGTGCTACTAGAAACACAAGTGAGGAACTACATGTTACTGATGGAAACACAAGTGCGAATGGATAGACACAAAAAGGAGTTAGGGGAGCTAAAAACCCTATTCCTCCATTTCATGTCAAGAATCATAGGACGTAAAGAAGAAACACAAGGTGGAAGAGAGGAACACAACTAGAGAGACAATATGGAGCACGATGGGTATACTACTCCAATACGATTCAACAAGATTGACTTCCCTACATTAGAAGGCAACGTCATTAAAAAACCAAATTGTAGATTTATATAAAGGAATAACCTTTGTGCGGAAGCGGTTGATCGATTTGCAGTTTGCTAGTCCATTTTTTATGGTTGGCTACCAGAGTCACTGTTAATTCATGCTCCAAACTCTGAGCCTTGATAGTTTGCTTCATGTGAGAGAGAAAGGTGGAAAAAACCTTACTGTTCTCTGTTTTGTGAATGAAAATTTGCTTTTTCATCCGTTAAGCCCTCTCTTATAAAGGGAACAAATAACAAATATATTTCTTAGTGGCCGTTATTTTCGTAAACTACCAACAACACCCACTCAGCCACATAAGCCACGAGTTACATCTTCCCTCTAATTTTATAGGTCATACTGAGAATGGGGCGTGCCACCAGTAAAGAACCAGCAGCTTTATATTAAGTCACCATCTAACTAACATAATACTTTCACATATTCATGATAACCTAAATCATCTGAAAATATTACCGAACGCATGCACTGTCCCTTTGTGCTCATAGATATATCATGTGATTATACACCAAGTATAATCGCCTAGGATGACATGGTGATGAAGGAAAGATTCTTCCTTAGACGGTCATGATAATTCATCTTAGTTTACTTGGTTTCCTAATGTGTTCCGCTGAACTTTATACATATTAGCCCTTGGGAAAAACACATTAAAGTAGCAACATCAAGCCTTGACTTCATATCATAGTTCTAAGTCAAAGGGTTCATTTAATTAGACACGAAGGTTTATGGGATCACATAGTGACAAAAAGGGATCTAACTGTTACTCCATAAGTGGGTCATTGTATAGCATACACAGTATGAAACGTGTGTCATAGCATAGCTCCCACTAAGCTGGGCATGTCATTCTTCTAGGCCATGCAAATCATAAATCGAGCTTTACTTAAAAACTAATTCGAGCCACTAGATTAACATACCTAATGCTAATCTTGACACTCAAAATTCTGCTTTAAGGCATCAATATGAAATCTGAATCATTCACTTCCAACTTATCAGAGTCTCATCTTAGACTTACTAAGGCGACTATTCAAATATAGAAACTTATCATGCATACTACACAAGTATGAAGATAAAACAATATTACATACACTCAATATTAATATTGTGAAGTCTTGTCCTACCTATTACTCAAGCGTTAGGGTGATTACCTGTGTGACAAGGTCAATCTGAAGTCTGGTAACATTACAATGTGCCTTATCATGTAAGTGCGTACCAATGAACATTTAAGAAATAAACTTTTATTAAACAAATGCTCGTTACAATTTAAAACACGTCCATTATGCAACAAGATACAACTCGGTGAAAAAATAAACCCTACACAAGCCTAAACTCATCACATGAGCTTTGAACAAATCTCAAGGAATAAGTTTAGTTAAGGGATCAGCGACCATCTTTTTAGTAGGTATATACTTTATGAAAACCTCTTTATTTTTTATGGCATGTCTTATTAAATGATAACACCTTTTGACATGCTTAGATTTTCTATGAAACTTCAGATCTTTAGCAAACTGTATGGCAACAGTGTTGTCACATAACATTTCAATAGGATCATTAACTCTAGGAGTAAGATTAAGATCTTGAAGAAAACTTCCCAACCATATTGCCTCATAAGCGGCAAGACAATAAGCAATGTATTCTGCTTCCATTGTTGAAAATGCCATACAGTCTTGCTTCTTGCTAAGCCAAGACATGGCCCGCCTGTAACATTTCATTCCCATACTAAGGGTTAAAACCCTACAATACGGTACATGTGAGATCAATGAGAGATTAAGAAAAGTGCATCTCATGCTCATGCATATTGCTAGCATACACGCATGTGAATTTGAATTTTTGCACACATCAATTGACTGTACATGCATTCATTAACAATTGCTGGGTTTAATTGATCTATAAATGTGATTATAATTGGAATTGTGAATTATTTGTATTGAAAATTGGTTTTTGAGCGTATAAGCATTGATTTAGAATTTTTGGTGAAATATGAAATTTTTCTGAAAATTTTGAGTAATTTTTGGACTAAAAAAAATGCTAAGTGGTAGAACAATCGATGAATGGCAATTGAAATAAATGTCAAATGGCAGTAGAAATTTTTATATATGACTTTGGGATTTAATGACTTAGGTCATTGAAATTTGGAGACAATTTGAATAGAAAATTGAAGTTGATTGGACTAGTTAATGAAAGAACTTAATCCAAATCAATAGAGATAAGACACGTGGCAAGTGACATGTGTCACTTGCCAAACAATGCCCTACCCCACAATGGTTTTTATCTTGTAAGACTATCTTTACTTGTCTTTCATTTGGACAAAGCACGTTTTCTTCTTCTCTCCATATTTGTTCTTCATCTCTTTTATTCTTCTTTT
>JAOSBN010000009.1:19175612-19231963 GCA_027563595.1 Erythroxylum suave
TTAATTAGGGAATTAAAGATAAATTAAAAGGAGTTTTAATTTATCTAATTCTAATTATGAATTATAATTATAATTTATAATCATGGCTAATATATTAGGAACATAATGAGTTACACATAAAAGATCTATCAAGGAGAAAAACGAAATTTGAATTAAGTTGGACTTAATTGAAAAGTTTTAGAAACTTTAAAGATCAATATGTGATATTTGATCTTAGAAGGACTAGTTCATAATTATGACAAAAGTTTGACTTTAGTTGTAATTTTGATAAAATCCAAGGATATGAAAAATATGATTTTTCATATAAAATGAAAAATTAGAAATTTTGGAGCTAGCACTTCTTACATTTTTCCTCTCAAATCGAATTTGAGTTTTCTCCGAAAGATCTGTGGATACTGTTAGAGGCCGGATGATTAAACAGCTTGTGGATAAACAGATTCAAGGCGAAAGGAAAAATCACGACAGGAAATCGAAACAGATGAGACTTTGTTAATTTCTTGTTTTTATGTTTCCAATTAAATTTTGTTAAAGTTGATTATGTGGAAAAAAAATTTAAATTTATTCCGCTGCGCTTCGATTCGATCTTGCATATTTTTCCAACATTTCCTACTCTAAATGTGTCATTCCAGGCTATGACAAGAATGGGGTTTGAAGAAGATTATAAGCAAATGAGAGTCGAGGGATAAAATCAACAAAGATCTATGCAGATTCTGGTGGATAATGGGAGCGCCCACAATTTCTTCGACGAAAACATAACTCAAAGGTGCGTAGGCAAATTAGAAGAGGTTCCTCTATTTTACATTAACTGTAGGATGTGAGTTTAAGTTGAACTGCCACAAGTGTTAATGAAGGTTTGCAGGGAGCATGCAAGGAGTGTGGTTCTGGACAGAGGAACTAGTGATTCCATTAGGTGGATGTGAACCACACTCCTAGAGCACTGAATGATGTATTTTGAAATTTTCAAACGTGAACCATGAAATTTTATTGGAAAGAAAATGGATTACTCTCACACTTTTCATTTCTAGCAAAGGGCTAGATAAATTGTTGAAAGGGAAGCGACATGGAGGGTTACGCATGATGAATCTCACACAACTATTGGAATTAAATGATGATGTTAGAAGATCAACTAGTGGAGTAAGGAGAATTAAATGAGTTATTGGCAAAACTTGCCAAAGTGTTCAAGGAGCCTACTCAGCCACCTCTACGAGAAGTGCACGATCATTGGATTATACCAAAAGAGGGAAGTGGACCTATCAATGTACTTCCATATTGCTACTTAAGAGACCAGAAAGATGTCATAGAAAGGACAGTGGAGGAGTTACTTAGGCAAGGGTTCGTAAGACACAACATTAGCTCTTGTGCTTTTTCGGTGGTCTTAGTTAAAATGAAGGATAGCTTCTGGCAAATATGCATGACTACTTGGAACTGAACAAGAACACCATTAGAAATTAAATTTTGATACTGTTGATCCAAGAGTTGTTGGACGAGCTTTATGAGGCCAGTTAGTTCTCTAAGCTGGACCTCAGACCCGAGCATCACCAGATCTAGACGTGTACCAAAACTAATTAAACCCAAATCTAAGTGACAATACACAAACCCAACAGCCTCAGGATGAAATTTTCCATGCGCAAAACAAGGTACACATCCAGAGCCAAGCTCCTCTGAAGACAAACTCCAATGCATTGGTTTTGTTCTTTTTACCTTCGAAGATGGTATTGTCAGTTTGATACTTGATAGCATGAATTTGGCCTGTTAAAGATTTAGATCACCCAGAAGACAGTTGTGAGCCCTAAGATTGATGGAATCAATCAAACCTCACAAGCCCCACACCATCATTGATTTTTTATACATTTTTTTATTCAAACAATTGCCTTTCTATTTTTTATTAAAATTTAGCAACATCTTTTTTCACTTCTCTTCATTCCTTGTCAAGCTCTTCCGGAGTCCCACGTGAGAGTAGTAGTCTCTTTGATGGAGAAAGCTTCAGCACATACGATGGCCATAATGTAAAAAACACTTTTTTTGGGAGGGACGAAAAATCTCAAATTGTAAATGCTGTTAGAATGTACAGTACAGGATCCTTTTGTTTCTCCGGTTGCCAATTGTTTGTTAGGGAACAAACAGATCACACTCCAACAGGTACCAAGTTTACCAAAAGCGACTCTCCCGTCAACGAAACCTTCTGTTTATGTTCCTGTTATGACCTTGATAACGCTGCCTCGACCTATTGTCAGGCATATATTCCCATCCAGAATTCGACCGACGTCCTGGATAGTTTCTTCCTGGTCTGTGGTCAGATAAGTTATCAGGACTATTCTCCGGACTCCAGGACTCAAAAACCTCGTCACCCAAATGTTCATTCCTATCCCAACTAGGACGTGAAGGAATTTGCGGCTGGAGAGCCCTTCCGAAAGATGCGTCATAATTACTTTGATTCGGCCTAGATAAGGAATTTAAAGTTAAACCGCCCTGTCTACTTCTCCAAGAATCAGGCACTTGACCAACATCTGCGGTTGGTAGCCTGGACGAGTACACAACTGGATGTTCAGTTATTCGGGCGAGACATGAAGGTGACCTCACAGTTGTTGACATCTGTGTTGCTGTTGCTGTTGGTGTTGGTGTTGGCGACAATGGGAATGGAATTGAACGTATCTCTGGAGGATTTGCTGCAAAGGATAAAGTTGGAGACGGTCTAATATGGTTTAAGATTTCTTCCCGAGCAGTAGAATAGTTTTCTATGGAATGAATTGTAGTGGTTGCATTTTTCATGCTTCCAGCCATTTCTGAAGTTGGTGTCCGGGACAATAAAGAATTTGAGGGCAGGCTCTGGTGCGATGAGGATGGCATTGGTGCTAGAGTTTGTTGTAAAGGTAATGACCTAAGTTGATTTTGCATCACTCGGATACTGCTGACTTGTATCTGAGGCTGTACAAAACCGGTTAGCTTGTCCACAGTAGGCACTCCAGTATCAGTGAAGGTAACTGGGGTACCAGTTGATCTCTGCTTTGAAAAGGGGTTCTTGTCAACTTCTGGTGCCCGTACACTCTGCAAATGTTTCAATTGGAAAAAAAAAAACAAGAATAGTCAGCACTGATGAATTTTAACCAAGAATATGAGATTCTGTCTACAATTTTATGATCAATTAATGCTATTATCGGTTTTTGGTTTCTGCTGGACAGCACCAAGGAATGGCCCACTACTTGGGGGATGAATCTTTCAGTGCCAAGCACGTATCAGAATTTCGTTGCCACTGGGAAGCTACAGGATATGCATATCCACCAACCATGGTAAAGTGGGCTAGAAATTGCAAAATAAAAGGAAGTATAAAACATCCCCATCAAACGAAGATGAACTTTCCAAAGACAAAGACTCCTATGAAAATGTTAAAAGAGATTTTTGGGTCTAAAGTTCCCTAACTGGTTTGTGAATTTTATTTTACTTGGTAGTGGGTTAACATTGGAAAGGATTTGTGCTTCAGGTTTCATCATACGTGTTAATTTATATTGTATACAGGAGAGCAAAGAGCAAAATAGCTCTACTCCTAGGAAGTTGATAGCAGCATAATATCTGGCAAAACTTGCAACAGAAGCAGGCACGCACCGTTCCAGGTTTGCTCGGGGGAGTTGGGGATGGAAGGGAGACTTCAACCTTCTCCTCAACGTTTCTACCAACCCCATTTAAACCAGCTCCACCCTTCTTAATCATGTCAAGTAGCTTTATTGTGTCCTCATCTGACAAATTGCCTGATTGTCCCGAGGTCAATGCAAAAACTAGTTCTGGGTTTTTTAGCAGTACAGCAAGCAACTCAAGATCTGGTTCAGTCCCACTACCCATCTGAGGCAAGACGGATTCTGATGCAACTACTTCGTTCACAGTTTGATTATGTGAAATCTGCACATCGGCAGTATCGGCATCAGGTGGCTGTTCAATTGGAATTTCAGGGGTCAATGAGTCATCATGGTCCATCTCAAGGTCCCACGGTTCCTTGGGGTTTGGTGGTATCTCTGACACTGCCCGGTACTTGGTTTCCATCTCCCTTCGGTTTCTGTTTCTCTGGAAGTCTACTTCTTTGCTATTCTCACCATTGCCCACTCTCCATGAGTTGATGAGTTTAATTTCTGCAGAAAGGAAAGCGCATAAATGGCTGAACATTCAGACTCTGTACATACCCAAAAAAAAAAAAAAAACTCAAAAGGTAAAAAGGAAAGCAAGATTGGAATCGGAAGACCATTGTTAAATCATTCAATTTCCCCATTATCATTAGTTAGAACTTCAAAAATGTGTAGAAATCCACATGCTACCACTAATGGTTCACAGAAGGATGAGGCAGTTGGACTGTACTTTGACGTGGGAAAATGAGCAGGTACCCTCTCAGAGGAAAATGTAGCGACTTGTACAAAACAGACTACCCGTATCTTTCCAATAGATGCTGTTATAATCACTTTCAAGAATTTTACATTCATGACGGTGCTCAAGTTGGCCAAGGTGTACCGATTTTATTTGCCTTATACCGGACTCTTTGTTTTCTTGACTCATATAGTGACAACCAAATTACTCATAACGTCAGAAAAAAAGTCGTCCCCGCTAATCAATTTAAACCTGACAGGTTTGAGACCAAAAGCCAAATTATATTTAATTAGTACACCGTGTTGGTGAACACTTACTCCTGGGGATACACACTTAATGCCAATTATTCTCACAATGGTCCTCATACATGAGGTCCAGTAAGATTATTAAAATCTCAACATGAAAATGTTGATTCGTTAGCTAAAGAGGTCCTTCCAAATTCACAAATGGGTAGTTCTGTGATGACGAACTGTATTTAAATTTCCGGCAAACGGAGCAACATCTCTACAGCACCTTTTCCAATTAAGACAACTTTTTCCCAGGGCATCCAAAAGGAGTTTGTCACGGCTGTTAATGTTTGCAGACTTCAATTAATCGTTGGATATGATAATCCCAATAATACGAACAGAACAAAAAGACAATTCTTTTTCAAACATTTTGTCACATTGATAAGTTAGGAATGGAGGTGAGTTTCAAAACCAAGCCTCCCAACATAAGTTTACTTAGCAGCCGTAATTTGTAACAAGCAAACCTTTGCAAGATTACACAGCATGGAAATGTGATTCAAAGCAATAAAGCTGTAATAGTGAAGAAATATAGGAATCAGTCAAAGTAATTGTACTTTCAAATCAAACTTCATGATGTCCCAAAACCAATGGTAGAAAGATAACTATAATTATCAAAGCAAAATATGAATGCCAAACCACTTGATTTGACCAGATAAAGACAATGAAAAAATCTCTCTGTGATTTCAGTGACAAGTAATTGCAAACAAGAGCTTAATGGGAATGAAGGGTCATAAAAAGTTCAAGCACATATCATTATCAAAATAGATTCAGGGTTACTTCATTCTTCTCCATATAACCAAGAGTTGAAAAAGGCAAAAGGGAGATAGATATCAAGAAAACCTGTAAACATTTATCACTATGAAAGCCTATCTAATCTCTATGAAATATTTCAAACAGGATATAATTCACTATTGCTTGAATTTATGGAGTTCCTAAATCGGTATCTTCCTTAAGCTGCCAAGAAAGATTAATCCTTCTAGGCCACCATTGATATAAAACGGTTGAGAAATCATGAAAGAAAGGTCCAAGAGTATTGTACCTGCAGGCACCCTCCATGGAATCAGGCTACTATATAAGTCTACCATCGGGTCCTTTGTTGCCATTTTATCCTTTGAATCTTCACTCTTATCAGAAACTTTTGGGAGAAGTGCCATAGATATTTTGTTTTCATCTTTCTTAGGCTGAGGAGAAACTTTAGATGCTACAGACAAAATGTTGGAAGAGGCACTTGAATATCTACTAAGACCTTCAGTTTTTATACCATTGTTTCCAGTTGATGAGGAACCTGTCTTCCCATACTTGCCTTGCATGAAAAGGGCACGCATTTTTGCCTTTTGGATATCATCAGTAGACATTGGGCGACTTTGGCTAACAGGTACAACTTTTGAAGCCTGGGGACTTCTGCCAGCTGCTTTCTGGCCTGGCTGTTCCACAAGTTGAACTTTCCTACGCTCTCTGGAATCTGTTCTTAGTTCAGGAATAGAGTTCACCCATCAAGGTACATCAGTTGTATAACAATATGTCAGTTTTTACATATAAACAGGAAAATAATGGGATTTGTTCACCATAATAGTCCTGTGATCTTTCACATGACAAAGTAAACTATTCCCTGAAACATTGTTCATTACAGCTATGGCCCTCAACAGCTGTTTCATCCTAACATTGGTAAGTAATACGATATTGCTAGATTTACGGTAAAACAAAAGGCAACAGTTATCAAAAATCAAGGAAAAGATATCAAGGATACGAGACAACATCCCAAGAGCGTGCTTCCTACTAGGATCATCAATTGATGCTGGCAGAAGCTTCATTTCTTGTGAAGAATCCATTTTTCTGTATGAAGTTTAGGCCCATAGTTTGTCAAAGTAATCAAATACAATCACTTAAATAGAGCAGAAGCAAAATTGAATCTATACCAACCTCACATTTTCCGGAATTTCAGATGAGAGAGCAAGAAAATTTCCCTAAACAGCAATAAAAACCATAAATTCATTATTCCAAATTTTCTACACACTGAATTCACGAACTTACTGGACTACTGTTAGGCTGCCATACTTCATTTCCCATTATCTCATCAATGCTGCAAATATGGTCAAAGAATAAGAAGCAATAAAGAATTAGTCTAAACACAGGAGCTGAATTTATTTACTTGCCTCTGCTTCAGTATCATTTCCTGAGATCTTATGCCATTGGGTTTTCTAGTAGCTTGGCTTCGGGCAAAAATCTTGCTCCATCTTGCTAGCAAAACCCTTGCCCTGTTTGATATGTCTGATCTTCAAATCAGATAAATGTGATTCAAAACTATCATACAACAATAATTAACCACTTACGTTACATATATATATTTTCTAAGACAAGAAATTATAATAAAACAGCATGAAAACCAACAAAAACCAAATAAGAGAATGACTGGAAAAATTTACTCGCAAACCCCTATTCTAATCCCTATTGTCATGAAACTACAAGAGGATCATACGGTCGTGATAATCAAACAATGCACTCAAGAATTACTTTCAAAAACTACACAAACATCAGAAACATAAAAAAAAATATTGACCTATCTTTCTAACTCAGATAGCAAATTGCAAAATCAGACTCTTTTTACATCATATACATTCTCTTTGATTAAAGAGAACAAACAGCATAAACAACAGAAGATAGTAACTACTAAATTAAACAGACATCAGCCATTAGATGCAACTATAAGAGACAAGAGCAAAGGAAAGGCAGTAATAGCGTAAGAAATTTATGAACAACACATACCTGGTGCCCTGTAAAAACGAAGGCTATTGACAGTTTGCAGTATGGCTGACATATGCTCAGGAAGAGTTTTATGCAGGGGCAAATGGAAAAGAGCCTGTAAGCCAACAAATCTTGCAAACTAAGCAAAACTCAAAACAGCAGTACAGTAACCAAGAAGCACCTGAACCTATACATACTTTCAGTGTTACCAGCACCACACTTGTTTGCTCTTCAGCAGCTGCTTGGCTCAGCCATGTCACCAAAATCATCACAGCACCTTTACTTAGAAACCTGAATGATACATAAGAAAAAAGTAAATGGCAAAGGCCACATAAGAATACAACCTGTTAAACATAAACAGATTGGAAAATACCAATCCAAAACTGATGGATTTTGTATTCGCAAGATCCATTCCATCAGTTTCATCTGCCCAGAAAATGTTTCTTCTTTTCGTAGCAAATTAAAAATATTGTCAACAAAATGCTTTTCTAAGTCATCTAAGTCAGGCAATGCATCATCCTGTGATGAGCAAGAAGGCACTCCTTCAACACTAGGTGGACCAACAGAGTTTAATGGGACTGGTGCAGCGTCGACAGAATTTAAGGGAACTGTACTAGGAATAATAGAATTTAAGGTAAAGGCATCAGCGCCAATAGAATTTAAAGGAATAGGATTAATTGGTTTTGTAGGGTCGGAATCTGTTGGGACTCCATCTTGTGTTTCTTTACTTGCGCTAGCTCTAATGGCCTTCTCCCTTGATAACCGAACTATTTTCCTCACTCTTGTACGCTGGCTAGCAAAAAAATCTCGCACCTACAATCAACATTGCACAACAGTGAGAACAATTATAATTCTCCACTCACTCCAATTAGATCATCGTAACAAGATGGAAAATAGTTTTTAAATAATGATAAATGACCTAAAAGAAGGAAATCAATTTAAGTTGGTCCTTATTTCAGCGTCAACAAGACCAAGAGATCATAAAAGAAATAGAGACACCTGTGTAACAGTAATGCCAAATTGAGCACTAATCTCTCGAGATTCCTTTTTACTGATTGCATCTTTGACGGAAAAAACTGCTTGCATATACTTTACAGCCTTAGGATTTAGCAAATCTCTAGGTCTTTTTCCTGCCAAAGCCACATACAGTTTAGATAGTGACTAAAACAAGTATCGATGTGTCTCATAAAATTTTCACTTAGGACATCTAGATATCCAATAAAAAGAAACCATATGCCAAGGATGAGAACAAGTAAAGAGCTATCCCAGCTCACTCTGCCTGCCAAACTAACCACCCATTAGTAACAACTGTCAGCTGCACCATAACACCACTTCCTTAACTGAAGCCTATTTGATTTCTATAGGCTGCACGAAGGCAGAATTAAACCACAACCCTTTTGACAGTATCCCAAAGGCATGAGATGGGCATATCAAGCAGTTAGTTGTCTAAAATTGATCTGTAAAATGAAGTATTGTTGAAAGGAAATAGAAACAACTATATAGATACATAAGCTCTGTGCCATACAATCCAGGTTCACAAAGAACAAACAAAAATTCCATAACCACCTAAAAGCTTACCAATTTTTATTGACAAGGCTCCAGCCGCCTGCACCAAATTCAAAAAATGACACATTAGCCAGATCCGTCAATAACAATGTACTTAACGTTAAACATATGTACCCAGCACGGAAGCGAAAACAGTATCAAATTACACCAGGAGACAATCCAATAATCTATTTCGATACTTTATAAATTGGAATTCTGAATTACGAAAAAGCGCACCATCTCTTGAGAGAGGGGATTGACGCCGGTGAGCTTGCATTGAGTGACAACGACACTTTGTAGCTGATCGATCTGGCTGTGAAAAAGCTCTCTCTGCTGATCCAAAAACCTCTGGAATGACGCTGCGGAGGTTCCGATCTCTATCTCCTCTAGGTTCCTGTTCAACATCTCCATTCTCGATTTCGAAGATTGGAGTTTCGAAGGTCGACGTACCAGAAAAACGCATTACAATATAGTTTACAGAAATGGGAATTCGACGCAGTAATCAATTTGTGAGGAAAAAATTCGGGATTAGGGTTAGGGTTTGGATAAAGGCCCAGAAAGTATTAGAGTTCGTACGTAGGCAGCAAAGTGTCTTGTAAATCAAAGTGAAAGTAAATATTACACCACTTCCATTACCGGCCCAATTGGCACGTGCGTACATACAATCATAATACTTTTTCCTAAAATATTTTTGGAAACGTTTAAATTTTAGAATAAAAAATTAAGATAAAATTTAAAAATAAGATTGGTATTAAATTATTATAAAATTAAATAAAATCAAAATTTTTAAAATAATTTTTTAATTAAAAACTATTAAATAAAAATTAATTAATTCGCGAAAATTTATCACTTTTTTTACAACAAAAATTATTAAACTAAACCGACTAAGCCAAAAAAGTAGTCAATAAGTTTTCCAGTCAAACTAGTTGGAATTTTAAAACATTGATTTTTGGTGAAATAAATTAAAAATAAAATAGGAAAATGACTATTGGAATTAATTATAACATAATAATTTTATTTATCAAAACAAACATTAAATGCATAACCCTCTGGGTTAATGGGTGTTTATATATATATATTTTTTAATGCTCTTCTAATTACTTGTCAAACTCCTGGCAGAATAAACAAATCAAAGGCATCAGTCACTCACATCTTGATTGATAATACAAAATAACATGGGATGCTTTTGCGTTTGAAAATCATTTGCTACAAGTGGCAATCAATGTACGTGTACCACAGGGACAAGCATATCCACCCGAAGGAAGATGAAGATTCAAACATGACTAGACGATGGAAGGATTCCACTAAACATGGTTTACTAGATCAAAATCTGTCACCTGGAACCCATCCCTACTTTCTTTTTTCTCATCATCAACAGATGAACAATGGCAGTTTATCAAACAGAATTTCCCATCTCAATCAGTGGTCTAAAACATCTAATCTGAGGGTCATTATAACCACTCCAACCGAGCAACCCCTAATGCCAAAATTCCTCAAACATTACACTTGTAACATCTATCCATCCACTCTCAGTACACTCCCAAACTGAAAGCCAAAGCCCAAAGTGTTGCTTGCTGATCAAGAGGGATAATCTCCGGGTGTTTTAAAGAACGTCCAGGGCAGAGAATTGAGCAATGGTGACAGCATCCAAGATGTAGAAAGTACCTGTCATCATGATTAAACAATTACTATTTTCTACATAAAGAAGCATCTTGCATGTAGATTTAAACTAGTCACCTGCCAAGTTTAAATGAAGATTGCCCCTGTTCATTGAAGATAAGTTACCGGATATACACATTGTAGCCACTGCCAAAGAGAGACAGAAGTTAAGATTTCAAAACTATACAAAATATACGAGCAGAGAATGTATTCAAACCTTCCAAGGAGAATAATCAGATGACGTGATTTGTCACCATCTTTCACCATACAAACATCAACTATTCTGTCCTACTTGCTCTGATAATAACGGAGGAATGCTGCCCCAACAGAGAATTGGAAACTAACCTGTAAGATGAAACACAGTCAAATTCCTATCAAAGTAGAACAAACTGAAAATAACAAGCTTGAAAGCAAAAGATGAAGTCCAACGAGCCAACCTCAAAGTGCAACGTTAATTTAGCATCAGCACAGAGGGCTTGAACAGAGAAATGCGGCATCTGATAGTCGAACTGAGAGTATACTACATTTTGTGGTTCCCTTCACAATTTCTTCAATAAATCCGTAACAAATAAAAGCTAATAGCAAAGTAGAAGTCCATCCCCAAAAATGAAAACATTGCAAGAACTAACGTAGACTGATATAAATCCATGACCCCCACAAAAATGTATAGTTAGGATACTCCTATCTTTATTGATTTATTTCTTCATCATGATTTTGTTGAAAACCTAAATTCTTATTCTAGTTTCTACAATTTCTGAGTTGTTTCTATCAGAAGTCTTGCGAATCAGAATTTGTCAATACCAATCTTCAAATGCAGTTAACAAGTGAAGTCCTTCTGTGCACAAAAAAGATCCAAAGTATGATACAAATATACACTTGGATTTGCACATTCCTCTTGTATGTCACACATGTACACAGGACATTTAGTTGGCGAGCAGGGGACAGCTGGTACCTCAACAGGTCATCTTCTTTTCATTTCCTAAAAGGCTTTGACCCAAGGATACATCGATCAAACAGAAAGTTCATCCCCCCATTTAAATCATTCCATCATCAGCCAGACTCTTTATCGGTCAATAGCTTCAAATGCCAGTCGTACAAGACGTAGAAATCCTTCTACATCTTGGAAACAGAAATCAAGAGCAGTTCTAATGGAAGATATAACATCTCCACCTTGGGCTTCTCCCAACTTTGAATTTGCTGCTGCAAAAGCTATACGTGATTTCCTAGAAGCTTCCATTGCAGAATAGACTTCCTGTGCCTGAAAATAAAGAATTACTGACCCAAGTAAATACAAAAGCATAAAAAAGTATGATAGCAGAATTCTGTGGATCAGTTCAATGCATGTAACACTGCCATCTTAGGTAACGGATACATGATGGGTTACATAAACAGATCCTTTTTATAAATAATTTTTGAAAGAGAGAGAACCGCTTAGTCAGATTTAATCTTTCTTTTTGACCTTTTATAGACAAATTTCTAAAAAAGGGACTAACATTTTTGAGCATCAATATATGCATATAAGCTTCAAGACCGATCCTTCAAGTGATTAAAGAATGGGTCTATGCAAAAAACGCATTTAAGTTTCTATATGATATATAAATCCACTTACAAAACTGAGCAATTGCAAAATGCTGGTACGATTTCTTGCAGTAATGACGTGGTTTCCATTCACCAGAGGAGAGGTAACGCCTTTGGCTAAGGGAACCTTGTCAACTGAAGTTGCATGGTTCAAGTTGTCAATATCAGAGGCAGAGGAAGACGGTGACTCCCCTAACAGCGGTATAATAAAAACAATGAGATCAAATCAATTTCCTTCACATCGGCTGAATGATGCATTCAAAGGTTGAGAAAGGTAAACCCAAAGTGATAGAACAAGTGCATTTTGATACAACGTAAGCAAAAGATGTGGACACTTATTGTACAATGCGACTACACACAGCATGAACCCAGACAAAAATGCCATCGTAAACTTAACAAAAATGAATCTCATAAACATGACAGTGCAAGCCAGCTGTTTGTGATGTGATAAAAACTTCTTGACACACAGGACATTATAAACATACTAACAAAGATGGCATGCATTGAACTTTGTTAAGTCTCTCACAGAATTGGAGTATTAATAAGAAAAGGACCAAGCAGAAAAGTTAGTCATACCAATATCCAGGTCATGTTCAGAAGTTATTCACCTTCTAGGAGTAAGTCAATAATCATGTTTATCATCTTATCACCCAATAATATGGGTTTCCCTTCTTAGGTTTAAGACATAGTAGCATTTCCTTGACATCAATATAAATGACAGTTCCCTGAAATTTCTGCGATGCCCAAATTTTTCATCTTTTAAAAAGAGGCCAAGCACCTTTCTACCAGTCCAGTTTCTATGTTTCTATGGTAAGAGAAAGGACCAAAGCATTTGATGCTATCTATATGGATTAGTAAATATTAACTTCCTTTTCCTTTCACTGGTGCAAGGCAGGTGTCACACCAATTAGATAATAGGTATCATGGGACAAGCAAATACCAACAGAATAGAAACCAGTAAAATGTTAAGATACTAGATCAACTATGCCCTAATTAAAATGGCATATAGCACATGAAAAAATAAGGATAGGAACAAGCTTGTTTTTCAACCTGGAGGAGTCTTTTGCAGAGCCATCTGCAGTTCATGCCAATCTCTATTTGCATTGACTACCCTCATATATGCAACCTCCGTGCACTTGTAAGCCAAAGCTGCAGCGGCCATGTCTTCTAATTTCTCATACTCATGGGCGCAAAACCTAAGATATAGATAATTTAGACAAGAAAAATGTGACCGCACATCTTTATCAACTACAATGAATCTCCAATGACAAACAGAGATCGACATGGAGCCGTCACTCAGTACCACGATGTCAAAGTCAATAATTATGACTGACAAGGAAATGAAGAAAATTACGGCAGCCAAAACCAATAATATGTCAGCACATCCAAACTCTACCATTGAACAACAATGAACACACTAACTAAAGCAGCATGTAACAGTTAAAGTAGTCATACAAAGAAATCCAGTTCAGGCAATTCTAGATGTTTGCAGGCCTAAATCCCAGCTCTTTCGTGGTGGCAGTTCGAGTTTGTTCAACAATCAGGGCTTCCAAAAGGGTATCAAAAACATCACAATGAAAGAACAAACAGATTGAACTAGTGGAGTACAATAATATCAAAATTCTTGAGAGAAATAACATGCAAAACATATTCCAAACAGATAGGCCGTTTCATCAAACTTAGAATTTAACTTACTCGCAAAGTTTTGCAGTGGTACTATATATTTGCATTGACTGAATCATCTCTGCAGTTTTAGCATTCTCGAAGCTGCAACTTTCAAACAAAGCAGCTCCATGAAGAAATTTAAGGGCCGCCTCAAAGTAAAGCCCCGTACTCTCACGATGCGAGCCAGAGTTCTTCAAAATACAACAATTGTGAGCAAGGCAGGAGAAGGCAACAAATTTCGAAACTTTTAACTATTTAACATTAATTACCTTGACACGATCTGCCATGTGCTTAAGATTTTTAGCCTCTTTCACGGCACTTTTTGCAGCCTGGCTGGAGGAATCCCGTTTAACTGTACTTGGGCCTTCAAGATCCCTGCCCCTACACCCATTTGACATGGTATTTCTAGAACTATTGTGGGGAATTCCATTTGGATAATCAAACTTTTTTATGACTTTTGGCACTTTTGCAGCATTATCATCAGCCAAATCATTGCCAGATAAACCATTTTCCCCATATCCTTTTTGAGGGCCAGACACCATTCGATGGCTATCAGTCACTTTCTCATTTTGATCTCCAGATGGAGCCGAAGAAAGTGCCTTTCCACTGCCAGAGACCATCTCACAATCAGGTAGCATACTGTGCTTTGTACTGGAGTCTGCATCATAGCTGCAAGTAGTATTTACTTTGATATCTTGAACATTGGATCCCCCAAAATATCGTCCATCTTTGTTATTGTTACTGTTATCAATTATCAGTAATCCTGCAGAGCTTTTTGTGTCAATACCTACATTTTCATCTTCATCGGACTTGATTCCACTCTTCTCAGCAATTTGGTTCTTACCAATGGGTCTTACTTCATGTGAAAGTGCTTGTCCATCAACAGAATCAGAGGGCTTAACTCTATGATTAACCAACTCAGGGTTAGCAATCTGATTCTTGTCCCTGGACTGTGAAGAGATTCCCTTGCCAGACTTCCTAGGATGAGATCCACTGGAATGGAATTTCGTTTCATTTTGCCTCTCATTGTCGTACAATTGATCCAAAGATGCTGATTTACTTTGATATCGGGTATTTGGGCCAGCACAATCTGTAAGACCATTAGCTTGAACACCAGAAACATCCATCAAATGGAAGTCAACAACAGAGGATTCAAGGGATCCTTGATGAGCCACATCTTCAGTTTTCTCCTTTTTTACTGTCCCAGACTGACAATTTCCACCATCATCAACATCTGAGCATCTTCTCAAACCACCTTCAGCTGAAAAGCCAGCATCAATGGAGTCATCTTCTTTCTCAATCTTGCTCTTTCTCGCAGATGTAATATTTTCTAGCTTTGAACTTTTCATGGGTAACGATGAAACAGATTCCTCTGGTGAACCTTTAACATCATGAACATTGACCTTGGTCTTATGAGAACCAGAAATCTTTGAAGAGCTAGAAGTAGTTGCCGGAGCAGGATGTGTAGATGCAGAATCCCTTCTTGAAGATTCCCCACCATCCAAGATTTGCTGAGACGAGACATTCCCCGTCTCTTGACTCAGTTGCTTGGTTTTCCCATTACTGCCTTTCTTGACTGTCTTACCACTGCTTTTACTTGCACTAGAGTCTTTACCATGAGAACCAGAAACCCTGGCCTTCCCGTTCCTTGGGTCATTCTCACTGAAATCCTTTGCCAAAATCCTGCTGTCCTGAAGCTGATTGTGAATTTCCTTCATTTTCTTTCTTTCTGAACTATCCTTAATATCACAAGCCACTACATCATTCTGAAAATCATCACAGGCAGTTTCATCAGTGTCCCTCGCTCTCTTACCAGATACTTGTACCTGGTCCTTTCTACAATACTTTGCTTCCTTGCGCTTATTATATTTAGGAAATGGCTTCTCCGATGAAGTAGAAGGTAAGCCATTACTTAAATTTTGACCTACTTTATCAGTGGCCCCACCAAGTTGAGACTCTTCCACAAAACCTTCAGTTTTGATTTTCTTGGAGGCTCTGAAAGAATCTTGACTGTGGTCCCTTTTACCTTTCATCTTTAAGCGCTTTGTCTCACCTGAGGCTTGTGTCACAAATAAATAGATTAGATCATTTAATTAAAACCAAGTTTACGAGCACAAGAAAAGAAACTTTTGAGATGTAATACCTCCATCATAATCAAGCACTTTATTCTTCTCTTTCTGCTTATGGCTATGCTTCTCCATAACTAAATCACTAGACTTGTCCATTATCAAGTCAGCTTCACTTACTAAAGGAGATTTAGACACTTCAATTGATCTTACACTTGCTACTGATGCTTGTATGTTCTTCTTCACCAAGTAAGAAAGACCATCTCTATTCATTGAATTTGATGATTCTTTCAGACTATGGTTTTCCTTTGCTCCATTAGCAATATTTGTGTGAATATGATCAGGACGAGTTTCAGTAACGGTTTCTTTGGAAGCAACCAAACCAAGATTCCTTTTCTGGTTAGATTTACTTTCAGGAGGAGGAACTTGATACAAGGCAATAAGAGCATTTGTTGTTTCTTCCTCGCTAAAGCTACACCGGTTCATGCGAGGCCTATATTAACAATAGAAACATCAGAATTTCAGACAGAAAAGAATGTAAAACCAGAACCTATATTTCTACATTTTTATTTTGAATATCTAAATAATTGGATTTTGAACATTGACCCCGATAAATTAGGAAGGTACAGAATTGGAACTTACAGCCAATTAAGCATGCTGCACACCCACTTCTCCGGTAGATCATTAGGATTTTTACCAATTGGTAAAAGCCGCCAACTCTGGCATTTGTCACAACAGACCCAATTCTCTTGTATCAAGACAGGAGCTGTTGTAGCATGAGGAACATCAGATATAGGTCCATTTACAGAGCGCAGGGCAATATTTGGAGCTGCTTCTGGATACGCTTCAGGTAAAGCCTGCTTCATAATTTTCTTACCACTGCATCTCTCCTTTAATATTTGTGTTCCGTGCATGCTCCTGTCAAGCACATTAGAATCCTTAATCCTATCCAGCTGACCATCTTCTGGTGTACTTACCTGGCTCTGTTCTTGTTGAATATCTATGTCCCCAAAAAATTCTCTATACATGTCCCCAGCTTTTTCCGTGTTCTTTATTGATTTCAAGTCTCCCAACTCACCTTTAGTTATATGGTTGTGCAAATAGAAATTCTTCTTACTTTTGCTCAACAAGGAAAGGCTGAACTCCAAGCTCTCTTTCTGCATTCCTAAAATAATGTTGTCAGAACTCTCATTCTTTTTCATTCTCTTTTCTCCCTCAGAAGATGAAGATTCTTTTCCAGAATGTGATTTCATTTCATGCACAAGGGATTTAGCTTTGCCCTTGGCCTTCTGCTTGAAACAATCTTTCGCCTCAGAGGTTAGATCATTCCTCCGCTTTGAAACATTTGAATCCACTTTAGCTGAGGTGTTAATTTTTTCACCTAAGCAATGGTCATCAATTCTTGTGTTGAGTGAAACACTGTCAGAAGAATTATGTTTTTTGGCTGCCCAACCCTTTCCAATAACAATGGTATTTCGATTTTCAAAACATCCATCCTCTTCCATAATCGTTGACTCCAGTGTTTCTTCCCTTGTTTGTTCTGATGAACCTTTATCCCTCAATCCACCTTTATACAACTCCTTGGATGCGTTAAATGCATTACCCGTGCTTTTTGCTGCATCAGCAACATCACCACACGAACTAGACAGAAGTGGAAGCTTTAGTGTATTTGTCACAAGCTCCTCACAAGCCAAAGTGTCAAGGTCCCTCTCTTTATTAGGAATAGCATCAGAACTGCACCGAGAATCTATGCCATTTTTGCCTGAAGAAATTTCACTTACATTCAGTGATTTTATTCTCTTAGCTCCTAACGCTCTCCCATGACCTTTCAGGGTATCACACCCATTCATTCCAATTCCAGAACTTTGTAGGGCCGGTCTTGAGCTAGACAATTGTCTCTTGTCTTTAGGAAGCTCCTTTTCTATCATGTGAAGAAGATAATCAGGGAGAGGTGATAGCAGTTGACTTCCATGCAATGGGAAGGAAGTCATTATCTGCACCAGAAAGAAATTAAAAAACAAAAGTTTCCTATCAGATCCACTAATTATGAACAATAAATAAGAGATGGATCATTTTCAGTGAGATAATTCACCCAGAGAATTTGAGCAGGAGATTCAACTGAATTATCTTGAGGTTCATGGGACATCCCTTCGGTGTCTGAGGAGCTGTCATCCAGTGATGAAGATGGAGAGACATCAAGGCCAAGACCACTGTAAATCGCAGCGTTTTTTTGTGTCGACAGGTTATCAGAACCAACTTTGATCCGAACTCTCAACTTCTTATGATCAAGTAAATTAGCTGGTTTATTGTTTCTAGATTCATATGTTTTAGCAATTGCATTAGCTTTATGAGTTGATGGTATAGATGATTCTTTCTTGACAGAATCACGCAGGGAGGATGACTCTTTTGAGACAGGCTGCAACAATGCATTTGTAGAAGCAGTTTCAGATTTTGTTGATTGAAGTGCTGTTGATGAACATAAATAACTAACAGTCCCACCCTATAAAAGATTATTTATTGAAGGGAGGTGGCATGACATAGTTTAAGATCAAATGGACAATATTCTTATGTAGCAAGTAATGCACCTAGATATCGAAAACATGTTACCTCCATTTGAAAATTGGTCGGTAATTTAGAACCATTACAGTGCTGGTTGTTTGGCGGAGTCCTTGGGTGAGGCCAAACAGGAGACCGTTGATAGGTAGGTAAAAATGAACCATAGCCACCAAACTTTGCCCCTGTATAAATTTAAAATCCCAAATAACACATGCAAGAAGGCAGACTCATATGCAATGTAGTAGCTTACAACAACCACAATACTGTTCTCTTTCAACATACCCAAGTTCTCAGCCGAGACTCCACCTTCAAAATCTTTTTGAAAGTGTCCTAAGACATGTTGAAGTTTCTCACCCTTCATCAAGAAAACATTATAAAAGAAAAGTGTATTATTTGTTCATGCCTACAAGGACAAGCTCTAATAGCACATGCAACAATTAACAAGTGAAGCATTTAAACAATAATGTGCAACTACCAGCTCTAATTCACAGCATTGCACTTAAGCACCAGGATCATACTACGAAATACCTTCAAACTTATGAAGTTATATAAAGGTATCAACAATCTTAAATATCCCAGCTTCATATGGCTTTCATGAAAAGTAATTTCATAACATGAATTTTAACAGACTTAAGCAGTTGAGCTCTTCATAAAACTCAGGGATACATGCATTAGCAGAATTCAAATGGTCCTTCATATTTCAGTCAATGATATTTTTAATGATCAACCTCTACCCCTTTAGCCAATCAAAGAGAAACAAGAAAATATATTATCTACACTGTTAGTACTAACCAATTGGTAGCATTAAAAGGCACTTCCCATACTACCTTGTTTCCATATCCAAAACACGTTTCAGAAACCATAGCCTTTCTTTCCTTCTATGTTAATTTTCTTCCATACATAAAATATAGCGATGGCACATTACTAATTAGAATTCTAACTAGTTAGATGCTGCAAATAATCAAAATTAAGGATCAACAGACTATTAGCACACATAGTTTGGATCTAAAAAGGTACCCAAAGAAAAAGTCAACACAATATTTAGCACTACCAACATCTAATTGTCATGAAAAGTTACCAAACCAGAAACAAAATAAAACAGCGTAAATAAAACAGCTTACTATGTAAGAGAGACCAATCTCAGGGTCCATGCTCGAATCATAAACACCATCATTATCATTACGATAGGAGCAAGCCTCCCCTTCTTCAAGCTCAGTATCCTCCATGTCCCTCCCACCCCCAAACCCTAACCCTAGCTCCTTTCTCGCATCTCTCCTCTCCAAAGAAATCATGTAAAACAAAATAAACCCTCAAAACAATCGAGAACAAAAAGACAGAACTCTAGTCCCACAAATCCAAACACAAAACTGGAACTGACCCATTCAACAAAACCGAAAACCCATCAAAACCCACCAAGGACTTTCAATGGTACGATCAAAACCGCGCCCGATCACAGAATCCCAATTAATACCACCGACCCAGAGAAACTGACGCTAAAATCCTGAGAACTAGATAAAAGATCTTCACCAAAAAAAAGACTATGTTCCTAAAAGCTTGGGGGTCGCTTTGTGTGCGATCTCTACAGCTGGAACCGAGACGAAACTCTGGAATGGTTTTTGGTGTATGGGAAGAGCGGAGTTTTTTTCCCTTTTTTCTTTATTTTATTCTAATTTCCATTAATTTCCTTTGTCTCTTTTCCTTTTCTCTTTGAACTCTAACAACCGGAGGTCAGATTTACGAGAGAATATCTTTTCACTTTTTACATTTTGACCCCTCAACTTTTCGTTTTCTATTTCACTAGTTTTGTCTGGCATCTATGTGAACAGTGCTAAATGCTAATACCAAGCCCACCGTTCGCGCGTGCACGTCACGATCATCTTTAACTAAGCTATGTGTTATTCATTAATACGTCAGTTCTAAATGTGTTATCCATTAATACGTCAGTTCTAATTTCTTCATTAGACAGGCTAAATATCTTCAAATAAACTTGGAAGATAACATGCAATTTTATTTATTTTAATAATTTTGTATATGATAAACTATAAATTCTTATAATTTTTATTCTTAAAAATTTTCTTAATATGATAAATCAAAATTTTAAGTATATAAAAATTACTATAATTATATGTTTAATATTTAAAAGATGAAAAAGTTAAAGAGAAATTTTAGACAGTAGAACTAGGTGTTGAGTGTTGACAATCATCTTCATTAAATATATATATATACAAGGACGAATGGGATGGACGAAAACGAAATTCCATCCTATCGTCCATTTCAACGGCCTGAATTCTTCCTATCATCACGTCTGTGACCTAAATAGTCACAACCCCAACTCATGCCATTTATTTTTTTTCTTGGGTTCTCTTCATATTCTATCCCACCATTCATTTCATTACCGGCCTCGATTCTTTGTTATGGTCACACCTGTGACTTAAATAGTCACAACCGTGACTCATACTATAAGTTCTCTTCCTAATGTATGATCACGTTCCATCCCACCGTCCATATTGTCAAGTTGTGACTTAAATAGTCACAGACATGGCTCATGCCATTTATTTGTTTTCTCAGGTTCCCTCCCTATTCCATCACACCGTCCATTTCTTCAACGACCTCAATTCTTTCGTTATGGTCATGCTTGTCACAACCGTGACTTATGCCATAGGTTCTCTTCCTAATGTATGACCACGTTTTTGTAAATGTTACTACAATAGTTGAATATACAACATATCTTTTAATGTACGGCCATGTTTTTGTAACATAATGTACAACCACGTTTTTGTAAATGTTACTAGGATGGTTGAGTATACAACATAATTAAAACAAACAATAATAATTTTTCTTAAGTATTATACTCAAGGGCATGACATGTTAAATCACTCCTGTGAGATGGTCTCACGGGTGTGACTTAACATGTCACACCCATGACATACACCTTTTTACTTGTATATATAATAGAAGATGAAGAGTCTGCTTAGAGTTGGACCCTAGAACTAATTTGACCATCTGAGTGTACATCAGAAGATCATTCTGCATGTTTTGCCAGCCTAAAGATCCATGTAGCAGGAGATTCCATAATTTTACTTGTATATATATTATATGCATCAGAAGATGAAGATCCTGGTTAGAGTTGGACCCTTAAAGTAACTTGACCGCTGGAGTTTACGTCAGAAGATCCTTCGACACTGTTTTTCAAGCCTAAAGATCCATGTAGTAGGAGAATATGTAGGAAGATTGTAAACAAAAGCATTAAAGGAGTGTTTACATTTTTCAATAGACAATCTTTCAATAGATACGTTGTCAATTTAAACACAGACATGTCGTCAATTTAAACAGAAAATCTTTCAACGGATAGCCTCGTAGATTTAAACACGCAATGGTATAGACGAAATTTAAATGCCACAGATTTCTATTCAAGTTGTTGGCGAGAAAATCTATAAATAATTAATTTTGCTTTTAAATGTATTGCTTTACTCCACCATATTTATTTTCTCTCCTTCCCTTCATATTGCTTTACTTCTTTTAAAATGACGAGCAAAGAAATGTTATATCATCTTTCCCAATCAATTCAACAAAATAAAGTTGCCGCAACATCTAACAAAGCAAACTCCTTACTCTCAGAAGCAGGTGAGGTCTTTCCTCTCTTTCCACTGTTTCATTTTTTATGGATGAAGAAGCAAGATTGTATCAATAGTGCATAATAGTTGCTACATTAATATTATTTTCTACCTAATTACAGAAGAAATTTTGTAACAACGCTTATATTGAACAATTCCTAAGAGTAACGGTGGCAACATTAAGCAGGTTACAAAGATGCCTTTCTTGGAGAGAAAGCATATTTGTCGATAATATGACAATAATTTTTAATGTAATATTATCAGTGCAATCAAATTTTCTTACACTCTCTTCTTAGTTTTTATTTTATGCTTGACACTTTTTCTGTTTCTTTCATTATAAATAGATGTTGTTTTAATATTGCTTCAAAATTTATTGAATATTGTTTCTATTTTTTGTTTTGTCTTTGAAATGCAGAGAACTTGACATCAATTGAATTTTCCATTGAACTCAATGAAGGATTTGCTTGTACAACGGGTCATGATGAAGATTTGAGACCTGTTTTGGTAAATTTTTTACTATACTAATTACGTTTTTTTTTTCACTTTTTTCCTTTTTAGAAACTGACGAAGATTATTATCATTGGTTCAAGATTTTTTGCTTTAAACAAGATTACCAGAAGTTTCGTTCATAAAAGTCGTAAGTTATGATATGTAATTTTTAAGAAAGGTTTGCAGACTCACGAGCAACGGGAGAGGGTTGTCCTTTTTAATTGATTATCAATCATATCCCCATTCTATCTTTTACTTCTATTTCTGTAGATTCACACGCTTTGTTGCATTTACTTTAGAAGTTGTCATATCAACCATGCGAAAAAAACTGTGAACAATTTTTACTTCTTTTTGATACAATTATGTTGATTTTTTTCCAAAACTCCATTGATAGCGCATAAAAGTATAGCCACTATTTTATCACATGAACACTTTCGTGACTTTTATATTAGATTTAAATTTGAAGCTACATATATCCTTCTCATATGTTATATTATAATTTGTTCTTCTTATCTTCTCAGCATTTTTTAGTTTAGCTTTAACTTTCATAAATGTACTTTTATCAACATTGAAAATTGTTATCGACTATTACCCGTCCAGAGTTTACAACTCTTTTGTAATCGACCCACCTTCTTTGTTCTCTTCTATATGGAAGGTAATATTGTTATTTATATGCCTATTTCTTTTTTTTAATGTCGCTTTTAATTTCTGCATGAAAAGTAATTATTTTTAGACTTTTTAAACATATATGTTAAGTAATTCAAATCTTGATTGGTAAGTAATTGTGAAATGTTGATGATTGTAGGATGTTCGATCATTTGTTGAATTTTCAACAATCACTGTTATGGTTTCTTCACTAGACTTTGAAGAATCATTGGAATTCTATAATTTACGTAATTAGTGGCAAATCTTTTCCCTTCAATTTGACCCTTCATTGATCAGAGCAATAGCTAAAGATGGCTTATGCTCATCAAGGTTTTAATTTACTATATCGCAACATTCTATCTTAGTCAAACCATAGTACCTTATCTTAACCCATCCAACTTCTTCATAAATAGGGTGGACTAGCAAGTCTCCTTTGGCCCCAGCACGAATTAACCCATTCAATGCGAGATCTATCTCATTTGCATCACCTATTGATAGAATGCCATCAAAACATCAAAGCTTATGCAACGACGACCAATAAAGCTTTATTCCCCTTGACTCCCATTCCACAGCATTTCACCACGACTGAAACACTTAAAATTGTTGAACCCTAGACCTTACAACCTTCTTTCTTTCAATCACCTGCCATGTTTTGGTTTTCCAAAAAGAGCTATAAATATAACAACTCTAACAAGTCTTTCTTACTGTTCCTAAAATTTTACAGACACCCCCCACGATGAGATCAATTACATGTCAACTATGTGACCGCCCTTTAGTGGTCTTGTGTCTATCATACCACCTCATCTCAAGCAATGTGATATGTCAGTATCAGATAGGCTTTAAAGCAGAGTTAATTTGACCTCAGTTTATAATCCGCGCAACATCTTTTTCGTAGAGTTAATTTGACCTCAGTTTATAATCCGCGCAACATCTTTTTCGTATCATATATGATGAAATTCTTTTATCGTATTGTTCGCATCATGTATGATGAAATCTTTTTATGTACTAGAAGAGATGATGTACTTGCCTAATTTTACATTAATAAAACAACAATTTCAAAGTTTTGCATTATGAAAATAGTTATTATTTTAAAAATTATGAAAAGGCCATATTTTCTTATGCTTAACTTGGTTAGAATGAACATTTTTAATGTTTCAAAAAATTAATATTTGTCTAACTCCCCATATTTTATAAACAAATAGTCATAATTTTGAAATTCCAAGAATTAGATTAAGCACATTCACAAAAAACTCAACCCAACTTCAGATGTTACTTGATCTTAAAATCAAAATGCCTTATGGGCTTTCATAAGTGTGAATTAAAATGTCACACCTGTGACATACAACTGTCATCATTTATATCGTGCTTTCTCATTCTCACATGCCTAACTTTACGTCGAATGAATATTTCAAGTCTTCCCTTTGTTTGTTAGTCATTCACAACATTAACTTACAGTATATAATTGTTAATTATTTACAATATATAGTTTATAATTTATCATACCATTTCACAAAAATTACTAAATTCTCATATTAACTCACGGTTCACGGTTGTGAATTAACTTATTTTAATTTTAACACAAATAATTATTACTTTCCATCATCTTTAGACCATGGCATTAAAACAGAATTCCAGTTATAATTAAGTCACCAAAAGTTTATTTAAACTGAAATAACTAATACTTTCACGTGTCAAAAGTTTAATTATTTCTCCAATTTTGGTGTTTAAAATTTGTAATATGTCACTTTACACTTCATTTAATAATACAGATACAATGGTGCCAAACATAAATTTACCTTATATTAGATTTTGTATCTTCCTGCTTCTCTCCAAAGATTAATAGTAGTAGTTTTTAATTAATAAATTAATAAACCTAATCAATTGCAAAATTTATTACAATACACCACATTTTGATTAATGTTTAATTTAAAATTATTACCGTACCCTATCATTTTAGAGCCTCGCACATAGCTCATTATTTATTATATGTGACAGTTTGATGGATATAAAAGCAAACAATCTAAATTGAAATAAGTCAAAATTTTACTAATGGTTAATCTTTATTCAGTAGTTGAGAAATAAAATTTTTTTAATGAAAATCTGACTTTCCCCTATCAATTTAGTCCCAGCCTATTGTTTATCTTGTACCTGCCAACCAGAGATTAGGTTTAGTTAAAGGATGCGAAAATATCATTATTTGTTTTCTAACAAAAGTCATTTTTTCATATTAATTTCTAATTATTACATAATTTATTTAATATTTATAATTCAAGATGTATTATAAGTCTTATTAGAAAATAAACACTTCACTTAAAAAACTTAACATGCAGCCTTAAAATTTAATATTTCTTGAAATTAATACATAATTTTTTATTATCTATAATTTATGATTTATAATAAATATATTTACAAAGAATTACTCTTCTATATTATCATTCACTATCTCACACCATTGTGACATAGTGCTTAAAATTAGTATATAAATTTTAGTTTTTTATAATGTATAATTAATGGTTTATTATAAGCATATTTTAGAGAATTAGTTATGTAAACAAATTATTTGCATCCTTTAATGTATATTAAAAATTTGTTGTTCTTAAAAATAGTATATAATTATTAATTATATTATTTATAATGTATAATTTATAATTTATTATACTATATTGCAAAAAAGCACTCAAGTCATAACTCACCCTTCACGGTGTGACTTTCTAAGTCACAACCATGATAACTTAAGTCACAACTGTGATTTATTTTGATTTTAACTTGAATTTTTTTTTACCTTCCATCAAATTACATTTTTATTTACTAATTGTTGTGAATTTAGTCACCTAATGTCAATTTAAAATGAATAACTAATCCAGGTATCAAAAGTTTGATTATCTCTCCAATTTAGGTTTTTAAAATTGGCAATATTCTAACTCCCAATCATGTCACTTTAAACTTTATTTGATAATACAAATAATATGGCTCCAAACATATTTTTACGTTATATATAATTTTGTATCTACCTATACCTGTTTCTCTTCATAGTAATAGGTTCTAACTAATAAATCAATAAACCTAATCATCACCAACTAAAACTTTATTATACATTTTCATTACACGTCACATGTTTATGCAAATAGAAAATTAGTAGAGGTTGGAAAATGAGATACATAAATGAAATACAAGTATTACCTCCTAGCAACTAGAATGTAATTGAATCAATTGCAGAATGCAAAATTTATTAAAGTACACCACATTTTGATTGATTTTAAATTTAGAATCGATTGCAAAATTTATTATCTTCCATCGTCATTTTAGAGCAGCGCACTTTAACTCATTATTTATTATATGTGACATTTTGATCGACATAAAAGTAACAATCTACATTGAAACAAGTAAGAAATTTACTAATTGTTGATCTTCATTTGGTAGTTGAGAAATAAATTTTTTAAAATGAAAATCTAACTTTGCCTGTGGTATTATTGATGACTTTCTAACCTTATTATAGATAATGTTGCAGCTGCCATCCAGAGATTAGGATAAACAAGATCATCATTTTTTTTTAACATTGGTCAATCAAACCACCTCCGTATCCTTTTTTCTTCTCTAACCATACAAATGTTTCATTATCAGTACATTTATGAACACCTTCCTCCAGTTTGAAACTATAAAAAGCCACATATTGAAGGCATCGTATCTTTTGTATTTTAGTAAACAAGAGTTAGCCCTTTGTTTATCCACCATCTGTAATTTCTTCATTACTTTCATCATATTTTCTTGAGTTTATTAAATTTTTTATCAATTTAGCCATTATATGCACTAAATAGAGTTAAGAAGAGGAATTACATGTATCACTTTATGTTGTGTTAATTCTTTATTCTTTGTTATTATGTTGTGTAAAATATATAATAGAGTTGTTTTCCATATGTTGTTGTTTACAGATGTTATTTAATATAATGATGAAAGGTTGAAAGGAGATTGTAAAAAACAAATTAAAAGGTCTCAAGGGTGTGACTTAACATGTCACACCCGTGAAATTCAACAAATTCATCACCTCCCATGTCATTTGACTTCCATCAACTTCTCAATAAAGTTGACAACAGATGTTACGTATGTCACATTATATCGTGTTAAACCTTCATTCATTGTTATCATGATGTGTAAAACATATAATGGAGTGTTTTTCTATCTTTTTTTATCATTTGTTGTACAAAAATCCCAATCATCATTTACATGGACTTTTTCCCAAAGTTGAGAGTCATGATTATGTGTGATGTATTTTATTATGTCAATGTTTATTGTTATTATCTTGTGTAAAATAAATGATAAACTGTTTTAGTTATTATCGTTGTATGTTTGTGACTCATATCCTTACAAATGTTTCCTTGTCAGTACAGTTATAAACATGTTTCTACACCTCAAAACTATAAAAGCCATCTATTGAATGCATCACATCTTCTTCGTTTCAGTAAATAAGAGTTGGCCCTTTTTTTATCCACCATTTGTAAGTTGTTTGATTTCCTTTATAACATGTTCTTTGACTTACTAATTTTTTTCAATTTAATGATTATATGTGCTTAATAGAGTTGAGAAGATAAATTACATGTATCACATTATGTTCTGTTAATTCTTCACTCTTTGTTATTATGTTAGTCTAAAATATATAATAGACCTGTTTTCTATCCACGGTTGTGAGTTAATCGTGACTTACATGAAATTCTTAATATAGATGACAATAGAAATAGAGCTGACAACATAAATTAAATGTGTCACATTATATCCTATTAATCTTTCATTCATTCTTATTATGTTAGGTAAAATATATAATAAAGTTGTTTTCTATCATTTTCAATCATAATCGTGACTTACATATACTATTTAACAGAGTTGAGAATAGTTATTACGTGTGTGACATTTTATCATCCTTGTGTTATAATATATGATAAATTGTTTAAATTTCTATCATTGCATGGTTACATCATATTGGTAAAAAATAACCTCTTATATTTTCTTCTAATCCTTTACTTACTTGATAGTATATTCCATTAATATTATTATGGTGACCTTTTCAAATTTTTACCTTCTTTGTTAAATATATGGTTTGTTAAATGTGTCGTATTAGTGTTAATGTTACTAATACGGATATTTTAATATTTACAAAATATATTATTAATATACATATAAAGAAGCAGGTGTAGTCCAAGAAATAATTAAAAAATTTAATTATTGTTAGTTGTTTTTACCTTCGTTCCACTCTTTTCTACGTTTAGAGATGGATACAAATAAAAAAAATGAATTCCTATGACGATGTAAAGAAGCTTGTGCTGCAAAAAAGAGAAACGTTACTTTGCCTTCTTTTTGTCAAACAGTTGGTCATCAACCTTCCTATTCTACAATTGATAACGTACTTTTTCTTCATCAATCTAGTTAGTACAAAATCAATATATCAACTTTAATGTTGATCATGTTGATGCAACTCATTCCTCTCTCTAACTAAAAGAAAATTTTCGTACAAAATCAACAGTTAAAGTATCTAATATCACTTATCATAATTTAGATTGTCCAACTGTATTTTCCTCTTCAATTCAGCCTAGCTCTATGATACCTGTCGACGATCAAAATATTAATTTTTTTGCCTCTATTCTTTCCATTTTTTATTATTACTGCACAAAGTGATCAATCTTTTTTTTAATCTTTCAAAAGATAAATTATCATCGTTCTTCGTCAAAGTTAGCATCCCTGTAGAATTTATCTGTTAAGCCCCTACAACTTCATCTTGTTCCAAACTGTGAACATTATCATATGAAGAGATTTTATTCTGTTGTTCATCAGGAGAGATTTACATTGTTGCTCCTCAAATGCTATATGCTCTGAAACAATTATTTATTGGTGATGATGAGGAATCTGAACATTTCAAGAAGAACATTCGTAAATATAATAATAATGTGGCTTTTACCTGCTATAGAGCTAGGTATGATCGAGAACTAACTAACAAAATAAGACAGGTGTTTATACATTTCGTGTTCAAGGTCAAGTTTATCATTTCTTTGACAGTTTAGTTTCAACAATTGATAAGGTATCCAGTATCCAACTCTATTTCTTTGATACTGATGAGGAACTGAAAAGAAGGACTAAGAGTTGTGATAAACTTCAAAAGAATACATTAAAACTCATTATGGCAATTTTACAAGATAATCCTTATGCTAAGTTCTTCAAAAGTCTTAAGAACATTCTAATGCTTAAGAATCATGCAATAGTTTTAAGGCATTATCCTAGCCTTGATCAGCGTGTTTACACTCTTCCAACTGCATCACAAGTGGCTGCTAAATGGACTGAGGTCAATTATAAAAAGATTGATAAATGTCATCATATCCAAGTTTATACTCACTCAAGCATAAGTTATATAATCCAGTCTTACTATATATGTTATGACCCCCTTCAATATCCTCTTTTATTTCCTCGTAGTGAATCTGAATGGCTTCGTGGAATTAAGCGGTTGATTTCAAAGAGAAATAGAAGCAATGTTTCTGATGAAGGGTGTGATGTTAATTTCAGCTCTGTTATTGATCCATCTGAATTGTTCACTATGGAAAACATAGGCAAGTTTGTCTTTTCCTTTTTTTTTACAATATTGTCTGATGTTATCAATTTATTTATCGAATTTATTTGTTTGAGTATTAGTTGCTGATCAAGAATATTGTGAAGATGGTATTGTTTCTGCTAAAGAATATTATTGTTATAGGCTTCAAATAAGAGAACATGATTAATCAATACTACTCTATAGCTTAAGGCTGCTTCAATAATTTGTTATGGGAGCCTATATAAAGATTGAAACAACTAAACTTGATTTCCATAAAAAAAGACAAAATAAGATAATGACATAGATACTGTAAGGTGTTTTAGACATTATTATCGTTGGTCAAACAAAAGGTTATAGAATCCGTCGTCGAGTCGTCCTCCCGGCTTCATTTTTCAGTGGTCCAAGGGACATGAAACAATGTTATCTTAATGTAATGGCTCTAGTACAAAAGTATGGTAAAATAGATATTTTCCTTACCATGACTTGCAGCCCTACATGGAGAGAGATTCAAGATAACGTTAAGTTTCATTAAAAGCCACAAGATAGGTTGGATTTATTAGCAAGAGCTTTTAGATCTAAATTTGAATTCTTAAAAATGAGCTAATAAAAAATCTTTGGAGATGTTACTAAATGTGTTTATGTTATTGAATTTCAAAAATATGGATTCCCTTATGTTTATTTATTGTTGATACTTAAGCCGCATTCTAAATTGCTAATTCCAAATTCTTATGACCAAATCATATCTGCTGAAATACCATATCTTAATGATAATTCGCGGTTATGTTCTCTTGTCATCAAGCATAGATTCATGGTCCTTGTGGTCTTATGAATAAAAATTGCCCTTACATGAGAAATGGTGTGTGCAAGAACCATTACCCTAAAAATTTTGATCCTTTTACTATTCACGGTGAAGATAGTTATCCATGTTATAGATGAAGAGATGATGGTCAAAAAGTCAAAATTTGTAATATGAGGTTGATAATAGATGGGTGGTTCCTCACAATCTGTACCTCTCTTTGCTCATTGATTGCCACATAATTGTTGAAATTTGTTCCATTGTTAAACTTGTTAAGTACTTTTATAAATATATGTTTAAGGGCTATATTCTTGTTAATTTTAGCATTGTCAATCAAGAGACCACAACTGATATTGATGAAATTAGTAATTTTCAATAAGGTCGTTGGATTTCACCTCCTAAAGTTTTCTGGCATATATATACTCCAGGTTCATCTAGCTAAGATTAATCCATCATTTTATATACTCCAGGTTCATCTTCCAGATCAACAGTTTATTTCCTTTGACAGAAATATATATCTATTATATTTGTTGAGAAGAATTGACTTCTCCAAAACAATAATTTGAGAAATAAAAAGGTAGAAAAGATGAAATGTTTGTATAATGATTTTCCAGGATATTTTGTTTAGAATCGAAAGACAAAAACATGGTCAGTAGAAGTCGGAAAAAAGTGATTGGAAGATTGGTTGTTATTGATCCTAAAGAAGGAGAAAGGTACTACTTGAAGTTATTACTTACACATGTTAAAGGACCAACATCATTTGATCACTTGTTAGTTGTTGATGGTGAAAAAGCAAGTAGTTTTAGGGAGGTTAAGTTAGGACTACTAGCATATGATTTTTAAATACAACAAACTCTAAAGGAAGCTATTTTATTTCAAATGCCAACTTCACTTAGACTTTATTTGCTACACTTCTGTTTTATTGTTCACTGAAAAATCCTAAGCAACTTTGGGAAACATTCGAAGACGACCTTTGTTCTGATTACCAACATGCTTCCTGCTATAGTGCATGTACATCTGAGGATGTTACGAGGATGACCCTTCAAGATATTAATAAATCCCTAAAACAATGGGGAAAACTTAACCGATTATCATTTTATTGATTATCATTTTGAAGTTGACTATCATCAAGATCTTAGTAAGAAATACAAAGTGAGAAAAATATACCGATTGATCCAGAAGACTTATTGTTACATTCAAGGTTGAATAATGAGCATAAATACATATTCGATTTGATTTTGCATTTGGTATTAGCTTCAAAAGGTGGTCGTTTTTTATTAATAATCCCAGTGGAACTGGGAAAACTTTCTTATATCAAGTTCTTCTTGCAATTTTACAGTCACAAAGTCATGTTGCAATTGTTATTGCTACATCAGGTGTTGCAACATCAGTCCTTCCTAGTGGCAAGACAACTCACTCAAGATTTAAAATCCCACTTGATTTTTCAAAAAAGAAAGTTTGTCAATTAAGTAAGCGGAGCAGTATTGTAAAACTGATATTTGAATCTAGTCTTATTTTATAGGACAAGGCTTCCAATGCAAAACAAGAAGCCATTGAAGCATTTGACGACTTACTTCAAGATATCATGAACTCCAATTAGCCTTTTGGAGGAAAATTTGTTGTATTGGCAGTAATTTTTGTCAAACTTTACCAATTATAGACCAAGTCACAACATAACAACTAATTGATTCAAGTCTTCGAAATCCACATCTCTGGTCACACATGTGTAAATTTTCTTTGACAATAAATATGAGAGCTATATCAAATCTAGCTTTTTGTGAAATTTTATTACGAATAGGAGAAGATACAGAATCAGTTTACAAGCAAGATCAAATTTCCTTACTAAAACAGCTGGTTATTCCTTACCATGACAAGGATGAATCTCTTAATAGGTGAAATCTTTTGTAATTTATTTTTACTGTCAATTTTTAAATTTTTTTAAAAAAAACATGTTTCTTATGTACCATTGCCTTCACCAGGTTACTTCAAAACGTCTTCCATAACCTAAACTTGTATTCATCTTATCCATATCAGATAATAAATAGATGTGTACTATGTCTAACAAACAATTGTGTTGACGAAATTAAGACATGATGATCAATAAATTGTCAGGAAATCTGCATTCGTACATAAGTTTTGATAAAACGATTGACCGAAGACATCAAGCAGAATATGAAGATTTTCTAAATTCTTTAAATCCTAAAGGTTTACCTCCACACAAACTGTTGCTAAAAAAAGGCTCTCTGATTATGCTCCCAAGAAATTTGAATCCAACTAAGAGATTATGCAATGACACAAGGTTGATATGTAGACAATTAAAAGACCATACAATTTATACTGAAATTGTCTTTGGACCTCACAAAGGAAAATTAGTTTTTATACTTAAGGTTCCTTTACAATCCTCATAATATGAAACAAATGGAATACCTTTTGTCAAAACACAATTCCTTGTTCGTTTATATTTTACACTGGCCATAAATAAATCCTAGGGTCAAACACTTGATCATATAGGAATTTATCTTCGTCAGCCCATATTCTCACATGGACAACTATATGTGGCTTTGTCAAGAGCTTAGACCCCTGAATCAGTTAAAGTTATGATTAGTCCAGAAACTTTTAAGTCTTCAAAAATTGATTAAAAAAAAGAAATATTGTGTTCCATGAAATTTTACAATTATTTAAATTATAAAGTATAAAACTATCAAAGGTATATGAATTGTTTTGTTCAAGTTTATTTGATTTTATTCCATACAAAAAAATTATTTTCTGATTATTTTATTAAATATTTTTTTAAAGGAAGGAAAAGCGTTTATTAATGAAGGATATTTTACCTGGTGCTCAATGGTGATCATGTGAAATTACTATCTAAGAAAAACAACATATTGTTACATCACCTAACATGCCATTGAAGAGATAAAAGTTTATCTTTTTTTTATTCTGAGGTATAACAAGTATACTTTTTTCATTGAAAATCTTCCTTTTTTTCATTAACTTTATTATTAACTTTATCTTTATTATTAACAGGGATCACAAGTTGAAACTATTATCTTTAACAATGATATCCAACGAATGAGCTATATTTTGCGGTCGTATAAGAAATATATCATTTGTAACGCCATTATTAAGCCAATTTCGCCTCAATACCAAAATGAAGACTTGAAAATTCAATGAATTATTACAAGTCGCACTGTTGTTGAACCTATCACAAATAATGACAGCATCACCTCGATCAAATTCAACTTTACATTTTTTACAGATCTTATCAACTATATGAACAACATGGAAAATTTTGTTGGTTAGATCCTTTACTTGTTTCTTTCTAGAAATTTGATTTTTTCCTATTATTTCTAATTATATTTATCTTTAATGTGTGATAGATATTTTGGCTATGGTTGTTAAAGTCTTAGATCAGAAAGAAATCAACAAAGATCAAAAAGTTTCAATTGTCCAAAAATTTGTTCTTGTTAACAAATAGCATGTTACATTCTCTACTGTTCTTTACAGCTGTTAAAATCTGACACGAGTTCTTTTTGCTCACATTTTCCATTTTTATAGCTCGTGACATTTCCTATTTTTGTACTAGGCAACAAACTGTTATACTGCCAATGTGATGCTTTTATTACCAATGAGGGCCAACAAATTGTCAAATTATTACATACTTATCTGATAATTGTCTATCGCAAGCTAAAAGTTAAATTTTATAATGGTAATTTCTTTTTTTTTTTCCCATCACACTTTTACAATTTTCTTTTATTTATCATTATATTTTATTCTTACCTTACAATTAAATTATTTTAGGTTTTGCATTATCCACACAATCTGATTCTGCAATTCTTATTGATCCACTAATACAAGAAGTTGCAGATCTTAGAAATTGGTACTGTCACATTTTTTCTTTGCTATAACAACAAATAAACTTATATACAAATTTATAATATTCTAATATAATTATCATTTTTCAGGGCAAAATGAAATAATAAGGAGCTCAAAAACCTTGTTAACCAACAAGCTTATCTCAGATATAATGCTGATGTGTCTTTCGGATCACATCAAAAAATTACTAAAGTCATCTTCTTAAAGTCCACCAATAAGGTAAATACATTTTATATTCTACTCTAACTTTTTTGGCTCACACATTGTCTATCTGATATTAAAATTTTTAACAAAGATCTATCTATATATTTACAGATAACATGGATTAAAGCTCATATTTCCTTTCATCACATTTTGTGAAAGTACTGGTATATGGCCTGCAAAAAATGATTTCGCTCAACAGCCGCTACATATGAAATTACATTCACTTGTAATTCTTGCAAGGAAAAACTCCTAACTAACTGCAGGCATTTCTTTTTGCCTTTTTTCTTTTCAATTTTTTACCTTTTCTTATGCTCCACCGTATTTATTAGAATATTATTATTATTTCAACATAAACAAGTTAATCTTGTCAACAACCAAATGATGAACGCAAGACTTAAAATACTCATCCCACGTAACAGGCGTGACTTCCACATATGAGAACAATACAACACAATAATATAGGAGATGTGTAAGTCACGGGGGTGACGTGTTTAAGTCACACCCGTGAGCCCCATTCATTTCTTTTTCCCCTTTTCTTTTCAATTTTTTTCTTTTAATTTGTTGGGAATTTTTTTTTTACAATATTAGCAACTTAACATTGAGGGAAAACTTTAAATAAGCATCTGAGGTATCAACCTTGACTTACAATTGTGCATCTCACACCTGTTAGGCATTTCATAAATTTAGTTTGTATTTTAATAATCTACTTTATTATTTTCACGGGAGTTACTTAACATGTCACACCCTGAAAATTTTAATATGTTTTTTAATAATATACATCGTTATATCAAGTAGAAAAGTCTATTATTAAAAAACAGATTAAATTTTTTATATAACAAAATATATTATTAAAAACATATTAAATTTTTTAGGCGTGACATGTTAAGTCACCCCCTTATCAAGTAACAAATACATTTTGTCATTAACTTTTTTTTGTAAATGTAGATGTCAGTATGATGTTGATTTAACAATTGAAACAGGAACTGTCACAACTTTTATTTTTGGCGAACTTGGTGAAAACCTATTGAAATTCAATGCAATTGAAGCTATGCAATTTTACCACCAGGTTCTATTTTTTTTACTTACCATAAATAGATTTAATTATGACAACTTTATCATATGACTAATGATCAATAGTTTCGCCTTCCCATAACAAGAGTATTGAACTTCTTCTAGAAAAGGTACACGCATAATTGAAAATCAAGTCCTTTTTTGTTCACATCAAACTTGTCCACAACCACTCACCATATGGAAGACAACTCTTCACTGTTATCTATTACCGAAAAACTAATGATGCTGAATTACAAAGGAGTTAAACTTTGACCCAAAAAATGATGAATTTTCAACTAACTATCAAAATAACAATGATGAAGTTAGATCTACACCTATTTCAAGTATTTATCATTATTTATTCAACCAAATTTTGCATTTTTATCTTAATCAAACTACTTCAACTTCTTTTTTTTGTCAATTATATTATCATCTATTATTCATTTACTCAACATTTTTATCAAAATAAGTAATGTTCACTTTTGTACTCTATGCCTGATATATTTTGGTTTTTTATATTTTTAGAAGATATTCTTGCTTCTTCTTCAAACGTAAGGCAATGTCTTCATAAAAGATTCAACGACACTAAACCCACATCGGTATCAAATGCAAATGTTGATGACATCAACAAAAAACCCAAATTGTCATAGACTTTTTTCACAGTAGGTCAAACAATATAAGCATGTAACTTTTCTAACTGTTGTGCTTTAATTTTCTCTTTTCTCGACTCCTACAAGCCTTTCATGTGTTTATTCGTTGTACTTGGATTTACTATTTCTTTACATTTTTAGTTCCTAATTTACTAGTCTTGGGAAACCTATAACAAAATTGTGTATACTTGTATGATAGTTTAAGGCTGTTTATATGTTTTGCTTCTGATTAGCCAAAAAAATAGAGACTTACGCTTATGTATCATCTTGCATTTTAATTCCTATCACATGTTCCTTGAATAAGCAAGCCTTTTTTAGTAAGAAATATGCCTGATATCGTAGATGCACCTATCCTTTTTACAATATTATTGTGCAAATATAAAATAAATAACTACTTACCATGTACCGCAATAGAAACAATGAATAACTATTATAAATATTTGATGGACATATTATCATATCATAATTTACATTTTTTTACTGATTCTTCTTTTCTAAATATCTTTCCACTTAACTATTAAACTTATCTAAAAAAGTCGCTAAACGCAAGAATTATAAAGCAACTATGATCTATCATTTTGCCTTTACTATTATGTCAAGTTTATATTATTCTAACCCTAAAATTTTATTCCCCGCCTTCCGCGACATCCCAATCATTCTCGCCTATTTGCCTACCTATTACTGCGTCAAACTTACAAAGTTTAATAAGATCAAATTAACCATATGGCTAACTATTTTGATTTTATCTTTTATTAAACCTACAAAAGACTATCAATTAAACATACACATTACGGTAAAACCTTGTCCACAAAGAAATCAAATACTACATAAACATCAAAATCTACAATGACCCAACGAACTAAAACTATTTAAGAAGCAAAAACTTCTACTAACAAATAAAACATTTTCACATAACAAAAAAAAATTGAAACTGCATATGCATACACATAACACATATATTAATTATCGACACTTTTTCTACTTCATCAACTTTCTTTGATTTTCTTGCCCCTTCATCCCTCGTTAACAACATAATCTCGTTAAGATTCTTAAAATTTTCAACATATAAAAAAAGTCAAATTACACAAAATTAACCACAACAATACCTTAATACTTAAATTATACTTGTACTCAACCAAAACCAAAAACACTAAACTTTAAAAATGCAAACACAAAAAACAAATTAATAATGACAACAAATTAAAGATGTTAAAGATCAATTCAATAAACATAACCTAAGATTTTGAAACTCATAATAATTCATGAACAAACTATTTTTTGCATGCATAACCATAATTAACAAGTATGTCAACTGAAAAGCCATTAACATGTGTGATAGACACTGACTCCACTTTCCATTCTCTCACGAATTCACAGGTCATAAAAATTGATCGTTGTTCATTTCATCTTAAGCATCTACTATAAGCTTGCCTACTAATCTAATCTTCATTACTATATATCGAACACAAACATTGATCAGAAGGTCTTTATTTTGGTTGTATTAGGGCCAAGCTAAAGGTAGGAAAAAAGATAGAATCAAGCTTTACACCGTAGAATTAATTGAGCATTTAAAATAATACAAACAAACCAATAAAACATAAATCATACAATTTTTTCTTTTCAATTACAAACTTAACCCTACCAATCTCCATGACCTTCCCCTTCTCCACTTTTTTTTCTTTTTTTTCTCTTCCTTTTTCTCTTTTTTTGTTTTCTTAGCATTTTTTGTTTCTCTTCCTTTTCTCATTTTTTCTTTTTCTCATTTTTTACTTGATATATTTTCATTTTTCCCAATTTACAACAACATAAATTCAAAAAGGAAAAAAAAGTGGACAACAAATGCATATTATTACAACCCAACCCATCCCCAACTTATAACCTAACTATATGCTATGCTTCTCCCTCAATTATTCCCTACAATCGATTATACCTTTTGAATGCTCAACTTCCTCTTATGATGGATGTAATGGAAAATAAACAATCAAGGTCAAAACTCATATTTTGGGTTTCAACTAACAAAAAGTTTCGTTTAAGCTCAAGGGGGCTCGCTAAAGATTATATCATGGTGGATTTTTAAGATGTCAAGATAAATCCTAAACGCCTTCATGCCTTCAATGTTTGCATAAGATTATGTAATCTCGACTAGTATCTGCAAACAAGCTCTAGATTTACTTAACCATGAAAGAATGCTCTTAGCAATGAATACTTTTAATTGATGTTTAATGTTTCAAAAAAGCTCAACTTCTTACCAAAGGCAGGTCTCATGCATCTATCACAATAAGCTAATATCATTTCAATTGAAATCCAAGTCAATCAGTTTAAGCATGCAAATTTATTAATTCACTCATATTATACATGTACAATCCCGGTCAAGTTCATTTAATAACTATGCATCTCTAACTATTAAACAAGAAAACAAACATGCAATGTACAATACTAAGAAAACAAAGGATCTAAGATGCAAATAACATAAATAAAGACAAACAATAAAACCAAAAATAATTTAATGACAAAAAAAGATAGAAATATAATACTAAGATGAAGGTGGACGCTAACTAGAGTGAGCATTTAAATTCACTAGGAAATTCCTCCTCTCCGTTATGCTTACCTCAATCTTGTCCAATCTATTATTTGTTCCCTGTTTAAATGCAATTAGTTGATTTATCAATGATTGATATTCAACAGAAGCAGGTGCAATGTTCCAACGCCTAGCTTTAGGTAGCGAAACACCATCCTCTTATTTACCTTCAGCTACTCTGATGCAACTACGCTTACTACTTGAAGCTTCTGTTGTGTCGTCGTTAATAAGAGCATAATGATCACCTTGGCACCTAACAATCTTCATAGACACCAATGATTGTAAGTCTAAATTAGAGTTGCCTGAAACTAACTGCATAACTGTTCTCTTAGTTAGTAAACCAAGATGCTCTACAATTTCAGTGACAAATGCTCCAACTACTATTTTGTCAACTATAGCTTCTAGGCACATCAATTAGATGCATACTTAACCACATATCGATGTTAAAATGTTTAACATGCACCATACATTACAACATAAACAATTATGCTTTAGAGACTGTACCTTGGCTATCTCCTCTAATAAATAATGTAAAAGTTAAAAACCTATAAAGATAACAAAGGCTGGGGTCCACTGAAGCAGACGATTTAGACCTACTTGGAGAAAAAGCTCTTCTTGAATTAGTAATTTCATTCAAAAAATCTATAGGCCTAAAATCATTATGGTAGCCGCATAAATCACTATGCGAAAATACAAATATAGTATTCAATACATCTAAAATGATAATATGTGTCATATTCATCAATCTAAATATTATATTATTCACAGTGCCATCATCATTAAAGATCAATTATAAAGTACTCAAAAATTCTAGAGTTTATTCAATGTATATATTTTTTTTAATTCAGCAAATCTATCCCACCCTATGTTACGTAACAATTCATTCACTTGATCTGCTATTCCTAATTCAATAATAGCTTTATGATCGATAAATCGATTCAAAATATTCTGACAATCTTTAAAAGTTGCATACCTTAACTGACTCTCACGACTGTCAAATTAAGGACAAGGATTACCTAAAATGGGCATATCATCCAATTGAGAAGATGAAGATGCTGAGAATCTCATATGAGGCATACTTGACAATGTTAGTCTACCTCGGTAGCAATAAAGGTCATAATATAAATATACTTATGACCATTCTATGTCAAATTTTGAATTCTTTAATTCTCTAGCTAACAATTCTACAAAAATATTAGGTTTCCCGTAAGGGTTTGCAATTCTTATAATAGCAATGTTGAGTTTTCGATTCACATAATTCATACAATTAAGTTCTTTTTTTATATTCATCTATAATTCTTCGATTCTTTTAGATCTACCTTTTAGGAAAAATTTTGGGAATCCCATATATATATATTATGATTTGAATATCAATTCGTTTTTGAATCTCTATAAATGCAATTCCCTCAACACCGAAAGATATTTTCATATTTTGTTACATTGGTGTTTTCACATCTCACTCTAAAAAATAACAAAATGTTAAAAGAAAAGAGTTATAATTGTGTTACGTCTTGACCAATCTCCATCTCCGGCAGGGCTCTGTCCTCATCACTGACATTGTCGCATACTTGAAAATGTCGTTTGATGTGATACGAAGGTCACCAGAGTTGCGTCATCACCGCTCAACTCCAGCTGCATCTTGCACGCATGATATTTGGTTGTGTGGCTGAATGAAAATGTGTTGAAGGATTAACTTTTATGTTAACTTCCACTCATGGGTGTGATCCGTGACTAATGTATTTTTTTATTTTTTATTTTTTAATAAAATATTATAATAAATTTATTTATTATGATATTTTATCCATTTATAACAAATACATTACACCATACATTTCCAAATTTTATTTTATTGAATCATTCCTAATTTTTACTAACTAATTTTATTAATTCATCTTAAATATTATACCTCTTACATTTTAAAATTTTATCTACATTCACAAATTTAGATTTTTTCGACAAAATTAAAATTTAAAAATAATTATTTATACAATTTTATCCATTCATGACATAATATATTAATAAATACTCTCCAATTTCTTAAAAATTTTATGGTCATGACACTTTTGTTTACACATTTTCCTTTAAACTTTTACTTAACTACTTTATCTTTTTCTCTATATATATTTCACAATATTCACTAACATTTTTCATCCATTTATCCTTTTAATTCCTTCTTTACTATACATTTCCAAATTTGTTGAATGTTAAAAATTTAAAGTTTAACTAACTTATTTTATTAATCTATTCTAAATATTCCAACTATTCTATTTTTACTCTTTTCTTTATTAAAATTTTATCCGCACAAGCATAACTTCCAGTCACCGGTCACGACCATGATTCATGTTTTTTTTTTAAACTTTTATCTCAAATATTATAATAAATTTATTTATTCCGTATATTTTATCCATTTATAACAAACATTTCCAAATTTTATTGTATTTTTTCATCCCTATTTTTTAGTAACTAATTTTATTAATTCATTTTAAATATTTTAACTCAATTTTATCCACATTCATCGATTTTAATTTTTTTCCACAAAATTTAAAATTAACAACAATTATTTATACATCTTTTGCCATTGATAACATAAAATATTCATAAATACTCTCCAATTCTTTTAAAATTATATATTTATTTTTTATAGGTCATAAATCTGACAACCATAACTCCTTAAAACTTTTTAAATCATAACTAGGATATAACTCCTTATATTTTTATATATTTTTATAAAAATTTATCTTTATTTTTTAAACTATGTATTAAAATATTATAACACTTTTATCTACTCTTTTTCCTTTAAACTTTCATTAAACTATTTTATCTTTTCTTTGATATAAATTTGGCAATATTGATTAACATATTTCATCTATTTATTTTTTTAATTCCTTGTTTACTATACATTTTGAAATTTTTTAAAAATTTAAATTTTAACTTACTTATTTTATTAATTCATTCAAAATATTCCAACTATTATATTTTTACATCTTTTCTTTCATAAAATTTTATCCTCATTTACACAATTCTATTTTCCCCACAAAATTTTAAATTATACATATACATAAACATTTCTTAATTTTAAATTACATGTATATATATATATATATAAACTCCTTAATTTTAAATTATGTGAGGATTATATTTATTTAAATTATCACCGCAAGTTTGCGGATAAGGACCTAAACGTCACCATCTCCTGAAAATTAGCACTAGCCACTGGCCTTCATTATGTCCGTTGCTGGGAAATCGGATTAGGATGGCGCGTGGGAGAAGAGTCGTTTCCAAGCCAAGCGGTTGCGTATATTGTCAATCCAACCTGTCAAATCATTTTAGTTATGTTTTTATTTTTATAAAAGATTTGTTTGGTTTTTTTTACTTCTTATTTTTAATTTAAAAATTTATAATTTTGATTTTTACAACATAAAATTATTAATATTAATATTAATAATTGTATGATTAATATAACTTAACCATTATATATAAAACATTTTAAATAAATAAAATAGTTATCATGAAGAAAAGTATTTTAAAATAAAAATTTTATGGTTATTAATTTAAAAGACATGAAAGTCCTACCGTGTAGGATGCAGAAAATGAATTTAAATTATATATAAAAATAATATATCTTATATTTATCCTTAAAAATAATTTTAGTAGATCCCAACATTAGATTTTTTGTGCTCAAAATTTTATATCAACTCTGCTCGAAGTGATTCCTTCTATATAAATACGTTAAATTTAAAGTAATGTGTTGTTAGAATCGCTTGAAATAAAATCGGCAAAGAGTTTAGGGCACCGAAAATTTGATCCTCAATCTTTAGGACGACAAATCTCTCTTTTCAGTCAGTTAAGGAAGCCACCCCTTTCATGAGAGTTATCTTTACGTATGTGGATAGGTTAGTTACATGAGTTGCTCCCTATATCAATCTGCACGTTTGTTTGAAGCAGTTGTGGCATCTATTGTTTGTGAATAAATAGGCGTGCGAGAGAGAGTATTACTTATTGGACAGGAATAGCACATAACTAACAATGTCTAATGTGGAATGTTGCCTAGTCCCTCCCTGATTTTGTTGGGTTCAATATGGTAAATGGATGTAAATAGTCAATACATTGAGGGGTACATATTTATAAATATATACACACCTTACCCACGAATAACTCGCTGTTTTCATAAGCCAGTTGTTAAAAATGCTCCATTTTGACTTTGAAAAACTGGGCATACAACACATGCTATTATTGTCATTTCGCTTTGTAATTTCTGCCGAGAAGCAAAATATGAATTTTACATAAATATATAAATAAAATTTGATAAAACGGGATAAAACAAAATAAATGGAATAGAAGATTTAACATGAAGATCTGTGGTAAAATAGGGAATATATAGTTTCTGTGTCCGATGGCATATTCAAACATGGGTGAATAATTTCTATATTATATGTACACTTGCGGAGATTCCCATCTTTGCTTTTAAAGGAAGGCATATTTTATTTACAAATGAACCGAAAGATGAAAATCCCTACTTCCATTCCACTCCACACTTGGAAGTCTTGAAGTACAATCATTCTGCTCAAACTATTCATTAAAGGCTACCATTGATCATCCAATTTACAAAGTTCTGCTGAAGGTTCCCGTTCTCACTATCCCTGTATCTTTGGCGCAGAAAACAAAGCTTGGGAGTAGACTGTGAGTGACACAGGTTACTCCTGATTCAGCACCATGTAAAATCAGGAACCAAAAACCCCAAGTAAACGAAGTTAAGCGCGGGAAAATACTCATTATCACCGCATCATCATAGCCAACCACAGTCTAATGACATTAAGGATCCAAAATACCTTGAATCACCAAAGAGAAAAGAGCCAAAAGCAGCAATGCTGAGGGGAAGAAGACCCTGTGAAGAGAACATCTAGTAGCAACGGAAATTACCTTATTGACGGCAGTCAGAGCCAAAATATTGAAACATAAAGTTAGTGTGACTAATTAGTCAATAAGAAACACTTCTACTGCGAAACCTTTAATGATTACATCGACATGTGTGCCGCACAAACTATAATTCCTCAGGATTCAACTTACCCTTGTAGACACTCAACAGTTCAGGTATTTCCTCTGTAAATTTGGTCACATACCTCCGCATGAACACATTCTCGTTAGGAAACAGCAACGACCGCATGCTCCAATCTTCCTTGATCAGTCCTTTTGACTGCAAGAGATTTACCACTCTAAACCTGGGGATCATTCTATTCTCCAAACTGAAAAACAAGACCATAGGGCATCGCACAATCATCTCTGAAGACTTCCCCATTTTGTTCACAACAAAATCCATTCCTTTAGTAATTTTCTTCTCCGACATTAACAGACAATGGGGATGTTTCCTAAATGCAGCAAGTACATCGTCCTTTGACCAACCCCACTTCATATATACATCAAAGCCCCGCTCCATTATCGACTTGTTGCACTTCCCTGAAAGTGCATGCACTGCCAATACAAAAGTTAATTTCTTAGGATCAAATCCCATTTCTTTGACCTCTTTCACAACTTCGCTAAACTTTTCATGGCCTTGAATAAGAGCCTCCGGAAAATTCATCATCAACGTCGGAATTCTACCCTGGGGTACACCAGATTCTCTCAAAAGCTCTATATTCGGCCTAAGATTCTTGGAACTATTCTCTCGAAAAATCCAAGTACTGCGCTTCATAGCGGACACGATCTTAGCATCAGAAAGCAAGATGCTTTTAAGGAAGTTATAACTAGGCTTTATATGCCTCTCTAAGCTTCTGGTCAAAATGTTAGGGTCTGCTGTGAGTGTTCTGGCAAGGTCGGCATTTGAAATCCCACTGGAGCGCAAGAACTTGAGTTTTGGCAAAAGTGTATTCTCAGGATGGGCTAACAGGAGGAAAGGTAGTTTCTTGACGAGTCTCGAGATCTGAGACTCGGTGAATCCATAGTTTCTAAAAAGAGCCAAAACCGCATCTGGCCTATCTGAAGACTCGAATTTCATCTTCTCCGCCGCTGACACCGCATCTTTTACAGAAATCCCGCATGATTGAATCAGGTAGTTCACTGTAAAAGAATCTCCTTTTTCTCTTGATAACTTGTTTGTAACGGGTCTACAAAGGGGCCGGTAGTTCTGAAGGTAAACAGAGGTTTCGACTCTACGTAGTTGGGTGGATTTGGTTGGTGAAAATAAGCTTCTACGAAGAAAATTGAAAGAGATCGCTGGGTTACGCAGCCCGAAACATTGGAATTCTTGAACAAACCTCATCATAGATTAGGGTTGAATATGATCAAATGACGGCATTATCGTCTCAGTATATTACATCATGCCCCCAAAACCCTCTTTTAAGGGCATTGCCATCTTATTACAACGAGATAGTCTCTGAAAAATTAGCTTGGATACAAAAGCAGTTCTGCTCTGAAGCACAGCAATCATCAATCCTGTTGCCCTTATGATTAATCCTTTTCTTTATTATACTTTGGTTCTCTTTGCATCCTTACATGAATCTCTAAATGCTTTAGTTTAAAGTCTTTGGAGTATCTTTAGTATAAGATGTTAAAACTTGCTATTATATTATATTGACTAACTAACAACGATATACAATTGAACTTTTAATGAAAAGGGCATCTGATTAATAAACCACCACAGGGTTATCCAAACACACACAAATTCAATGTGATAGTCTTCCCCTGCACTGGAATAGAAGATTCACAGAAACCCCTCTTATATTACATCAGGTACACACATACCCTGTTCCAGAGGTAATTAATATGTAACTTGAGAGAAAACTAGAATTTTACATAATGGAGGGCTTCTTGGAAAGCAAGACCTTGAGAGCTTTGGGGTCGAACACTGGGGGACTACAGGTGAAGTTTTGACATACAAGTGCAACAACTTTATCAGCAACATAATTATTTCTCGCCATGAGAGCAATGTTGCCATTACTTTCCTGCCAGAATTCCATTTCTTCATTGTTTGTGGGGTCTATGTGAATTACCTGCAGAAAGATTTCAGCACAGAAAAAGTGACCATCAAGAGGCAGCAACTAAAAATGCTTGAAAAGACCAAAGCAATATACTTACTGTTTTGTTGGGATCATATGAAGCATGAGCAGTAGCCAGCATGTTATCAAATTCCAAAGATGGCTTGCGACCAACCAAGACAACCTGCTTCCGTGAGGGCACAGAAGTCATGTCCGCTGCACAGCACATTAAAGGTATAGCCATGGCCATGTCTTTTAGTCTCGTCTCAAAAACTGCCTGTTTAACCAAAGCCTAAGTGTTAAAAGGCAAACTCATAAGTTCAACAACTAGTCTCATTAAGAACAAAACATACCAGAAGATGCTCTGCAGTCTGCCTGTAATGTTCAGACTTACTGCCACCCACCATTGAGGCCAACCTTATGAGATTGATTGCAGCAACCGAGTTTCCTGAAGGCTCTGCACCATCATGATCTTCCTTTACTCGGAGGAGAACCGAAGGGTCCTCACCAGGAGTATTGAAATAACCTCCTCCCCTTTTGTCCAGAAATAGTTCATCCTGGTAACATTTTACAAGCAATCACATTTAGGTCAAGATTTAAGGCCACTTCCTACAATGACCGAATGAACTCTGGTGGTTGTTACCTGAGTGTTTTGTAGTTCAGTAGCCCATACCAACCAACATACTCCGCCACCAAACTCGTAGAGATCCAACAACCCAGAAATGAGGAAAGCATAATCGTCTAAAAAGCCAGGTGCTTTAGAGGGACCATTTCTAAAGCTGTGTTGAAGTCTGTGAGTTTGTTCATTGTAAAGAAGACTTCGTATAAAATGTGCTGCCTTTTCTGCAACTTCTAGGTACTCCTTCGGCTGCAGTTGTCACAAGCAAAAATGGAATGTCAGATCAGAACAAAGCAAACCACCAAAGCACCACAAAGGAAAGTGACGTTCAACCCAATTGACAGTGAACAATGGGCAAAAACTATGTCATACCAGTTCAATTGTAGTAATCTAAACCAGAGGCACAGCAATGCCCCGAACCATCACATAATACCCAAAAAGATGACAAGAATTATCATCCCCTGTTTGTCCTGGTAGACTGTTAACCGACATGATTAAATTATGACAATTCCAAGGGAATATATTTTCCAACATAATACACAAAAAGATGACAAGAATTATCATCCCCTGTTTGTCCTGGTAGACTGTTAACCGACATGATTAAATTATGACCATTCCAAGGGAATATATTTTCCAATGAGTCGAAATGGTTCAGCCAAAAGAAAAATTACAACACTTAATAAACAAAACTCGCCATGCCATAGACATCAATGACATCTTCACAAGTTGTTATCTAATAAATGATGGAACAAGAAACTGAACAACACATTCTTTCAAAAGCTTTTCTTACAAAAATATTAGTGCAAAGAATCCAAATATTCCAGGATATATATCAGCAGGTAATTGAACAATCAACTTTACAAGATACTTTGACAAGCAGAAGATTTCAATATCTTACATCACATCCAGTAACAGGAAAGTTGTATTTTGTGCTCTCAGCTTCGAATTTGAGAATCTTAGAAGCTCTTGCAAAAGATGTAATCGTGAGACCATTCCACGAAACAATTACCTAACAAGGAACCGTTTTGTCAAAACAGTTTGAATCACAAGCAGAAAGTTAAATAATCAAAAGCACATATCATAAAGAAATGATTATGTTTTGAAGTATAAGACCTTGTCATCTAGATGCGGCCTTGGTCGTTTTGACCTTAAATCAAAAAGCTTTTGCTTGCACTTTCCCAATATTTCAAGATACTCTTCAACAGAAAGCTGATATTTGGATGCTAATTCTGCAGTATCATTGAGTTCAATAAGCACATTTTTCCCTTTGAATTCGTTGTGAGGATCACTCATTCTTGAAAGGTCACAATTCCCCAGAGGTTTTATATAATAATGATCCTTAAAAAGAGTTGCATGTTCTCCCAGGGCATCGTCAACCTAAACCGCATAAAATATATAATCAAAATAGGTAATGCATCTTCTGTATAAAGAAGTTAAGGAAAGGAATTTGTAAATTTGTAGGTAAATCCTACAAATGCTATCCACTAATGTTAAGATAACTCAAAATGGTTTCTGGCTAAACAGATGGCGACTTGAAAAAGCCCAACGAACAGATTACTATAGGTAGAGTAAATACATCCTTTGTACTAGGACAATGAGACCTCTATAAAAACATCAGAAATTGTGTAGAAAAAGTAAGAAATATACTTGATCAAATGGTGCTCAGAATGTCCAATGACCACCCTTATCACTCTTGCTGGATTGGTATGTACTCTTAGGTTATTGTTTAATTCAGCCAAGGGACTAAAAGAACAATGACACAATAACAATATAACCTCTTTAGTTGTCCATATGTAGAAAGCTCCTTCCTTCTTCATAGCACCTTCACGTTCAGCACTATCAGCATCCTCTGCCGAAAAGATTTCACCTCGTGATCCAATCATATCTCTTCTCAAGTAGTCAAGAATGTCACGGGACATACATGAATAGAAGACATCATTGGTAATAGAGAAAGCATCTAGGTAAACATTAGCAAGCTGCCCTTGATCATACAACATCTTCTCAAAGTGAGGAACTGCAAGGAGAAAACGACAACTTTTAACATTTCTTTCTATGAAGTTCAATTAATGAAGTAAAATTCCACAACAAGAAGCTAACTGAGTAGATTGACCATACCTCTCATTGAAACCTTACAAGAGATTCTTTATCAACCCTGTAGTTTCAGGAGATAGATTGAACATGGGATTTCCAATATTCATGAAGACTACAGAATCTCTTGTAAATCTCAAGTTAAGAGGGATTGGTCAATTTACTAGATCAGCTATATGTATGTTTTTATATGAAGACCAACTGACCATGCCAGCGCTCATCCACACTATATCTGTGAAAGCCACCTCCAATGTGATCATGAACACCTCCCTTTGCCATGCATTCCAGAGTAAAGAGAACCGTTTTCACACTTTCCTTTCCTTCACTTGATTTACCAGCATCCTCTAATTTTTTAGAGTAGTATAGCATCAGTTGCATCTCAACAGGTCGAGGAAACTTTGGGGCTGATCCAAATCCACCGTACTGCGAATCATAGTTTCGAGACAACTGCAATCACAATAACGCAGAAACTTAACATACACGTAATAGACAACTTAACCAAAATTCGATACAATTCCATTTGATGGTAACCCGCCAACCTTTAAGTTTTAACAATTATATGGTACTAAAGCAATATCAAGAACAAATGTTAACGACCTAGCTTTAGCACTGAATGATCAGCATCACTAAAGAACCAAGAGGTGTTCCTTTTTTCCTTCTTCCACAATAATGTGGCCAAGAACTTTTATGCGAAAACAAGAAAATAGCATACTTGCTCTGCACACAGATGCAGGGCACTGAGTGGAAGCCCATCAGCCAATTTATTTGAACTGGCAGTTGCTGCCAACGCTTCTGACAACTGTTCAATGGCAAAATCTCCACTCTTAACAAGCATCTCTCGCTTAGTGTACCACGCATCCTTCACTTTTCTGAATAAATAAGTAGAGTGAATGAATTCGTGTATGCTATACGAACCTTTGGTATTGCATAATTTACCAACTCTTTAATTTTGCGAGCTCTAGCACTTTGATAATTGTTCAGAAAAGCACAGAAAAAGAGATAAAGAAGAATGAAATTAGGCTGCGCAGTGGCCACAAAGCTTTCACCTGAGTATACTTTTAAATCCCGGCCTTCCATATCTATCATCTGGAGGAAAGTAAGTTCCTCCCATTAGAGGTTTCAAATCAGGTGAAAGGAAAACACTAAGCGGCCACCCTCCGCCACCATAAAGTGCTTGCACGAACGTCATATAAACCTGCACGGATAAAAGTACTTTGTCAAGCTACCAGAAGGAAAGGGTATAGAGTTCAGATAATATTGACTTCCCATTTATGTGAGCATGGAGAAAAACAATATAGTGCATACAAATTTCTGCTCTAATATGAGAGAAAAGTAAGCACCAATTAGATGGTATAACATCTAAAGATCCTGCTCTTCCACTTTCGAAGTCAACTAAAAGCACACAATAGTCTTGTCATATGATTTTAATCGATAAGCCAAAGGCTCACCTTATCAACATCTGGCCGTTCCTCACGATCAACCTGAAACACTTGACAGTTCAGAACGACTTGCAAAATAGAAATTATCAATTCCCAAAGATTGATTTATAACTAGTTATAAGATACTGTCACTGATTCCATCTCACCTTAATACTAACAAACCAATCGTTCAACAATTTAGCCACCCCCTCGTCTTCAAAAGACTCCACTTCCATAACATGGCACCTAATCGGACATCCCAGGCCAAACCGTTAGTTCGCTCCTTTTTTTCCTTCCAAATTATTACTAAAAATGAAATTCACAGATACCGAGTTGCCATAGAAATTTTACCAGTGGAAGGTGCTGTAGCCGACTTGAAGGAGAAAGCAGCGATCAAAACCACCAAGAGAATTTCCAAGAAATGAAAAACATGAGACCCGAAATTTCCAAATCACAATAAAGAGAAAACCAAAGAATAGATTCAAGAAAAGGGACGTAAAGTACTTGACAAGAAGATGGGCACGTCTCTTCTGCGTGCTTCAGCGAAAGCTTCCTCGCCCCATGGGTACCAATCAACCTTCAACCCAATAATTCAAAACATCCCAAATCAAAACACAAAACCAAATCGCTCATTTGCACCTTGTAAACGATAAAAGAATCAAGATTTTTACAGGGTTATGAGCGTGCTGAAGCAAATAGGGACTGTGCTCAGCCGCGAGACGATTGGTATACTTGTGGTGAGAAGCAGAAGGCATCGATTGGGTGGTATGCTCGGCCATTGCCACGACGCCCCTATTCGAGTGAAACCAACGAACAAAGGGAGGGAACACCTGACAAGAAGGGTATCTACCAAGAATATGGGAAGACAACTTAGGAGCAGACAGAACGACTGAGCGACGGAGAAGATGTGAAGACAAGACAAAGGAGTTGAGCATAGAAGCTGCAGCGTGGGAATAGCATACAAAAGAAGGAAAGCTGAGGCGAGGTGGAAGTAGAACATATATACACATGAAGGACAGTCGACGTTGGGACGGTGGAATTGGAACGGGAATTTAGTGTGTTTACGACAAGTGTAAGGATCTACAAAAACGATGAAGAGATGATGAAGGAGTGGATGTTTGACATGTGTGAATGGTTTAGTTACTCACCTGGTTTACATGCTGCCACGTGAACAACATAACACCCCCAGTTGACGTTCATAGAATTGGTAAGGAATATATATATATATTTTTTTTGGGTGAAAGGTAAGGAAAACTAATTAAATTGACTTTTCATGGGTAATGTTATTCTCTCGATGAACGTTCGTCTATCTTTGCTTGAACAGTAACTAATATGTGGGAGAGGACCAATTTCAGTAGGGATGGTTATGGTGGCTATGGTACTTTCGGATGGTTGGATAGGCATAAGGCCTCATTTGGTTGAATCAGGCTATGGTACTTTCAGATGGTTGGATAGGCATTTATGGCCTCGTTGTATGAAGAGTTGATCAGCTCTTCTTTAGCTGGTCAATCTATTTTAGCTGGTTGATTATAAAAATAAGTTATTAAATTTGTTTGATAAATGATTGGTTGGGTTGACTGATTCAACTCAATCAGTTGAATTTTTATTAGCTCCTTCAAAAGAGCATTTTCAATCAGCTGATAAAATTTTTAACTTTTATGTCAATTTTGCCCCTTATTTATTCTTCCTCTTCAACCCCTCTCGTTCTTTCTAGAATCATCTAACTTTCTTTGCTCTTTCCTTACGTTTCTTTTACTCTTTCCTTATGTCTTTCTCTCACATCTCTACCAGATCACCATCGCCATTTACAGATCACCATCTGTTGGGTCTCTTGTTTCTCTTTTCTTATTTTGCATCTTCTTCCAAGGGATAGAAATCGAAAGCCTCGCTCCTTTCACAGCGCAAGAGCACAATAAAAGTAGGTCTTTTTAGATTTCTCTTCCATTCTGGTTCTGCGTTTTGTTCTTTGTTAGTAATGTTGAATCTTTATCTTGTTTATCGTTCTAGATATGACTCAGAAGCTATTTACTTTGATGAAGGAGTTGGATCTGAAAAACGCAAGTAACTTGAAGAAAAATTGCTCTAGGTAATTAATCTTGCCATGCTTTTTAACTACTTTTCTAGTTATTCTAGCGAATCAATTATCGTTACACACCTGTAAAATTGCTTAGTTTTGCCTACTGTTTATTTTTTTAACGTATCTGGGAGTTTGCCATTCTTCATGTCATAAATCTGTTGCTACGAGAACATGAGAAAGTTGATAAAGGTTTGAGGGCAAGAAGGTTTGATTAATGGGATAAAAGGCTGGCTAATTGGTTATCCAAATAAAGACACATTGAGGGTGGTAAATTTAGGGTTAAGTTCAAGTCTGGACATTTTTTTGATTTCCTGCGCTGGAGTTGTATGGATAAAGTGATTGTCAGCGATCTTGATTCAGCAATGCTTGTAAATCTTACGGATTATTATTATTGTTTACTTTCTCTTTTCCTTATATTATACCTGGAGATTGTAGCTAAACTCATACTATGTGATTGTTTGGGTTGATCGAGCGTATTCTGGTTCTTTTTTCCCCTTCAAAATGTGATTTGATGTTTTCATAGCTTTAGTATGTATGTAGCTTGTTATTGTTGCATCTTGTTAATGGTTTTGATGTTATGTATGGATAGCATTCCTTTTACATAACGTATATGAACTTTCAGAAATCATAGAACTTATGGATTGATATATGAATATATTAGATTCTAGCAAAAGATGAATGTTGTTCCACACAACTGATTGATGGCGATGACATATTTAATGTTTCTAGAATTGATCACTTTATCAAGGATGTGAAGTTGGGGGAATGTGGTTTGTCATATGCTGTGGTCTCCATCATGGGCCCACAAAGTAGCGGTATGTCTTTCTCCTTCCATATTAGCTTATTCCTTCTCCAGATTTATGCTTCTCTGGTGATGCTTTTCTTAAACATGTGTGCATTCTACTATCTACAATCTTTATTAGTACGTTCAGTCATTGTTAAACAAACTAATGGTGGGCTTGGGTTTGAGACTTACTGTTGTATTTTTTTTTACTTATGTCAGCTAGAAGAAAGGTCTTATTGATAGGCCAAAGTCAGAGATTTATTTACAATATGATCTTTCTCTATTTGATTTTGCAGAGATGTTTTAATTCATATCTCACCACTTCCTTCAATTTTGTTGACGATTGCTTTTTATGGTTATATTCTTCATTACCTTGAGAGCTTAACATTGTTTTGTATGGACTGTGTAGGGAAGAGCACCTCATTGAATAATTTGTTTCATACCAACTTCATGGAGATGGATGCTTTTACAGGAAGGCATGTTCATCTGTTACTCTTTCTTTATAACTAACTTTTATATATAATATGATTTTACAGGAAGGCATGTTCATCTGTTACTCTTTCTCTATAACTAATTTTTATATATAATTGTGTATATACACAAGTACATATGTATCCTACATGGACATATATGTAAACACATGTTCATCCACATATGTATATATTACATGCAAATACGTGCTCATGTATTTGCACGTGTTTTTCTTTTTGTTAGGAAAAGGAAAAGGAATATTTGGAGCTTAGTTAATATATCTTTGATATCTTTTTAGGCCTCAGACCACCAAAGGCATCTGGATGGCCAAATGTACTGGCATTGAACCTTGTACACTTGTAATGGATTTACAGGGTATAGACGGAAGAGAACAAGGAGAGGTGCCTTCAATAAACTTTTTGCCTTTTAGTTTCTATGCTCTGTACTCTGAATTTCAGAATCATTGTTTGTTCAGTATATCTCTATATCTTAAAATGAGATGCAAATATTTTTCTCTGAGGCACTCAACCATTAATATTTATAGATTGGTTATGCAATACCACACTTGGAGTTATTTTATTTCTGTTTTTCAATGCTTTATGTGTAATTGATTCTGTTGGTGGTACGAACTTAGGAAGGTAAATGGTGGAGACTATGAGTTCAGTACTTATTTTTTAGAATTCTCTTTTTCTTTTGGTCATGATGCACTTGTTTAGTCTACGAAAAACAACGTTGCTATTTGTTATATGTGATAAAACAAGGGTGAGATCCTCTCTTCCATCTCAGTCTCGAGGATTGAGAGGGATATTCTAGTTTTTGTTGCTCCATTCATCTTTCTATTTCATTGTTTCGCATCAAAGCTTCATCGATTCTTTTTAATTGCATGTTCTGCTCTTCATTTTCAGATGTCATTGGAGAATTTCGAACCTGCTTTACGAGAAGACATTCAAAAGGTATAAGTCTGGTTTTTCTCATTCTTTTTTATTTAACTTCATCGGCGACATGTTTTGACCTTTTTTTTGTTTTCATTGTAGATATAGGACTTAGTTCCTAAGCCAGAAGCGCATAAGGAAACTCCATTAAGTGAATTTTTTAATGTGAGTTCCCATTCTTTTTCCCTAGGTATGCAATTTGGCTTCTTACTTTCTCATATGCCTTATTTCATTAGTTTTCAACAGGTTGAAGTTGTTTCCCTTCCTAGTTATGAAGAAAAAGAAGAGCAGGTGGGTTGTAGATGTTGTGGTTTGCTTTTCTACGATATAATTGACTAAGATTTTGTTGTTTTACTTTTCACATTTATTTTCTGTTCCAAATATCCTCAGCTTTGATGAATAACAAGAGTAGTGGTGCTATTATAGATGTACTTCTTCACTGCTTTGCCTGATGAGGTATGTCAGTTATATTTATCTTTTTCTAATATTATTTTATTATTTAATAGTTCTTTTGTTACCAAAAGAAATATAATTTTCTTAAATTAATGCATATAAGCAAATAGTAACTTAATAAAAATGTTTTTATAATATAATATTTTAAATAAAAATGTATTACAATTTTATATAATTTTTTGAATAATATTCACAAGTGAATTCTATCACTCAATTTAAAGTAAGAGATCAAATAATTTTAAATTAAGTAATTAATAAAAATATTACGATGATAAGAAGTATTTATATATTTATTTTGTTAAGATAGTTTAATTCAAGTTAGTAAAACTAATTAAGTAGTGAAATCAATTGCAAATTGATTAACTAGCATATAATCTTTCATCTTATATGATTAGATGACATCATCCCAAAAAGGAAACAAAAGAGGAAGTCAAGCTGTTGGGCCCCGTTTCCGAAACCCAACATTCGGAGGTCGAAACAGCCTGGAGGACCCATCGCTCATAACTTCTGGAACAAAAGGACACCAAAATACTCAACTTGGTTCAGAAATAAAGAAGTTATAGTTAAAATCCTACCAGCTCTCATAAATCCGAGACTGGACACTATACCCGATATCCCCAAAACACTGAAACGAGTTCAGAAAATACCCAACTCACTCTCTCTTAATCGATCCGTTCACATCGATTAAATCCCCTGTTTCGAATTCAGAAACGAAGGTCTATAAAATTAATGGAGAGATAGGGGAATGTCTTAGGAATCCTATGCTTTAAAAATCATTTCATTTCGAGGTCGGACGAAGAAGTTAAGGCCAAAAGAATCAAACAAGGTGCACTAGACGAAGTGCACGAGACGAAGTGCATACTAGACGAAGTGCAGACGAAGTGCACGAGACGAAGTGCGCTAGACGAAGTGCAGCAGACGAAGTGCAGACCAGACGAAGTGTACACCAGACGAAGTGCACACCAGACGAAGTGCACACCAGACGAAGTGTACACTAGACGAAGTGCACACCAGACGAAGTGCAGACGAAGTGCACACCAGACGAAGTGTACACTAGATGAAGTGCACACCAGACGAAGTGCATACCAGACAAAGTGCACACCAGACGAAGTGTACACTAGACGAAGTGCACACCAGACGAAGTGCACACTAGACGAAGTGTACACTAGTCGAAGTGCACACTAGACGAAGTGGAGTTAACTCAGACGATAGAAATAGTCAACCACTGACGATAAACTCAGATGATCTGTGGTCAACTTAAGACGGTAAAATAGTCAACCACAGACGATAAACACAGACGTTCTATGGTCAACTTAAGACGATAAAAATAGTCATAACTTGTGACTCCTATGTCCAAAAATCCTATACTATATACCGTTGGAAAGCTAAGAGAAAGATCTACAACTTCGAGAAATCACATTTGTCTAAATCAGCCTAGATTAATCTATAAAGTATCACCATCATACTCAAAAGGGAAAATCCTTCATTTCTCAATTTCATTCCGAATAAAAGAATATACATACATAGCTTTAAATGTCATAACAACTTGTGCATCACTCATTTAGCACAGTGTTTCAAAATACATAAGATGCTCAATGTATGATATGCTTATAAAGCTATCCAAAA
>JAOSBN010000009.1:19232063-19243992 GCA_027563595.1 Erythroxylum suave
TTTTGTAGGAGAACATCAATTTTAAAACATTTAAAGAGGAAGGGCTTGAACCTGAGCTTGAATGTAAGTTGGATCAATTTTTTGGATGTTTGGCTTGAGGAGAGACTAAATTTTGTCCTGTGGCTGACCCTCCACAAGGACAACAAGAAGTTGAGGAAGTATATGTTCCTTCTCCACCTAATAGTTATAGTGCTCATCATCAATTGTCAGGCTATTATGATCATAAGAATGTAGATGAGATTAGTAGTCTAAACAAGAGCGAAGAAACATAGAGAGAACCTACCTCGACTCCTCAAGCTACACATGATGAAGGGAGTGACAGAAGAAGATGCAAAAGGGTTTTGGAAAGTGATAGTTCACAAAGTAACAAGAGTGCAAGAACTATTTTCGCTAAAGGGTAGGAAGATTTGCAGCAACGTATGAGAGACTTGACGATATGATGCAATTGATTCAAGGGAGATAAAGTGCAACAATGGATATGAATAGATCCATTACAAAAATTTTAGGCACGATGAATATTTATGCATTGCAAAGTACTAGTGTTGGTGTGTCACACCATAATGTTACGAATGCTTTGGGAAAAATATGTACTTTGCCTAGTGTAGAGACTGGTACTCTTAAATTTTACTTTGCTTGCATGATGATTGAAGATCCGTATAGAAGGTCCATTTTTTTGGTTTATCAGATGATACAAAGAGACTTGAATACATAAAGTTTATGTATGAATATGACAAACATAAAAAACAATAAACATAGTTTCTATCTATCCATTACTTTGTTTAGTTTGTTGTTTTTATTATTTGTACACTTATGTTGACATGGTGTATTTTAAGACATTATGAATTTGGTTAAATTATTATATTATATTATGTTATCTTGTTGGTAATCTATAATTTTATTACGTTCTATAATATTTATTTCTTTATATTCAGACATATAAGTATCTTGTTTATTTTCAATATAATTTTACTTATTGATCTGTTGGTATAGATGATAATGTTATGCAATTATGCAACTTCTGCAAATGAAGCAAATTTTGACAATGTGATTAAGTTTTGGGATTCAGTAGCTTGTGAGTGGGTTACATGAGCGTGTATTTTTTTAGTCACATATACAAGTAACCATGCATGACTTCCTATCAAACATGAGAACTATGGATGAATGAATTATTGAATGGTCATGAAAAAAGGTGTTTTAACATATTTAGGATGAATCAAAATACATTTCATCAACTATGTATGGTTTTGGAAAATAATTACGGTTTGAAACCTTAGGATATGATGTCCATTTTGGAGAAAGTTGGTTTATTTGTGTATGTCCTAAGTAAAGGTTCTTCTAATAAAGATACCCAAGAACGTTTTCAACGCTCTGGTGAAACTATGAGTAAAGAAGTTTTGATTGCTATGGATAGATTTTCAAGGGATATATTCATAACAAAAGATCCCGAATTCAAGGACACCACAAATGTCCAATGATGTTAGATATATGCCACATTTTAAGGTAATTGAATATGCTCTTCCTCACCCTTTATTATATTTTCCATTAAAAAATGTTGTTTTATCATCTTATAATTATTGCTTTATATTAGGATTGCATTGGAGCTATTGATGGTACACATATAGCGGTATTTGTTGTAGAGGAGGAATAAATGAGATTTAGAGGATGGAAAGGAATAACAACAACAAATGTATTAGCAGCATGTGACTTTAACTTACTATTTAGATATGTTTTAGCAGGTTGGGAGGCATCAACACACGATTCTCATATTTTCCTTGATACAATCAGTAATCCGAGACTTAAATTTCCAAAACCACCGATAGGTAATTTTAAGATTTGTAGGATTTGCTATTTATGATTTAGACTTTTTGTGATACCATTTATACTAATTATATTGCTTGTATGGAAACTCAGGTAAATATTACTTGGTTAACAAAGGCTATCTAAAAAGAGAAGGATATTTGACACCTTACCCAAAGAAAAGATAACATTAATCAAAGTTTCGTGGTGCAAATCCAAAAGGATCTCGAGAAGTTTTTAATTGAGCTCATTCATCATTGAGAAGTTGTATTGAGAGGGCTTTTGCTGTTCTTAAGGCTCGATGGAAGATATTAGAGAAAATGCCTAAGTATTCATTAATGGATCAAAATAGAATAATTTGTGCAGCTTTTGCGTTGCATAACTACATTAGAAGAAGTCCAATTGACAACCGACTTTTAGCATCATCGATCAAGATCCTGAATTTATACCTCCAAATGTATTTCAAGATGTTGAAGTTAAATCTACACAAGAAGACATTGAAAAACCAGAGAACTCAGGAGATGACAACTATTCGTGATAATATTGCTTCTAGTTTAATGACAGTTAGACGTCGTTCTTGAATTATTATAAACCTTTGCTTGATATGATGTTGTTCATTTCTTTTGTTGTATTTTAATTATATTGTTAAACTTCATTTGAATTGTTATGTTGTTGTTGTTGTTGTTGTTGTTGTTGTTGTTGTTGTTATTGTTGTTGTTGTTGTTGTTGTTGTTGTTGCTGTTGTTGCTGTTGTTGCTGTTGCTGTTGTTGCTGCTGCTGTTGTTGCTGTTGTTGTTGGTGTTGTTGGTGTTGTTGTTGTTGTTATATGTTCAATTTTTTAGAATTAAATATCTAAAATCTAAATTCCTATAAGAATATTCAATAAAATACTAAGATATATAATATTCACACCCTTATAATTTTTTTTTGAAGTCATGTCCTCATAAGTCATTTTACATATAAACAACTAATACTAAACAACTAATTTTACCAAACATCTCTAACCAAACAATTAATGTAATCCACTGGTCAAATTAGCCGATAGAATCAGCTATCAACTAACAGCTGATTGTCAAACGGGGCCTATATCTTGTAAGTCTCCATTTCATTTATTAGATATGTAATCGATGAACCGCTTTATCTACCATTGTATGTTTCATAAATACTGCTATCAACAGCTGCTTGTACAGTTGCCATAGTCCCTATTGGTTGTAGAGGTGTACGAGGCGTGTGATTGTTCCAAGAATCACATGATACTGTACCTCGATGATTATCATGTTAAATGGAATATAATTAAGCCCTCATCCCTTCCTTTGCTGCCTCTCACCTCCCCACCTTATAGAATATATATTGATCATGCCCTGTCTTTTAAGTGTTACACTTAATAAAAATACATTATCAGAAAAAGCTACTGTAACATAGCGAATTAAGAGAGAGATTAACTTGTAGAGTATTCTATAAGTTTGTATCGAAACATTTCAATTAAGCTCTTTATGTACGTTTATTGTTTATTATCACATGAGAAATTTATGCATTCAAGTTCTTGTTATAATTATGTTGTTACCTAAAATTTTATGCTTACATTGGTATTAAAGACATGTTTTGATTATATAATTTCTCCACAACAAATCGTACGAGTTTGTTTTGTTTCACTACCAAAATTCTTAAACCACAATTAACCAAATAGTTTCCAAAATATACCTTTAATAATCAAATTCCTCATTAAATCCAAAAGAAAGGATTGTTTATCAACTATAAAAATATTCTATATAACACAAACTGTCACATTAAAAAATATATACATTCCAACAAATTTACACAAGTAATTTGCTAGCTCCACCTATTCTTCACTCTGTCTATCACGTGTACTAGGGCTATCGACAGCACTCGATCTCCTAAAGAAAATGGTGGCAAGGGTTGAGTTACCTACTCAGTAAAAGTATAACTGACTATACCTTTAAAATCAAGTAACTCAATAAATACTTATAAGGCTTAGTCAACTGGTTAAATCATACATATAATACTTATATACACAGCATTACTCAGTCTAATCCAAACAGTTAATAAAAATCTAAAAAATTTTACCAAATTATGATTTACACAAATTATAATTGTCACTTATGCTTTATTTCAATATTTAAGTGAATTGTTTGGGTCCAGCTTAACCTAGTAGGCTTACTTCCAATGATCTGTCATCTCATCTCAACTCATCGTTAACTCTCACCAACTGGAAACGTAATTAACTGTATAAATATTAACACAAAGTGCCTCAATGTCTTAATATGCACCCTATTACAACTCTAGTACCTAATCATCAATGCAGGATATCCCTAAGACTCATGATGTCCCAGTACCACTCCGGTATCTAATCATCGACACAAGACATCCCCTAGACTTAGAATGCCCTAGTATCTGCTCCACGGACATATACCAAGCCACCACTCACTCATATCAACTCAACTTATCTATCTAAGGCTGTCAAATGTAGCCTATCCTATACAAGTCACCAATTCTCAATTTCCACCTATTATTCACTACTTATTATCCACCAGTATTTATTTAATTAACACCTTTCATGTCAACTCAACAAGCAACACACCTCAGAAAACATTGCAAAATATAACAATGAAACTCCTTATACTACATTAATTATTTGATAATTAAAGTAATTATAATTCATGTATGTAATTATTAATCATTAATTCAATTAATTAATAATTCAAAATATAATTTATTAATAACAAAACGGTACTATATTTTAACAGTAAAGTCCAATATTAGATTATCCTTACCTCGATTTTAGACTCAACTAATTGACAGTACAAATTACTCCTTAATCAAACATTTGAACCTAAAATTTACAAAATCCTATTAGACTAAGTTAACAGTAAAGTCCAATATTAGATTATACTTACCTCAATTTTAGACTCAACTAATTGACAGTACAAATTACTCCTTATTCGAACATTCGAACCTAAAATTTACAAAATCCTATTAGACGAAGTTATGAAAATTTTTAAACCCAATTACACTTAACACTCTAATTTATTCTTAATTTAAAAAATAATATCCTTACTAACCTAACCCCGTAATTACTAAAATACCCTTAACTAATTAAAAGTCCTATTTTACCCTCATCCATTTCAAGTAATATAAAAAATGCCCTTCTTGGAAGTAAATTTCAGATTTACCATTCACTCTTTACTTTTCCTATTATGCCCTTACATGCAACTTAAATTTTCAAAAGATGTCATTTTCTTCAACCTCTCTTTTTCTCCTATCTCCTCTTCTTTTATTAGTTTGCAGCCACATTTTCTCCATTTTTATCCCTTCATGCAACTTCAATTTTTGTCCCAATCAACCACAACAAGCAAACCAACTATAAACTAATGTAGGATGATCAAAAATCGCAAAAAATGACATAATATAGCTGCTGGAATGTTTACCTAAGCGTGAGACACTTTGAGATTGTCAACCTCCATAACTCCCCCTCCCCAATTTGCTACAAAACAAACCCAATAAGAGAACCTATGAGGCAAGTGTTACATGTAGATGAAAGAGGACATTTTTAGACACACTTACTAGTTGGAAATTTGAGAGAAAATGAAGAAGAAGATGTTGTCTCATTGGTGTTCTTCAAAATTTTTTAGATGTTATCTTTTATACAACTTAATATTATGGGCTAGCTATTTTATCTTAGGGGCTTTACATATCTCCCTCCTCTTAAAAGAATTTCACCTTCGAAATTAAATTATGTACATGAGGATCCAAACAAATGAGAATATTGACGTTGAACTTCGTTTTCTACCTTCCAAGTCGCCTCTTTTAGAGAATGATGATGACTCAATAAAACTCGCACCATTGAAATCTCTCATTTTGAATTTTTCTATCTAATATCTCACTGGCTCTTCCTCATAACTTATGTCATTTATAACTTTTATCTCAGACCTAGACATAACATGAATAGGATTCGATCAGTATTGTCTTAACATCGACACATGGAACATATCAAGAATCTGTGATAACTCTGGTGGTAACGCTAATTTGTATAACTCTGGTGGTAACGCTAATTTGTAAGCTATCAACCCCACACATTGTACAATTTCATTTGGCCCATTATATCTCAGACTTAACTTCTCTCTCTTACCAAACCTCAGAATTTTGGAGAGATACCCGAAGAAATACCATATCTCCAATATTGTACTCCATCTCTCGACGATGTTAATCGACGTATTTCTTTTGCCGATCCTGAGCTGCCTTTAAGCATTGCCTTACTACTTCTATTTTCTTAATCTTTTATTGAGCTAACTCTGGTCCCTCTAATAATCTAACATCCTTGTATCTTTATGTATTAAAGTGTTTAGTGTTCTTTTAAAAAAAAAGGAAACTGAAAAGAAAAGAAGATCGAAAATGACACGATCTGTAGGTTAGGGTAAGTCATGCCATGTATAGGTTAGGGTAGTTTACTGTTTATTTATTTATTATAAAAAGGTCAAATTTACCCCTAAACCATTATTATTATTTCTTCTAGTTTCTAAAAAGTGAAATCATTTCTTTTAAGCCCTTGTCGAATTATGCTTTTAGCTTAAGTTGCAATTTAGTCCCTATATATTTAATTTTATGATCATTTTGATTGAATTTACATTGTTAAATGTATTAACTATAAATTCACACAAAGGACGGAAAGTTGCACGACTGGAGAGAGCGCGCCAGCTCCTTCTAGGTTGCACTAAGTATGCCCTAATTAGAGATGCTAGTGTTCAAGAATAAGAAGAAGACATAAGCCAAATCCCTTACCATGATATCTTGTTTGAAGAACGAATGGAGGCGTGACTTGAGAGCGACTCGAGACATCTAACCTAATGAGGAAACTTTTGGAGTAGCATCCAGATGGGGGTTTAACTATTTACCATAAAGGAACCTCTTTGGCTTTTATTGTTTGGCTATCCCATGAAGTCGTTTTAATGTTATGTTAATCAAAATCGTTTTGGTCAATTATAGGGAAAATGGTTGCTTTCTGTAGCATGTATTGAATAAGAGACCAGCTTATTTATTTATTTGTTAATACAATTTTAATTTTTTTTAAAAAGTCTAATTATGTGTAATGAAAATTCTAAGCTTGTTGATTACATTTATTAAGCTTCCATATTGCTTTTTTGTAGATGCAATTCATCAAAAGTATGCTTATTAATTTATGTATGTATCATTATGTTTTTTTTGTTTGTGAGTCACCAACGTGGCCAAGCTATAACGTGTTGTGCATAAATTAAGGATTGATTGTCCATAACGTGTAATAAAATGCCTATGTATAAAGTTAGACTATTATTTACTCTTTTGTAGTCGTATGTGATTCACCTAAGGTGAATTAATCATTATACGAAAGAGTAAACAAGATAAGGGTGAATTAATTTTGATCAATCATATTTATATGTCCAAAGATGTCATGGATGTTTGGTTGAAAATATTTATTTACTCATAATCATCAGTATTGGCATTTAAGTTGTTATAGTTTATTTTAGTATTCAACCAAAGGAAAATGTAATACACTTTAATGCTTAGTTTGAATCCTGTAAATAATATTTAGGCATGGCAATTGAGTCTGGGCCCGGAGTAGCCCGACCTGAAGTCAACGAGTCAAACCAAGTTGATTGTGGCTCGGTCCGACCTGAGGCTCGACCAAGAATGACTGAACAACATTGTTTTGTCAAAAATGATATCATCTTTTGATTTTTTAAAAAATAATAAATCAAGCCAGCTTAGCCCTACATGCCTTAGGTTCTTGGGGTTGGGGTTGCTATCCCTAATAATGTGAGCATTATGTATGTTTTGGAGCAATTTCTCTTCATTTGTAGGCCTTGTTAGTTATTGTTTTCAATGGTTTGAATTTCTGAGAATATAGTAAACAAGTAACTTTCCACTTAAGTGTCCTAAATTTTGACTTGACAATATTAATGGATCAATCTTCTGCTCTTATAGAAACAAGTAGTGAGGAAGAGAAATCATATCATAAGGCTTGGGAAAGTTTTAACATTGCTAGACAATACTTAAAAGTTTATGGAAGAGCATTTTTGTTCTACAAACAATTCACTAGTTGGTACCCTTATAGTAGACCTCACGACCATGAAGTGTGATAGGTCGTGATGTATGCAAAACCGCATTATTGGGATGCGTTGTAATATCCCATTTTCCCATACTAAGGGTTAGGACCTTGGACAACCGTATATGAGAAATAGTATTGAGAAATTAAGAAATTCGTTTCATGCTCATGCATAACTTTATCATACACACACGTAAATTATGATTTTTGTACACATTACAAAGATTGTTTATGCACTCAATTGACATTTTCTGGAGTATGAATGATTTAAAATGATCAAAATGTGAATTGTGAATTATTATGTTATGAATTTCGATTTGGTGAATGATAATTATTAATTCGAAAATTTTTGGCAAAAATTGAGAGATTTATGAAATTATGGGTATTTTTGGACTAAGAAAAATGTCAAGTGGCAAGACAAAGACACTCATGGTAATAGAAATAAGTGACAAATAATCGTAGAAATAATTGACTAGTAACATTAGGAATTACTAACAAGTGGCATAGAAAATTGTGGGACAAATGGACTAGAGATTAAATGTCATTGGGTACCAGAATTAGAAGTGATTAATTTGGTTAATTAAGTGGTAAATGTTATGACATGTGTCATGACATTGACCAAGTCTTTACATCCAAGATATTTTTCATCCTCGCAAGACCATCTCGTTTGTCTTTCACTTCTACTCTCTTATCTTCTTTGTTTCCTCTCTTCTTCACTCACGACACGCTCCTCTCACAAACACTCTCAACGTTGAGCTTTACAAAAAGCCTGCACCTTGCCACTTTTGTAACATCCTGTTACCCATGTTGAGGCTATAATAGTAAATATGAGAGATTATTAAGAAATTAGAAAATGCATTTCATGCTCATGCACTATATGATATGCTTGTACTCTTGAATATTGAATTTTTTTCACGTGAAAATAATTGTACATGCATTCATTGACATATTCCGGGTATAATTGCTTTATATTTGTGAAATGTGATTTTGTGGAGAATTGTGGTTTTTATATGTTGAAAATTGATTTTGAGAGTATATTTAGTAGCTTGGAATTTTTGGAGATTTTTAGAAAATTTCTGAAAATTTGGGTAATTTTGGAGTAGGAAAAAAATGCCAAATGGCAAGACAATTGACAAATAACAGTAGAATTAAGAGTCAAATGGCAGTGCAAATTTTTATTTATAACGTTGGGATTCATCAACATATGTCATTGAAATTTGGAGACAATTGGAGTAGAAATTGGAGTTGAATGGACAAATTGAATGAAAAAAACCTAAGTGAACCTATAAGGAGATGACATGTGGTCATGTCTTAAAAATAATATTCTTTTAATTCTAAAGACTCTCCTTGTTTTGTTTCTCATAATGCTTTCTAATTGAAGGGTATTTGTTCTTGTTTTCTTCTTCTTCTACGTGACCTTCTCTTCTCCTTCTTCATGAATTTTGTTCCTAACCTTCACTAACTTTGAACCTAGCCCTTTTATCTGTCATTGGCTACTCTTATCTTGTTCTCTTCTTCATTTCTCACCAAAGACCCAACCTCCCAACCTCCATGATGATGTACATGGGTTGTATGAGAAGCTAGGGTTGGTGTTCTTTTGAAGGATTTAAGGAGAAATCAAGTAAGTGATGCTTTAATCTTCACGGTTTAGTGTAAATGGAACATGTATGATGAGTAATTTGACATTGATGGGTTGGTTATGAATTTGTATGTATGTGTCAGGGATGAAGAATAAAGATGGTTGATGTCTTGTTTTGAGTATATGATTTGTTGAAAATTGATAAGCTGTTGTTGTTGAGATGATTTTTGATATAGAAAGGTCATTATGATAAATGTGTATATGATGTGTTCTGTTTTCGGTGTATATGATCAAGCATGAATTTTAAATTGTGTATAGATGATCTTGAACTGTAATTGGGGTATTATTGAAGAAGAAATGATATGGATATAAGTTAGAAGTGATGGATTAAGCAAAAGAGATGAATTAGGAAGAGATTGATGAGGAAGTGTGCTGGAAATGTGTTAGATATAGTGGTTCAACTGAACATGCATCAGTTTTCTTGACCTACAGATATCCAAATAGGATGATTGTTCATTTATATTAAACTAGAGACGAATGACTACAATTTTTATGAAGAAATCTAGTTTGAATTCTAGCTTTAAGAGTTTTGAAATTTGTCTTGAAGTTGAGATTCAGATTATGTCTCTGTTTCTGAATAGTATGTAGTAAATTTTGTATAACTTGCATTACACTAAGCAAAATTGTGTGAACTTAGGCTCTTTAGAAACTTAAGACATAGATGAACAATTGTTTAGGAGAAGACTTTGCCTAAATACCTCTCTTTCTAGGCTTAAAATGGAAGTGAAGTTCAGATAAAAATAGTATGAGAGTTAAAATTTTGATCTGAAACTTCCATAAATTTACTGTATCGATACAGATGGATTTTGACAAAATGATCTTCATGAAAATTATAGATCTTTCTTTTAGCTTTCCATTGATATAAAATTTGGAATTTTTGGAGTTCTGGATCAAAAGTTATGGAGGTTTGAAGTAGAGATGTTGGTAAAGAAGAAGGAGTGCAGTGGCTCAAAGGCAAGTCGCGATCACGACGCATCACGATTGCAGCTCTACTGGGCAAACGCAGAAGTTACGATTGTTACGAGTAGCGATCGCGACACCGCTGGCGATTTACGGAGTTCGCAACCGTGACCTGAGGGTTGTTATGCGGGTTTGAACATGTGTTGGTTTTTTGATGATATCTTAAGCTGTAGATGTCCGAATGAGGTGATTCTTGATTCAGGTTAAACTAGAGACATAATTCTACAACTTTCTTGAAGAAATATAAATTTAATTCTGTCTCTAAGACTTTAAAATTTTGGTACGAAATTGAGTCTGGATTGAGGTTATAGTACTACCCGAGACAGAAATTATGTTTTTATGTTTTCATAAAAACTTAATGGATATAGGCTGAATCAGACAAAGATGTCCTCACAAAAGTTTTAGTACATTCTCTTATATTTCAATTGGTACTAAATTTGTAATTTTTAGATATCTGAGTTGAAAGTTATGAGTTGTACAATTTGAGCGTATGATCATGAACTAGCCAAAAGTTCAATTATGCATAGTCTGTGGTATTATGAGCATAGATCATAGGATACTGAACCAAATTGAATGATCTTGGTATCATTAGAAACTTAAGAGATAGAAAAATAATTTTCTGGAAGAAAGTACCCTTGAATTACTTTATTTTCATTATGATATTGATCATGGAAAGTTGACCCGAATGTTTGTCTTAGGAAAAATCTGAATTGAAGAAATGAGTTATGAATTTTGATTTTTATGGTTTTATTGAGGTATAAACCATAAGTATAAATGATGCTTATGTGAGTTTGGAAATATGAATGATTATATGATGAGAATAATGAAAAGATACCCGGGATTGTCATTGAGCATGCATTGTACATAGTTCATATACACATTTGTGCATAAAGGAATACTTAAGATTGTACAATTATTAATGTGTGTGCAACATGTGTATTGCATAATATTGATGTGCAGGCTAAATGTCCACATTCAGGCGTTCTTAGAATTTGGAAGCAAATGCTAATCTGGAGCGTATTGTGAGCAACCTAGACGGTTTCACTCAATTAATTGTTTTTTTTAAATTATGTTTGAATTATCAAATGAATGTGATTTGATTGTGTTGATTTCGGACAATGAAGGTCCGATGATTCTAATGAATGAATGTGATATTTGAAGTGCTCTTTGTATGTGAATATGATGAAATAAATGTGTTTTCTCAACTTAAATGTTGAATGTCGGACCAAGGTCCGATGACACATGAAAGTGAACGTGTAAAGTGAAATAAAGTGACTGATTGAGCATATATGACCGATGCATTTCATTACATAAATGCATTAAACATAAAGGTAGTTGTGATCGGAGTAGCCATCGAAACTTAAAGCTCAGATTGTGAAAAAGAGCTTAAGGCTCAGAAAGTGTATAAGAGCCAAAGGCTCACTATGTAAAATGAG
>JAOSBN010000009.1:19257317-19303683 GCA_027563595.1 Erythroxylum suave
CCACCCCCTAATTTTTTGTTCTTCAATCTAATAACTTTGTTGGGTAAAATATAATCTTTTATGATAGAAAATCGAAATTGCCATTCATAACTTTAGGATCTTTAATAAAAAATTTCACAAATCATTATTAGGGTATATATTATTTACCTACCATGGAAGATGACATTATTGTAGAGAGATCAAAAGACTCCACCAGGTTTTTGATTGAAATTAGTTTCTATCTTAACTCTCTTTTTATTACAGAGAACATGATAAAAAGACTTTATGTAACCCTAATTAGTAGAAAGAGGATCAATTTATATATTTATAACTTTTAGTCTAGTACATCCATCATGTGACAAAAATAAATGGTTAAGATTTATTCAACTATTAAGTAAGAAATATAAACCAAGTAGCGCCCCTTAATTGTATTAATGTTATTACTAATATATATATAATATGGACACTAATTAGGTCACATTTTAACATTCTCCCATTTGGCTAATACTTCAAATTTTAATTTAATAAAGTGAACGTTAAGTGTGCATAAACAAATCTCTTAACGTCCTTATAATTTACCTTAGTATAATAAATCACATAATATGGGTTATAGAGGTCATACATTTTAACAGCAGATACTTCTTTCTATATACCACAACATTAGTAATTTATCAAATCAAGTAACACAAGTGATATATAAATATCATAAAGGTCCATATTAATGTCTCATAGACACATCTATTTCTTATTTAATAACATTTACAAATAAACAATCATAATAGATAAAAACTGCTAATAAATTTTTTTATTGAGCTTCAAAGTGTTAAAACATCATTAAAAACAACCATCAATATAACTAAGGCCCATTTTAGGAACACGTTCGGTATAGTCCTTTTGTAACATACGACTCCCATAGAGCATATACCTGATATACCGAAGGATATTTGGGACCATACTCTACGAAAATGGCACATTAAGATGGTTAAATCAATTAATTTTTACTTTTTAATCCATCGCACATAACATAAAACATTATAATAATCATATAGTTTCATTTTTATTCACAAACATATACAAACTCAAATGTCATTACATTTCCAAATTCACATGTACAATATACAATAGTTGAGAGATACAATCCTTGATACAACATAACTAAGACATTTGTAGGTACAACTGATCCTGACACTGACCTATATCCAAATGTAAAACTTACTTCAACTAGATTAGCTAGATTCTCCTGAACCTGAAAAACAACGGTGCAATTTTGGTAAGTTTTGCGAACTCAGTGAGTGAACCATCATTGATGTGCTCACCCATGTCAGGTCATAAATATGATAAGCAATAACCTAATTCACATATATATCATATTGTTCAGAATTAGTTCTCATTTAACATATCTTCCAATTATGTATACTAACTCACAATATATATACATATTTCTATAAACACATTATGATTGCAAACGTTTCATATAATCATTTCAGAGTACCTAATCATTCATCTCATTAATATGTATACAATGTTGCACATCATTACTTCAACATAATTCAATAATTTTTCACAACTATTCACATGATACATGTAAAGATATATATGCAATGCAAATGGGACTTTACTTTTATTTTTATTTTGTTGTGACTGAGTACCTATTAATTGTCCCATATCCCTTGTGGATACTGAGCTTATTTCAGGTACTGACCCATATCCCTTGTGGATACCAGGCTCATTTACAACTGAGCCTGTGACTTTTTGTGTATATTCTGAGCTTTAATCTCCTTTCAAGTTGGTCACTCCAGTCATAACTCCTTTATCTGATTGTGCATGTCAATGTCATGAAGTGGATCATCTCACATAATGTATTATCAATCACTTTTATTCGGTGTGCTCAGTTATTTATCACAATCATCATATCAGAGTCCAGCATTTAACATTTAGTTCAACATCACTTATTCCATTCACATTCACATTCACATTCACATTTATCATCGAACTTTGGTCTGACATTCAACAATAATGTTAAGTATCACTTATTCAATCAAATTCACATACAATGAGAACTTCTAATATAGCCCCGAATAATGATCTCCTTGGACAATTGATGTTTGGAATTATCACAATCAAACCAGTAACAGTTCATTATGTAAAAATTAAATGAGAGCAATTCAAGCATAGTGAGATACATCTAAGTCAACTCACTACACATATAACTCAAACATAAAACACATATAATTAAGTTGACACATCTAGATTAACTCACAGTATACTCCAGGTGAGCTATTGCCTTGATGATCTAGCAATGTCTAGATGTTGTCAATCAACTTGTACTTCTATATCATACAATATACACATAATCCGCATATTACTAAGTTGATCAATCATATAATTGTTCAACCATGCACATGTATATGTATCATGTTCAATGCATGCTCAATTGACTATCCTAGGTATTTATCCCTAATCACTTCACTTGACCATTTACAATATCATTTGTGTATATCAAGCTGACGCTTAGGTTCATAAATCAAAGAATTTGGTTAATTTAGTCTTACAATTCAATAATCTATCAATGGCATTCTAGCATTTTATGATCTCATAATACTCAATTCTCATTCATCTTTACTCAATATTCATCATTCATCTTAATGGAATCACAATAACCATCATAGGTTCACCTTCATTTCCAATTTCTCAAAATTCCATATTTGAACACTTAATACTTAACAATCCATTCTTACATTATAACCTAAATCATCACCCTAAACATGTCACTCATTTAATCACTTATTTAAGCATCATTCTAAGTTCAATTCAAGCTTCATTCAAGCCTAGAAGCATCATAGGGAAGTGCCTAATCATTTGAAGCATCATAGGGAAGTTACTAATCATTTGATGTTGCAATCCACAAATAAAAGTAGCATATTGGATGTTTAGCCAATTCCCACGATCATGGAAAATTCCTATGACCGTGGGATTTGTGGGCAGAAACTTTCTGCCTTCGTTAGGCATTCCCATTTTCTAGCTTTTCCAACTCTGTTTTTAGGTCAATTTTATATGATCATTATGACTTAGAAAATGAAGTATTTAGGCAAAACCTTATCCTAAAAAAATGTTTATGCATGTCTTAAATTTCTAATGACATCCTATTTATTCAGATTGGTTCGATATTATGCAATTTATGCTTAAAATACTAAAGACTGTTCTCAAACAATGATAGGACCCAGTACTCAACTTCAAGCCAAATTTAGAAACCCTTAGAGATAAAATTCAAATTCAATTACTTCATGAGAATTGTATATGTATGTTGCTAGTTCAATATAAACTAAAAATAACCCCATTTGGATATCTACAAGTTAATATATGGCTAAAATATGGATGCCTATTCAGTGGAAATACTCCATCTAACATATTCCAGCACACTTCATCATCAACCTTCAATAAATCGCTATTAAGACATCTCCTAACCAAACCGTATCATAGAGACATAATTAATTATTTTTCATGTTTTATACTTCCACTAATTCAGACTCTAAGGTCCTCAAAAATTAGGAAATAATACAAGGTTCCTGCATAAGGGTCTATTACAGGCAGTATTGGGGAAACAGACATAACTTGAGCTCTAGTCACTATTTTCTCAAGCCACTTTCACAGAGGACAAGTTAAGATCTATATCTAAAACTTTCATTCTTTGAGTTTCTTCAAAATCGTGCTCTAAGGATATGAAAGATAGATCGAAAAAGAAAGGTCAAATTGAAACCAAAATTTCAACTTACCTTGATAATTTCTTTCTTTCTCCTCTTCTCTTCCCTTTTTTTTTCGTTTCTCTTCTCATTTTCGTTTTTTCTCTCTATTCTAACCTTACGGCCGACCTCCACTCTCACTTCTATTTCCTTTTTCATCCATTTTCTGTAGAAAATTCAAGAAGGTCAATTAATTCATGTGTTACTATTTCATTGGTCCTTATGTCACCCTTCTATTGGTACATATATTATAGTTCTATTGGTCCATATATCAGTATTCTACTGGTCCATGTGTCACCCTTCTATGGGTACATTTGTTATCCTTCTATTGGTCTATGTGTCACTTACTTTAGGCTCCACATGTCACTCATTTAAGCCTCTATACATCACTACTTGTAAGGCTATACATGTCACTAATTATAAGGCTACATATGCCATCATTTGCAAAGCTACATATGTCACCATTCTAAAGCTCCACATGTCACAAGTCTAAAGTGCCATTTGTCACAAATTTAAAGGGCCACTTGTCCCTCATATACTCAAGCCACTTGTCATCCAATTAACTGAGTTATTTGTCACTTATTTCCAATGCCACATGTCATCATTTGATAGGCCTAATCAACCTAAATTCCTATGTATCAATTTGTCTTGCGCTTTAACATTTTTCTTAGACTAAATGCACATATCACCTCATCAATAACTCTATTGTAATGATAAATTCCCAATTCACTAATTATAATCCATCAATTCATGTTATTGGTAAATCAAAATGTAAAACATTGGGAATGCACATTCATATCACATTCATTTTCATTCCATACCCTAGAATATGTCAATTGAGTGCATATACTATCTTACAATGTTTTCTAAATCATTATTCATATGTGTATACAAATATTATGCATGTGAATGAAATGTACATCGTAAATTCTTAAATGAAATAACTCATTTGACTCAATCTAACAGTTTAATCTCTTAACAATTTTAGAAGGTGGGATATTACACCTTTAGTTATGTAATCTACAATCATAATATCCATCTTAGTATGCTCAATACACACTTTTTATTTCTAATCTTCCTCTTTAGAACAAAATATTTCAACTCCATATGTTTAACAACTTTAAAGTACTTATCATTGTTAGAGAAGAAAAATGATGCAAAATTATCATCATAAATTTCCAGTGTCTTAGGAATGGTTTCTATAATCCCAAGCCTTAAAATAAAGTTCTGTAGCCATAAGAAATAAATTGTAGCCTTAAAATAATTACAAACTCCGTTTTTATAGTGGATGAAGCAATGATAGATTGTTTAGCACTTTTCCATAAAATTGTTACTTTTGTTAGTAGCCACGAGTAGCCAAATGTTGATTTTCTAATGCCATTGCATTTTTAAAAAAAATTAAATATGAATATCCAATTACTTCTAATGGATTAGATCTTCTGTTTGAAGATATCTTAAAGACTTTCTTTGTAGCTTTCTAATCATCTATACCAAGATTACTTTGATATCTTTATAGCATTCCAATCGCAAAGTTGATATCAAGTCTTATATGTGTTTTTAAATACATAAAAATGCCAACAACAAAAGCATATAGAATATACTCCATTTTTTTACGTTTCATATTATTCTTTTGACATTGCATAAGACTAAAATTATCCCCTTTTTTATATCGAGAGAACCCCTGCTGAACAGTTGTTCATATTAAGTCTCCTAAGAATTCTTTTGATATATTTTTTTCTAAGACAATTCTACTAGCCTTGTAATCTATTTCAGAATATTGAAATCCTATCATATAGGATACCTTTCCCATATATTTCATTTCAAAATTCTTATAAAGAAAATCTTTAATCTTATATAATATGTCCAAATCATTAGTAGCAAATAAAATATCATCAACATATAAAGCTAGAAATATAAACTTACTCCTACTAATTTTTTGATAAATAAAATGATCAACAATTTTTTCTTGAAAACCAAAAGATGTTATGGTATCTTAAACTTAATTTGCCATTGTTAGAAAGTTTGTTTAAGTCTATATATTGATTTATTAAGTTTACAAACCATACCCTTTCTTTTTATGGAAAAACCTTCAAGTTGATTTATATAAACTTCCTCCTTAAGATCACTGCTCAAAAAAACATTTTTCACATCCATTCAATATAGCTCCAAATCAATTTGATCTATTAACGCCATAATTATTCTTAAAGAGTCTTTCATTGAGATAGGTGAAAAGGTCTCTTTATAATCAATGTCATCCTTTTGAGTATAACCTTTAGTAATAAGTCTAGCTTTATACCGTCCAATATTTCCATTCGAATCATGTTTGGTTTTAAAGACCCATTTTCATCCAACTAGTTTATATCCTTTTAGCAAATCAATAAGGTTCTAGATATTGTTTTGTGCTATCCAATTTAACTCATCTTTATAGCATCAATCCATTTATCAAAACTTGTCACTTTTTATGGCTTGTGAAAATAAAACAGGATCCTTATTATTGTCATAATAAAATTCTAACTCTTATAAATAAACCACATTGTCATTAAGAATAATTGTTATGTTTATTCTTACACGTTTATTTAAATATTGTGAATTAGTTGTAAGTTAGTTTCTTTATGATGCTATTTCATCCAAATGTTGTCTAGGAGAATTTTGTTCTTCTAATACTGGAAAAATATTTGGTATAGATGTTGATATTGGGACAATTATGGGTAATGAAACATCAACCCTTATTTTACTAATATCCACAACATATTTTTTAGCACTCCCATTAACTTTACCATTTTTAGTGAACTTGTTGTCAGCTATTTCAACAATTTTAGACTATGGTTTAGATAATAAAACCTATACACTTTGGATTTCTCTAGGTAAGTAATGAAGTAATAACTAATTGTTTAAGAATTTAGTTTCTTTTTTGTGGATTATAAACTCCTGTTTTTACTTGACAACCCCAAATATGTACATGCATTATACTAGGTTTGCTTCTAGTAAATAACTTAAAAAGAGTTGCAGAGACTACTTATTAGGAATCTTATTCAATAAATACATAATAGTTTTACGTGCATGCATTCATAAGGTTTTTAAAAATGAGAAATTACTCATCATATCCATTAATGTCATATTATGCTTTTCTATCATAACATTTTGTTGAGGTGTGCTTGGTGTGGTATATTATGCACATAAGCCATATTTGTCAAGAAACTTCACAAATGGACTTAAACATTGTCTCAATTCATCATATTTTCATAATATTCACCACCTCTATCAGATCTTACAATTTTCACATTTTATCTAAATGTCTTTTAACCTCCTTTACAAATACCTCAAGGGCGTTTACAACTTGAGATTTTTCATTAAGCAAATAAACATATCCATAATGTGAAAAATCATATATAAAGGTGATAAAATACTTTTCTTCATTAAAGGATGGAGTGTCAAAAGGTCTACATATATCAATATTTATAATTCCAAGCTGCTGAGTACTTCTTTGTGCCTCATTTATTGTTATGTTTGGTTTTCTTTCCCTTAATGCAACCCAAACATATACCGAGATCAATATAATCTAAATATGAAATAATTTCATTCTTTTCCAATCTTTCTTTGGATATATGACCCAAATGTTTATGTCATAAGTAAGTTAAATTATCATTCATTATGCTATGCTTAGTTCCAATGGTATAATAAATAGAAAATATGGATTTAGAAAAATTAACAAAAAGTTTCAATTTATATAAACGATCTATAACAATTTAACATCCAACAATAGAATTATTTTAAATAAACCAAAACAACAATCACTAAACTTAAAAGTAAACCCACTTTCATCAAGTTTAGAAACAAAAATTGAGTTTCTAGAAATTGAAGATACATAGAGAGTTTGTATTAGATTTAGGTGATAACCAGTATTTAATATTAGACGATAAGCCCCCATGCCTTCAATTTGGACCTTTTTATAGTTTCCCATAAACAAAAGGTTCTTATTTGGGTTCATGGTTTGGATTGTAAGGAATTTCTGCATAACATTAGAAACATGAATAGTTGTAACACCCACCTACCCCTTAGAAGGATAGGATATGTGAATGCTACCCACATACATATAGAACTTACACATGTCAAACACAATCCCTTACATGCATTTTTGAAACTCAAGCAACACATATTATGATCCATTAGAACTTTTGTAGAATCAAAACATATCAAACATATTATTGTAAACTCCCAAAACATGCCATACATACAAAAATCACCCATATTAAGGTTATTACAAACTAGTAAACAAAACACAAATTACAAAGTCTCTTTACAATGAAATACAACTTAAACCAAACACAAATATAAATTTTTCCAGAAACAAAACACTAGCTACTTTGGCCACTACAATTGTCCTTGTCCCAATCTTTAAACTCTTCTATCTGAACCTACACAGGGAAAATCCACCGTGCTAAGCATATATCTTAGTGAATAATAACTAATCTATATATAAAGTGATAACTCATCATACCGAATCAAGTAATAGCATAAACATGCATTAACAGATTGGTTTAACAACAAAACAGACATAATGCATTTTTGAACAGATTTTATAGTTAGCAGAGTTGAATATCAAAAGAAGGTAGAAACCCTTCAGAATCAGAACACTATAATGTTTATGTCAGAATCAAACATATATCAAAACACCAAATCAGATGACTGCTATGCCATTTATAGAAGCGGGTAACAGGACTCATAGAGGAGAGATCGAAGTCTCGACACCGAAGTGTCACAGGAGAGACTGAAGTCTCGACACCGAAGTGTCACAGGAGCAGCTGTAGACCCTTCTAGGCATGCCTATTCACCCACAACTAGGACTCAATAGTTTTAAAACCAAATCAAAGTCATTTCAGACATTTCATGTGCAAAGCAAGTAGTCAATCACATTCACATGCAAGTAGCACTTTCAATGATATAAACATGCATCAAATGCCTCGGATAATCATTGTCCGGAATTCAGAACACAATCAACATAAACCAAATTCAACAAGCGGAACAAAGTAAGGTGTAACCGTCTATGATTACTCACAAAAGCTTTCGTATTGCTTATTGCCTTGAAGTCCCGGCCATTTTTGGAAGTGGTCACTCGATGTGTTCCTCTATAACATTTAACACATATACAAATCACTGTTGTGCATGATTAGGCATTCATTTATGTATACTGAATATGTATGATGCATGTTCATGACAAATTCTTGGTTATTTTCCTTACTAAACTAATGTAACATCAATTGTACTTCAAAAGTTCCAAAATTCATGCACTCATTCATTATTAACACATTCATTCACTACTCCAACTTTTGTTGAAAGTATCCCATTTGGGTCAACTTTGTATAAGCAATAAGATCACAAAATGATATATTTTTGTAATACTTTCTTCTAAACAATTGTTCCTCTGTGTCTTAAGTTTCTAATGACACTAAAATCATGCAGTTTGGTTTAGTATTCTGCAAGTTATACCCAAAATACAGTATACTGTTCCCAAATAACGACAGAATCCTAATTTCAAATTTAGGCCAAATTTCATCATCCTTATGGACAGAAACAAAATTACATTCCTCAATGAAAGTTGTAGGCATATGAGTTTATTTTAATCCACAATAAAAATCACACCATTTGGATATCTACAGGTCAAGTTATAGACTAAAAACCAGAGACTTTTCTGTGAAATCCGTCCAGTGAAACCAGTACAATTTATTCACATCTTACACTATCAACACTCTTACTCCAACATTTATCCTTTTTACCACAATTACACTTTAGTCATGCCTCAATTACACATCCATTTCATGTCCAGAACTCAATGCATCAACAAATCAATATACATTCTATCAAATCAAGCATCAAATACTTCATAGGATAACATGCAATCAAGATTAGTATTCCCATACCTTCTTTAACACGATTTCCTCCTTCAACGAGCAAGCCACTCTAGCCTTTCAAGCAGAAATTACAACTCCAATATTAAGAAGACCAAGAGAACAGCAACACAGAACCATGGCAGGATCTAGCTTCTAATGCAGTAGCATGCAATTTCATCAAATGAAGAAGATGACCCAAAAATGCAAGCAGAAAATCCAGGAGGTGTGAGTGAGAGAGGGAGTTTCGGTGGTATGAGAATAAGTTGAAAAATAACTCAGCAAAACATAACACCCCAACAGAAAACTTGTCTTCTCTCTAATGCTAGGTGTCACCAAATGATAACAACATGTGTCTTCTTGCATGTTCTACACTTGTCCCAATTAGGAGCTGCCATTTGTCACAAAGAATTAGTCCCCGTATTAATCATCAATAAACTGTATTGATTTAGGCCAAATTTGACAAAGGTGCATTCTTTTTAAACTTCTTAGCTTTTGGCTTATGAATCTTGCTAGCTCCTTAGTCCTTAACCTATAAGGTTAGTTAAATGAACCCTTTGATTCCTTAGCCTTCTTTCCTCTTAAATGAGCATATTGGACAATTTACTAACATTATATCTATCCTTTATAGCGTTGTAGTTAATTTGAAAAGGTCCATGCTTAGGAGGTAATGGGTTTATAATGTACTTCACTAAAGAAGGGGTCATTAATTGTCATACCTAAGGTCTTTAATTTTATTGTAATATTTATCATCCATGGGACATGTTGATGTATGCTCCACAACCCATCAAACTTCACGATTGTGAGTTTAGCCACTATTTTACTAGCGAGAGACCTATTTATAGTGCAAAAATTTTATTCCATAAATTTAAGTTATTCTTTAGTATTTTTAGTTTGTGGAATAAAACTCTTAATATTGTTGGCGATAGTATGCTAGACCTTTCTTATACTTTATAGTTTGTCTACTCAACCTTAGTGTTTATATTTGTAATGGCAATAGGTTTTTCTTCTAACAATGCTAAGTCAATATCCAAAACACCTAAATAGAAAATAAATTGTTCACAACATTTAGAGGAGTTCAAAAGATTAAACACGATAGCAAATGAAACATGCAAATGAAGAGAAATAGCTTCAAATACATAAATGCTCAATTTTATTGGATTCAAATAATTAAACATTTAGAAGATACTGCATGTTTTCTTTTAGCAAACTTAATAATATATTATCATAAGTTTAATGTCATACAAACTAAGTAATCAAACAAAACTCATTAAATACGAACAATTTCTTTGGATTCATAAAGAATTAATTTACCTTTAGGTAAAATTTAAAATTAAATCAACTAATAAACATCATTTATCCATATAATTAATTCAATAATATGCATTAATATTTTACGAATAAACGACTATTTATACACAAAAGAAACTTACTTTATTAGTTTAGTCATTTTGGTGACTAACAAACTAACTAAACTATCATTTATATTGTCATCTATAAATTTAACATATAACACATAATTTTTAATTTCAATAATAATACACAGAAATCTATTGTGTTTCATTTTTTTAAGTGTCTAGAACATCAATAAAAACTAGTTGACAAAGGTAACTATTTGAAGCATTTTCTTAGTTTAAACGGACCATAACAAATGGAGAGATAATGTTAAAAGCCAATATTTTATTCTAACCAGGCACTTTATGATTATTCATTTAAGCAGTGCATCTTAAAAGTCTTGTTATGACAATTCTCTTCATATTTATATACATATACTATTCAACCACCACTGAATAATGCGATGTCCTATGGTAATAGTTTAAAAAAACTCATCTTTATTTTGTTCTTATATACGTAACTAAGGCAAGATTACAAATAGCAATATTCAAGTCAAAATCAATGCCTTTTGAACTATTCATCTTTATGCTTGCATGGATGTGTATGTTATATATTATGTGACGTTACTAACAATAAACAAATAACTTCAAATAAAGTCACATACATTTCTCAAACCTTGTATGTTATAAATTAGTTGACTTTACTAATAATAACCAAATGACTTCAAATAAATTCACATGCATATCTCAAACCTTAGTTTATTTCTATATTTTTCATAGAAACCATTGATAGTGGAAAATGACAGAACTCTTCAAACACCCAAATATTAGCAATAATCATCAAGCAATCATAGTATAATATATGGAAAACTTGTTTATTGAAAACACTTTTCCTGATACCATGTGTAAAACATAATCATTTTATGATATAAAATCGAAATTGAAAGTTATAACTTTAGGATCTTGAATAAACAATTGTCATTAATCATTAGGGTATAATATTTTGTACCTAATGCAGAAGACTATGATTGTAGAGAGATTACGAAACTCTACTTGGTTGTTGGCTGAAATTAATTTTTTTTCTTAACTCTTTTTTTGTTAAATAGAACTTGATGGAACACGGTTCATAAATCTATTTAGTAAAAAGAAGACCAATTTATATATCTATAATTTTTAATCTGATATATGCATTAAGTAATATATTTATAATATGACCACTAATCAGTTCACATTTTAACATGTCAGGCTTACATTACTAACTTTAGACTGAGAATACTATTAGGACAAATAGTATAGGATAAGCATGTACCAATAAGTGATAAATTGCTCGGTCGAAATAAAAATGCACCTATACTTAAGCCAAAAACAATATCTAAATCATATTAGTAGTATCTCTTATTTCCTTTCATTAGCACTACTGCATATAGAGAAAGAACAAATTGCTATATCAAAATGTACCAAACAAAATGTGATTTTTGTGTTTTTAGACAGTTATTTAACTACCCTCTTTCACGTAAAGGAACATTAGTTGCCTTGTTTTTCTTAACCCTTCTCTTGTAACTAAGTTCCATATATTACAAAAGAAGGTTGGTCATGGCATATTATAGAAGTCAATTAGAATAAATAAGATGTAAGCACATATTGTTTAATATTCCTTTAAGCATATTAATTACTAAACCATATTAACATCCCTAATAATTGACAAATATAAGTGCAAACCATAACATTATAAACTGTTAAGTAAAAATGCATGTCATCATAGAGGTAATATACTACCATCTTAGATCATATAATAATTGTTAGCATACATCATCTTTTTGGAATCATAAGTATGTTATAATAGTAATCAAATGAAACATGAGGTTTAGTTTTCCATTTCAATTTGTATTGAGCTTTTTATCAATTCATTGTAACAAGTGTTACTATTCTGTCATCAAGACCAAAAGTCGTGGTAATTCCTAGAGGTTACCAAATCTTTGTATACTGATAACTAAAGAAAATAATATAGTTATAAATTCCAACCAATCAATGTCTACTATTTTTGGAGGCATAAGCATATGATTATAATAATCAAGAGAAGCATGATATTTGGTTTTTCCATATCAATCTGCATTAACAAGTGTTACTATTTTGAGAACAAGACCAAAATTCAGGGTAATTCCTAGAAGTTACAAAATCTTTATATGTTGATAACTAAAGAAAATGATATAGTTATAAATTCCAATTAGTCAATGTATACTCTTTTTGAAAGCATAAGTATATGATCACAATAATCAAATGAAGCATGAGATTTAGTTTTCCATTTCAGATTGTACTAACAAGTGTTACTATTATGACATCAAGGCCAAAAGTCAGGGTAATTCCTAAAAGTTACCAAATCTTTATATGCTGATAACTAAAGAAAAAGATATAGTTTTCGGTTCCAGTCAGTCAATGTCTACTCTTTTTGGAAGCATAGCATATGATCACAATAATCAAATAAAGCATAAGGTTTAGTTTTCCATTTCAATTTGCACTAAGATTTTTGTTAATTCATTCTAACAAGTGTTACTATTCTGACATCAGGACCAAAAGTCGAGGTAATTCCTAAAAGTTGCCAAATCTTTGTATGCTAATAACTAACGAAAACATTTTAGTTATACATTCCAATCAATCAACATCTACTCCTTTTAATTTTTCAATTTTTGATAAAGTAAAATTAAATTCCTTAATTATGCAAGGATTTTGTTATTATTTATAATCAAGAGACATAGATTTTACTAAGAAATGGTTTCCTTGTTTAAGAATATTACAACTATATAGCACGATCTTCCTAAAAAATTAGAAATGAGCACAAAATATCACTTGAAGTAACATCCTCATCTTTAAAAAACCAAAAGAAGCCATGTGAAACTCATATAAGTCATAAATTAAACTTGTTTCAAGCAAATAATTGTAGTCAAACTCAACATTATGTCCATATCCTAGCAAGTAAAGGTTAATAACTAAACATTTTAATTTGGACATAACTGGCACAAATAGGTTGGACAAAGTAATTCAACCATCATATAGCGGGTAAAAATTGTACCTAAAGTCTTCACTTTACCATTAATATTGTACCAAAGCTAGCCATGTGAAATTAAAATAATACAAAATCACAATGGCTTGAAACTAATCAAAGTCGAAACCCTAAAACTAACTTTGTAAAGTAAAATACTAAAATTGATTGTATCACTTCACATAACTAAACTTGTTGTTGCTTATAACTCAAATTTTATAGCCAATTTAAAGGGTAAAATTTTGGACAACCAAAAAAATCTCCCAAATAATAAATGAAATTTAGAAAACTATTACTGCGATAAAATTGTAAGAGTTGGTAAGAACAAAAAAAGAAATAATTATGTAAGGAGCGCAGGACCAACAAATTTAGATCCAACAAAAGGCGTCATAAAGTATCTTCGAGATTGAGGAGTATTAAGCCCTTAGTAATCAAATTTAGAAAATTTCCCTTTTTTTTCTTTTCTCTTAAGTGAATGACAAAGTTGCACTTGTTTGTTGTTTGGACTAATTTTTTTGTATTCATTTCATGCAACTCCAATTAGGAATTCATTTGGTAATAGTAGTCCTTTGATTTCTTATATTGTATCACATATCATTTCAAGGATCGTATAAAAAAATTCCTTAGACAACTTTTGAATTTATCTATCAAATTGTTATACGTTTTCAAAATATCGTATGTTGATTAATCAAAGATACCACATAAAAATATTTTAAAAACAAGTGATAAAATGGGTTTTCAGGAATATCCCCTTTCATAGGTCCAATAAAATGGGGTTTCGGGAATATCACCATTCATAGGTCCAAGTTTCATAATGGGTGGAGTAGTAAAAATATAGTTAGGCAGGCCAAGGTCTGATTCGCTCTTCATAAATCTCTTGACATGTAAGAAATATGTCAATTCCCCATCTTAATTTGACAAGGTACAAACCTGCAATCTAATCATCGTTTGCGTTTTTTTTATACAAATTATGAGTTATTTTTTCATTATTTCAAATCATATTACCTCCAAAACCTATATGTTGGATTTTAATTATGATAACATTTTCTTATTTAACAAATAATCTTTGTAACTTATGAAAACACAAAAATGACAACCCTTTTTAACCAAAGGATTGTTTGTTTCCATTTTTTTCTTTTGTTTTTTTGTTCTTGTTTTTGTAAAAAGAAAAATGAGTCTATAAAACATGTTTCTCTAAATATGTTGCAATTTCTCATTTATGAAAATAAGAAACTGCAACAATTTTATGGAAACAAGAAGATAATGTTTTTCTCGTTTTTGACAACACGTTTTATTGGACAGAAAAACAACAGACCTCTCTATAATCTTTTTTAGCAAACCCATCTTAAAACCTACTGCTCATCTTTTTTACATCTAGTTTGAATTTGTAACTAAAGGATCAAAGAGTGATGCAATTTGAATATGGGTATTATTGAATGTAAAGTTCAGAGTGCCAAATGCAATGAAGGATATGGAGGTGCCGGAGGTTGAGTCATTGCCATCTCCTCCTCCTTCCCCAGAGAAGAAAGCAGAGTTAGAGCCTGAGATGGAGTCAATGGAGGTGACGAAGGAAGAGGAAGAAGCAAAAGAGAGAAAAGTGAAAGCAGTGAAAGAAAAAGAGTTGGTTATGCTACTTATAAAAAGAAAGATTTTGAGACTGAGATTGCATTAGTACATTTTCATCATTTGGGTAATCAACAAGTTTTATGGGACATATTAGTCCACATATGGTTGGGTTGCATTTATTGTATCTAATTCAGTAAAATCTATTTGGGTTTGGATTGGTTTTGATTTTGGAAATTTTCATAGTTAGTTTTTGGTGTAGAGCTTATGGGTTTGATGCTAAAGATGATGTTTCACTTTATCTAAAAATTTATAATTTTTTTAAGGGTTTGGATTGGTTTGGGTTTTGAAATCACAGAAGAATTACATTCATCATATGATAGTTTGAAACCAATTGATACAGGGTTTTAATTTGGGATGCTCAGTGATCAGTTAGCATCATTTTGACAAACCTCAAAATTTAAGGACATCTGTAGCTTTTGTTGTTTACTGAGATCTTCTATTTCTCTATTTGGCCTCAAAATGTTGGGGTGATTAAGCTTTGTACATGACTCACGTTCGTTGTCTTTTCTGCAAAGATTTTACATTCAGTGACAAGTATGCATATTAGGTTGCCCAACTCTTAAATTCAATGTTTCTTACTTCTAAATTAAACCACACGCTTTTTGACTACTTGGGAGCTAAGTGTGTTGAAGAGGAGGAAATAAGATACATGATCACTAGCGTGTGAAATTCTGGACAAGCAATCTTTTCTTCAATTCAAAACATGTGTTTTACAAACTAAAAGACAATAATTCGAATTATCAAAGCTTTTCTATTAAAGATTTTTAATTTTCTTTTTTAATTATATAAATATGCATATATTTTATTTTTAACCATAATGAGAATTAATTAATTTAAAAATATAATATAAAATATTAAAAGTAATTAACATAAGAGTGTAATTAAAAATAAAAATAGGACGATAACACTAAATTAATTAAAAACTAAATAAAAATATAAAAACTAAAATCATTAAAAAAACAGAAGTAGAACCAAACGGTCCCAAACAAACAACTTATTTAGTTTTTGACATTTTATGTTCTTAATAATCTTTCTAAAAGATGCATTTTCACTTATTCTTCCATCATTGTCTTTAAAACTTTAATTAAAGAAATATATTATGATAAAAACAAAATATTTAACTAATTAAGAATAAATTTATCTTATGATTTTTTTTTGCATTAAATATGAAAAAAGTAATCAGAATAAAACCAGCTCAAGATTTAAAACATTGATATTTTTTCTTATTTTGATATAAAAACTGAAAAAAATGTAAATTACCTTAATATTAGGCTCTAAAATGATAGTGTAAAAGTATTTTTATTTTTATTTGAATTGAAATTACGGACTCATTAATATATAAACAAATTATCTTGAAACTAAAAACTAAAATAAATAAATAAAAATTTAAAGTATCTAAATAATGAGAACAAATCACCAATTTCACTTTTACTATATAAATATTTACATGAGATGAGTTAGATCAGCGTTAGCGTTACGTATAACAGGTGATTTGGGGTCCAAAGTAGCCCAAGTAGTTATTGTGCACATTTTGTCGCCTAACGTACTTTAATGATAGAAATGCACAAGTTTCGAGAGCAGTTGAATGATCTTTGTCACTTTATTGCTCTTTAGCTACGCCAGTCCAAATCTGCCGTTTGTGGAAAACCTCTCGTCCTACTCCTGACCCAATGCCAAACTTGGCGGCTCCAGCGACTATAAAATGCATTTTAAATAAATAATTTACTAATTTAAATCAAATACTAAATTTATTTAAAAACTTGAATTAACATAATAATAATTAAAATTATTTGAGAACTATGTATTAATATGTTTAATTTTAATAAAGACTCAAATCGACTGTATTAGAATTTAATTTTAATTAAATAAAATTTGTAAATAGAGTCTTTTAAACTTAACAAATTAGCATTTAAAAGTACTTGAAAATTATTATCGAAAATTGTTATCCTATTGTTTAATAAATAATAAAATAGTTTTTTAATTTTGTAAAATTATGAGATAATAATTTTAATATTTATCTTATAATTTTAAATAATATAAAACTATAAAATAGAAAATAATTATCTTATAATTTTAAAATGATTGTTTTATATTTCAAATAAAATTATAAATTTATTTTGATTTAACCTATTATTATACCTGTATCCACCGAAAAGAGGTTGGTAACGGTACCAGTCGACAGGGGACCCCGAAATGGACGCATAACATTGGAGTAATGGGTTTGGATTAACGTATTTAGCTGCCTGTAAGTCATACAACCAAGTATGGAAGTAAGGTTTATAACGTAATATTACATTAAGTAAAAGTCAGGCCAACACAAGAGAGTCACGTTTGAGGAAGTCTAGGAATCTACTTTAGGATCTTAATCACAATCCCTCACTCTAGGTCTGGTCCAAATATTATTAAAGTCCGAACCGCGACTATCAGCGTTTCCGTCCGGCGGACCTCATAATTTCGCGGGCACAGAGACTCTGAGCCTGAGACACACACACATTTTATTTTTACATAGCTATTGCAAAAAGAAACTCAACTCCACTCCGTTACTGTTAAAAAGCTATCTCTCTCTTTCTCTTTCTCTTTCTCTCTCTTTCTTCTTTTTTCTTAGTCCAGTCCAGTTTAGTAGGAGGTCTTCCGATCCTCTTAAGTTTGAATCTATAATAGTCTCCTCTCAAATCATTCTTTGTAAATTGTACAGACTTCTCTGTGTGAGAGGGCAAACTAGATGGACTTGTACGGTCGGGGCCAAGCGAGAAACGGGTCGCAATCCGAGTGGGTACTCACGGGCGGCGAAACCGGACTCGAAGGTCGCATCTTCATTTGAATTTCCTTTCATTTCGCTTGCATTTACTTCCTTCCTCTCTTTTATTTTTATTTTAACTGTACGGAGGAGCATGCAGGAGTAATAATTTTGGTTTCTAGGGTTTTGGAAATGTAGTCACTGTTTTTGGGGTTTGTGCAGAGTCTATGTGGCGATTGGGGCTGGCTGGTAATGAATCCTACCCGGAGCGTCCCGGAGCACCGGACTGCGTGTTCTATATGCGAACCGGGTTTTGTGGGTATGGTAGTAGGTGCCGTTACAATCACCCTCCCGATCGCGCTGCGGTATAGCTCTCAATCATTAGTAGTTTTGCTACATTCGCATTCACTGCTAGTATGTCTTTTTCATCTGGGTAATCTGTACTCTAATGTCACGCATATCGCGTATGAATGACTGAAGCATCATTGCTTGGTGGAAACAACAAGGGTGTAATGTTTAAGTTTTTGTGTTCCAGATTCTGAAGGTTTTCATAAGTTAATATCAGGTGGGCGGATTATCTCTGTTGGCTAGCAAATGATTAAAACGAAAAAGGATTAATGATATTTTCTCGTGTCTTCATAATCTGCGCGAAAAAACTATAATTGTGAAATGTTATGGTTTTGGTGGATGGCTTAGATGTTTCTTGTTTTGATTGGTTTTCAAAACTGTTTAGGTTGAGGCAGCTGTAAGAGCTACGGGGGAGTATCCGGAACGAATAGGGGAGCCCCCATGCCAGGTTAATTTACTGATGCAAATGTTCCTAGTTGATAAATGTTTTCTTTGGAAATAACATTATAAGCTTGCATTGACACAATGTTGGTTGTTTTAATGGGCAGTTCTATTTGAAGACAGGAACCTGTAAATTTGGTGCATCTTGCAAGTTCAACCACCCGAAACTTGGAGGTGGATCATTGAGCCACGTTCAACTAAATATACACGGATACCCATTACGACCGGTTTGAATTCTCATATTATTTTCCCTTCCTTATATCTTCTATGTCTGTATGTACTTTGGTCTTGCCATCCATTTACCAAGCCATTGGTTTGCTTGTTAGCCTACACATGCACATCCACCAGTTGCAATGCAAATTTTCATAATTCTATATAAAATACTTGCTGATATTTTTTATTTTATTAGCTGTTTGATGATGTATTTTGAATCCTTTTTAACTCCATTTTGACAGGGTGAGAAAGAATGCTCCTACTATTTGAAAACGGGGCAGTGCAAATTTGGTATAACTTGTAAATTCCATCATCCTCAACCAGGGGGCACATCAGTGCCAACATCTGCACCCCAATTTTATCAGTCGGTGCAGCCAGCTTCAATTCCTTTACCTGACCAATATGGCACATCATCCACCAGCTTGAGGGTGAGGCCTCCTCTGTTACCTGGTTCATACGTGCAAGGGGCTTATGGTCCTCTTCTGTTTTCACCTGGAGTGGTTCCTATTCCGGGTTGGAGTCCTTACTCGGTAATGTGATGATCATAATTGTTTTGAAATATGGTCAGCATTGACATTATGCATCTCTTATTCTGTCAATGGCTTATGTGAGTCAGGCGCCTGTAAGCCCTGTGCTATCTCCTAGTGCACAACCTGCAGTTGGAGCTACATCTCTGTATGGGGTATCACAACTATCATCTTCTACACCGACAATTTCAGGACTTTATCCTTCTTTATCTTTATCTACTGGTCCATCAAGCAGTAACCAGAAGGAACAAACCTTTCCAGAGAGACCTGGTGAACCTGAATGCCAATACTACTTAAGAACTGGGGACTGTAAATATGGTTTGTCTTGCAGATTTCATCATCCTAGGGATCGAGTCCTGCCAAGAACAAATTGTATTCTCAGTCCACTTGGTCTTCCCTTACGTCCGGTAGGTAACACAGCCAATTTGACATTAGACAGCTCATGTTTAAAGCTTTAATTATTTTCAGTAGAATCATTCTTCTTCTAAAATTAACTGTTTGAATTCTGCATTCATGTTATGCTAGATTACAACACATTAAAAGTACTGTCTCACGATGCTTAATTTTTCCCAATTTTTGTAGATTTTCCAGTTTATTTTGTGGCCAAGTTGCACTGTATTTCCTAATATTTTTGTTTGTCAGTTCATTTTTTCCTTTTGTACATCACATGGTAAATTAAGTCGTCCTTATTTCTGAAGTTTATATTTGTTTTTTAGCATACAATACAATGCTGTTAAGGTACAGTCTGCTTGTGGTTGTTTTCTTTGAAGAGTGCACTGTCTCATATGTTCTAGCACATACATGGTTGTCATGCTACCTGGGGTTCAATCTGTGGAGACCTTCATAGCTCCATTTTTCCATTGGTTCAGCCACAAGGTCAGATTTCATAGCATCGCTAGTCACAATCGTACGGTTCAGAGTAATTGTCTGAGGTTCTACCAAAGTTGAAATCATTTGGAACACGAGCTCATCTCAGTGTACAATTATCTAGAGTTGTAAAATAAGGCTAAAAAGTCATTATCGTTGTGGACATGAGCTTTAAATACATTGATTGGTTGGGGAGTTAACCCATGTGAATTCATTAATTTAATCCTCATTCTTGATGTCATATTAGGCATGACTTTAAATGGCAAATCGAGACCTTAGATAAGTAGGCATATCAACTTTTTGTGAGCTACCTTGAGCATTCTTCATATAATTTCTAATGGCATTTAATATTTGTTGACATGAAGTTTCTGTTCATGTTAATGTAGTTCCATTTGTTACAGCTTCATACTCTACTTGTGTAAAACAGGGAGCTCAGGCTTGTTCATTCTATATGCAAAATGGGCATTGCAAGTTCGGATCCACATGCAAATTTGATCATCCAATGGGACCAGTGAGATACAGTCCATTGGCGTCATCTCTCGTTGACATGCCAGTTACTCCTTATCCGGTTGGGTCTTTGCTTGCTACTCTGGACCCTTCCCCTTCTTCTGAATTGCAACCTGGACTGATTTCAGGGACCAAAAAGGATCCTTACCTAAACAGAATCCCTTCTTCTGGAAACACATCCAGCAGTTCAGTTGGGTTGATTTTCTCCCAGACTGGGTCAGTTCCTCTATCTGATCTACATCTTTCAGGTCAGAGTTCAGTTTCTTTAACCAGTGGCAGAAACACAGGACAAAGTGTTGAGGTTCGTCGATCAAGTTGATTTTGCCTAGTGGTAGCATTTCACTATCTGGTGGATGTGTTATGCCTAGCCATTATTTATATATTCTCTGTAGAGCTAAGTAGATTATAGTTTGTGCAGAAAAGGTTCATCAAGCAGTCTGATCTAGTTTATTTATGACCATCTGTATGCTCATATCATTTTTCTATAGTCATCTATAGTATCTCAAATAAGCTTGCATTAATTTGAGTAGAATGGCCAACCCAATTCTTCTCGTGGTACTTTGATCTTGTCTGTATTTGAATTTTAAAGAGCATACAATGAAAATCATCACTACAGTTCTTATGTTATGTCAGCACAACTTCCTGACAAGTAGGAAAATTTTCCAGTTTTGCAAGCCCTAGAATTGTCCCGGTGAATTCAGTTGGTTGGTAAGTTATCTTTCAGGCTCCACCTTTCAGGGCATTACTGATGACAGTTTTAGTACTGTTGGTAGGAAGATTGTAACACTGGGACTGAAGTCTTCTGTCAAGGTCAGCTTCAGTGAAGTGGCATTTATGTTTTTCCAGTGTAAGGTATACATAAAAATATATACGTATGTATATTTTGCTCCTTTTATGTGGTATTGACATTGCATTGTTAATGGGAAAGAACTGACATTTTTCCCCTCGGTTAAGCGTATTGTAGACCTCAAGCTTACTTGTTTACGGCATTCGGAATGTGTGACATCCGTACAACCTGTGCCTATTGGTTTTTTATTGTGTGTTCTACTGGTTTACATGCTGGAATGGATATCAACCTTTCTTCTGCGGAGCCTTAGACGGGAGCATCCGGAGTTAACATTATCACTCGCAAACCATTTCGTCGAATATATCGGATATGTGTTGGTCGCTCGCTCCTTTGAGACCATGACTACTCTGTTGGGGTTGTATTGAGACTAGAGAGATGCCTTTGAGTCGCTCGTGTTGCAAGTCCCTCAACTAAATTTCTCGGTGAAATTTTACCAAACAGTTTTAAGTGCAGTTCAATTTGCCAAACACTTTTCAAGCACTTCTTTAAAGCATTTAGTCAAACAAGTGTTTAGTTCTTCAATCTTTACCCTTTAAAGGCGTAGCCAACTCTCTTCCAAAGGTTAAAAGTGTTGGAATAAGGTCTGGAATTTCACACACATAAGTACAACTAAATTTGGACATGTCAATGTGTAAAAGTCTCATTTCATTGTTTGAGACATTACATTGAACATGTTCTGTACGTTCGGCTTTTTGGTGTTTTTGAAATGAGGTCTCGAAAGAGGAAAAGTCAACCTATTTTTTCAGCTACAACACATATATATAAGCAACGGTTGTGGATAAATTGAAGCATTTTTTCCAACTTTTATGTCTTTCTAAGTTAAATTTATCCTAATTTCAAATTCGCAGATGTTTGAAGCATTATGATCCATTCAAACATTCATATTAGGACAAACAACTTATAACTAATTTAATCGATAAACTAACATAATCGACATAATCAAAAGTAACTGTCATTCCATAATTTTCATTTTGTAATTGTCATGATCAAAAGCTGAAGTGGTCTTTAGCTTTGTCTCGAGCATCAAGTTTTAGCTGCTATAATGCCATGATCATTCTATTTCTAAATGTGGCTGAATTTTACCAAAATGTATAGTTTGTATATTTCTAACTTTTTAGTGACTTAGTAATTTTCTAGACAGCCCACTCTGTCTAGCATGTTTATCTTTAGCTATTTATTCCCAAAGTTAGGCAAGTTGTCACCTATTGCCCTATAAAAGTCTAACAAAATATGTTGCATAAGTGTATACCAAAATGACACACTCGTGCATGCCATCATCAAGATTTTGTGGTGATAGCTTTTGCTGCCCATTTTAAAACTTCAACAGACAACAAACTTCGTTGTTACCGATGGAAAAATAAAAAATGAGACTATAAGCCCGTTTGTAGCTCCTTATCACCACCAAAGGAAGTTTATATGAGCTCCTCTCAACTCCTTTCAATGTGCAGCTATCATATTTACTCATCAAAGTCCTAAAACTCCACTTCTAGGTGCCTTTTCCATCATCAGTGGATTGATAAGCGTTGCTTCATCGTTGTCCTCCTCTTCGGCCAACAATGCATTCAACATATAAAGCAAGTAACATTTCGTTGATTAGAACTTTGAGAGGTTCGAACAATTTTACCTTTCTCATTTTGCTTAACAAAAATTTCTTCAACAACGTTGCCATTCCCATTACTATTGGAAAGTAAGTAACCTTTCCTTGTCATCAAATCGTTAATGAATGTGTTCCAATGCTTCAATTATTGAATCCAATATAGCAGCCACGGTGTCTTCTAGAATTGGTTTAAAATTTTACTTCAACCAAGTCATCCTTTCCCTCAATTGCTACATGATTCCGCCCACCATTTTATTTCTTGCTTTCCCTTGCAAACCTTATTCCAATACCAACTTTCACGATGATGTTTTGAGGCTAGAAAGATACCTTTGAATCCCTCAACTAAGTTCTCAGTGAAATTCCACCAAACAGGTTAAGTGCACTTCAATTAATCAATTTTCAAACACTTTTTTAGGTACTCCTTTGTGGCATTTTGTTATGTAACTGAATGTAAAACATAATATTTTAGGAATAGAATGTATTAAATCAGAGTGAAATGAACAAAAACAGGAGCAGCAGGTCTTTCAGTATTCATTAACGTAAGAGAAAACAAAATAACCATTAGCCAAGGAGACTAGGGACCATCATATCACACACACAATTATAATAACCAACATGATCCTTAACAACCAAAGTCACGTGCCTTTTATTGCTGCTATAATAACTAACTACCTTCTTAATTTTTGCCACCTATCCCTTCATTTTTTGCTAGTGAAGTGTTGTTTCCATTCTTCTTGAGCTTCCTCATATAGACTTGCTTAATTGGGAGCTTATCAATACTCCCAGCCAGAAGTTTCACCTTGTCCTCAAGGTGAAAATTAGGAAAATGATTTTTGATATCCTGAATTTTCTCCCAAGAACTCTCATAAGTTGGTAATTCATTACATTCGATGGGAACATCTCTTGAACCATCGGTTGCAATGCGAGTACCCAAGATCGATTTTGGAGAAACATGTAGCTCCATATCATCAGTGAGACAAGCCGGTAGTAGTTGATGCTTGAATTGATCTCTTACAGCTTCTTTAGTTAGGATACATAAAAAAACAAGATGGATTTTAGCATCAGTTGGTAATTGAAGTCTATACGCAACAACTCTGATCTTCTCAACAACTTGAAAGGGTCCATAAAATCTGGGAGAAAGCTTCTGATTAATCCTTCTTGCCAAGCTATGCTGTTTATATGGTTGAAGGCGTAGATAAACCATGTCTCTAATGTCAAAATGAACCTCTCTTTCCTTTGCATCAACCCATTATTTCATTATGTTTTGAGCAACAACCAAATTAGTTTTCAATGTATCAAATATGATATTTCTTTTCTTTACCAATTGATTCACATCTTCTACAAAAGAGGGCTTATCTGTAAGACTTAGAAGAGTTGGTGGAGATCTACCGTACAAGGCCTAGAATGGAGTCATTTTCTTTGACTCGTGATAGGTTGTGTCAAACCAACATTTTGCCCAATGAAGCAATTCAGCCCACTATTTTTGTTTATCACCACAAAAGCAATATAAATATGTCTCAAGGCACCGGTTTGCAACCTCAATTTGGTTATCCATTTGGGAGTGATAGGCTGAGCTCATCTGTAGATTTGTACTTGGTAACTTGAATAATTCATTCCAAAAACTGCTCATAAAAATTTGATCTTTATCTAACACAATAGAAACAAGATATCTATTGAAACGAACAATCTCCGACAGTTATATCTTGAGCATTATAAAGATGTTTGAGAGGAATTAAGCGCACATACTTGGTGAACCGATTGACTACCATCAAAACATAATCAAATCCTTTTTAATTTAGGCAATCTACCAATGAAATCTATAGAAATGTCATCCCAACTTTGCTGCGAAATCGGTAAAGGTTGCAATAACCATACTAGGGACAAAGTAGAGTATTGTATTGTTGACAAATCTAACATTGTACCATAAAATTCTTGACATCTTATTTCAACCTTTCCTAGAAAAAGATTAATGTGAGTCTTTTGTATGTACAAAAGAAGCCTGAGTGACCACCCAAAGGTGAAGTATGAAATTCATGGACTAAGGTAGGGATCAAGATGGACCCTTTCGGAATGACTAGCCTGCCTTTGAAGAAGGGTTCTCCTTGCCTAATAGTATAATGAGGATGAGAGGATGGTTGCAACGCTACCTCTTGTAGAAATTTTCTAAGTTTGACTTCTTTTCACAGCTCCTCTTCCAAATCTTCTAAGCCCATGACTTGACTAACTGAAAATGCAGCCAATAATTTTCCTTCATCTATTCGTGACAAAGTATCAACCACATTGTTACTAGACCCAAGTCTATATTGTATTCCAAATTAAATCCTAACAACTTAGACACCCATTTTTGTTGCTCCTCACCCATAGTTTTCTGCTCTAATAGAAACTTCAAACTTCTTTGATCTGTCTAAATTATAAATGGCTTCCCAAGGAGATAGTGTCTCCATTTTGTCACAGCAAACATGATGGCCATCAATTCATGTTCGTAAATAGATTTCCGGCATGCAGTTGGAGAGAAGGCTTGGCTGATGTATGCTATTGGTCTTCCTTTTTGCATAAGGATAGCACCAATCCCAATTCCAGACGCATCAATTTCAACCAAATTTTGGTTTGAAAATTTAGGCACAACCAAAACTGGTACCATAGTTATAACTTCCTCTAGAGCTTCCAAAGCCTTCATAGCTTCAGAATTCCAATAAAAATTGTCTTTTTTTATATATAATTTGAGTTAATGGTCTAACAATAAATCCATACCTTCTAACAAACCTTCGATAATAACTCATGAGACCCAAGAATCATCTAAGGCTTTTAACATCCTTTGGTATAGGATATTTTGACATTGCTTCAATCTTTGGATCCATTTTGACACCATCACCTGATATAAGATGCCCCAGATGCTCCAATTAAGATTGAGCAAAAACACACTTCTTCCTATTAACACATAAGGTGTTTTCCAACAGGATATTGAATGCCACTTGTAGATGTTGTACATAAGTCTGAATATATGGGTTGTACAATAAGATGTCGTCAAAGAATACCAAGATGAACCACTTGAGATGCGGCCGAAATATGTTATTCATCAAGGATTAAAATGTCGAAGGTGCATTTGACAATCCGAAAAGCATCACCAAGAACTCGTAATGTCCCTTGTGTGCCTGAAATGCTGTTTTTTCCATATCTTCAGCTTTTACCCGAATTTGATGATATCATGACTTTAAATCCAGCTTTGTAAACACCTTAGCCCTTGCCAAATCATCTAATAACTCATCAATTGTTGGTATCGGAAACTTATCGGGAATTGTTGCCTTATTAAGTTCCCTATAATCCACACACATTCTCCAAACTCTATCTTTCTTTTTGACTAAGAGGACAGAGCTAGAAAATGGACTAGTGATGAGTTTTATAATTCTAGCTTCTAATAACTCACTCACAATCTTCTCAATTTTTGTTTTTTGGTAATGTGGATACCGGTATAGTCTTATGTTTGGTGGTTGAACTCGATCCCTTAGTTTGATCGCATGATCTTCAACCTTTGAGGGAGGTAACTCGTTTGGTGACTCAAACAACTTTCCGTAAGACTCTAGTAAGGTTGAAATCTGCAGTGCTACTGCTTGCTTACGCCATCAACGGTAATATTAGTAAACTCCACCTAATATCACTCTCTCTACTAAGAATTCCTTGATCAATTGCTTTAGTGAAATTATTGATTTAGATAAAGTTGGACTACCCATTAGTGGTATGAGTTTACCCTCTTGGTGATATTGTGAGATCAAAGTCTTTAAAATTGATGTTTATATCACCTCCAACTAGTCAACTCTTAAAATAAATCTACATCCTTCAACTCAAATGGGTAAAATTCCTCATAAATTTCGGTCCACTGTACCTTCAATAATCACCCTCTACAAACCCCTACTCTCTGAACTCTATAGCCGTCTCCCACTTGAACAACAAATTTCTTAGACTTATCAATAGTTAACATCAATTCCAGAACAACAACATCAGATATAAAGTTAAGAGAAGCACCTCTCTTCCATGGAGTTCACCAACAAGCTTCATTGTCTTTTTATAGGTGAGTCCAACTATTGAAAAATTGGACAACTCGATGTCCATTACCTCTTTGTTCCCTAATTCTAATGATAATACGATCTCATTATTTTCTATCACCTCTTCAGTTTCCACCTCCTCGTTATCACTTCTCTCTTTCATCGCCATCAATAATATGCTCAATTAATGATTTTTACATTTATATGTGGGTCCTTAACGATCACCGCATCAGAAACATAACCCTTTTCTCTTTGTCATTGAGATTCCGCATCTGTCATTCTTTGGAAAGTCTCTTGACGCTTCTCCGGTGGTCTGATACGTTGATTTAGGGTTGTATTAATTGGTTTAATGTGAGAATTTGATTGCTCTTATTTGGGGTTAAATGTCATAGTTGGCTTGCTGACATAAACTGAAATCGTCGGCATAGGTCATGAGCTACTATTCCCCACACCATTTCTAAATTGGGCTAGTATGATGTTGTTTTCTTCAATTTTCTGGGCTAATGTCATAAGCCCCTCAAGATCATTATGTAGCTAACCTTAGTTTAGCTTTAATGTCTCCTTTAGGCCCATTGATACAAGCCACAACCAGGCAAGCTTCCTCAACATTCCTCAATGAAGCTGAAATCATTTCGAAGACTGCTCTGTATTCAGTCGCACTTTTTTCTTGTTTCAACGCCAATAATGTTTCATATGCATTTCCTTATCCAGTACCTTCAATATTTCGGAACCTCCTCCTCAAACTCCTTCCATGTTGAATTTGGATGCCTTCCTTCATACCATTTAAACCAATTAAGGGCTTCATCAACCAAACATACAGTGACAACCTCTATTATATCTTCTATGGCTATCCTATTGTATCGGAAGTACCTGTCAATACGAAGCAGTCACTCATATGGGTCTTTGCCTGTAAAGGTTGGTAACTCCAGTTTCCTCATTTGCCTTTCTCCCCACTTAGCTTCTTTTTCAGTTAGTTTACTCACTTGGTCTCTATTTTTTTTCATCTCTCCCACTGCACTCTCCCTCTGAAAGCCCAACAACACTATCAGTGATAGTCACCTGTGGAGTTTTTGGATTTCGTTCTCTCAAGGCCTCACATTACTCTCTTTTTGGAATAATCTCACATATTTGCATCATTTTCTCTTCGATTTTTCAGTTGCTACAGTGCTCCAATCATTTAATTTTTGAATGTAGTTGTATTTTGCCGAAATAAATGGCTTACACACTTTTTAACTTTTTAGTGACTTAACAATTTTCTGAACAGTTTTGTTGCATCAACTTCTTGTTAAATCATGCGATGGTCATATTATCAAAGTTGTGCAGCATTGGTGTCATTCAAAAAGGTCTCACAATCACCATTTAGTAATTGTTGAAATGAGTTTAAACTCTCATAATTTGTACTGGTCTTTGGGCTATTCTATTCTAGTCCAGATCGTGTCAAAACTCAGCTATTTTTATGTTATGTCGTTAGATTAAAACGAAAAAACTGGATTTGCCAAACTCTTAAACGAAAAAACTAGGTTTTCTGGTGCATGATTTGGTCCTGGGACTTGCTTGAGTCCCTGTTTTCTAGCCACATAACAAGAGGGTAATCTATCCAGACTTGGACTAGGCTGAATGGAGCCATATGTTCAAAGTTTGCCTGGGCTCTAATAGAAAAGACAAAAGTTTGTTTGGGCTTAAACTCTAAATTTCCACGTAGAGTTCAAATCTTTGCAATCCTGATCAGCACAAAGAGTGGCCATGCTCCAATCCGTAGAGAAGAAATGTCATTTATCCACGAAAATAAGAAGACATGATTAGTGCCCTAAACAAAGGTAATAAATGCTCCAATAGTTCTTCCTCTATTTTGCTTTATTTTATTCATGTAACGATGCCAAATCTCATCTCACACAATTCATTTCATGACATACCAATTAACGGTCTCTCCTCGTTTTGTTACTGTCCATGATTGGACGTCCAGAACTAGGACACAAGGTAACAATTCCAAAATATGTCGACTCATCTGTGAAATAATAAGTTAAAGCATAGGGGTATGGTGTCGTCGTGTAGGGTAGGATTTTGAAATGGTGGGCTCTAGTGTTTCATAATTGTAGCCACAACCTTTGCACACCTGTGCTAATGATTCAGAGGGTCCTTTTCCCTCATGTGTAATTCCCTTTTGGCTTTTACTTATTCCTTTTGCTCACTCCAAATTTCATGCCTCACAAAACCATACATCAACCTTCTTTTTACCCATAGATTTTGATCCAAATTTCCTTTTTGTTTAATAGTTCGGATTCGAGCTTTCAAACTGAGGAGATTGGAAAAGAATTTAGTAGACCACATCCTTGGTCCATAGCTGAAGTACCCAATTGAAACCTTCCCCATACACTATGCCACCTTTCTAGAGGCAAATCGCATTATTGATTTTTCGAGAGGCCGTCTTATATTATGTTCCTAGTCTTCTAGAAATCCAAACGATACATATATAATACGTCTGTGCAAATACAATAATATTACACACATACACATACACACACACATTAACCTTTCTGATGCACCTTTGTCACAGTCTGAGGACAGTTTTTGTTCTCTTGTGTCTAAAACACTGCTCATGTCATTTCTTGTCACTAAGACGACACGGCCAAGAAACCTGGCAGCATTCTGGTTATTTTGCATGTCATTTTGCACTTCCACTTTGGACAAATTAGTCCCGAAAATTTAGGTACTGCTTTAATATTATACAGATTCCTACAGAATTTAAAACCCATTTGGCTTAAAGCTATGCTAAACCATGGTGGACCTCTTGGGATTTCGCTCTCTCTCATCTGCCAACTGTTTAAAGCCAGTGAGGGAAGAAATGTTACAAAGGCTATAATGCAAAGCCTATAATGCAGGTGTACTGATCTTTAAATGGTACAGAGTAAAGATAAAGCTGATGAGAAGCAAGTTGTATAAATGATCTTAACCACTTGATTAGTGAGGCCTAATTGGGTAGGTTTTAAAGAAACCTAGTAGTCGACCAGCCGAACAAAAGCACGAACTGATGGGATCATCATTACCACTTGATCGTGTGATCCTAAGCCATCATTGATCCAACAACCAAAATAAAAACAGTGCATCTTTATTACTTATGAGAACTGTATCAATTCTATGCTTAGAGAGAGTGAGGTTGTGGCTAGTACAGTTGCAAAATTCTTTGTTAGAAAGTGAATAGATCATCAACTTCACTCACTTTTCCCTTATCTTGACGTATGATTTGAGCTTGAGAGCAAGTGTAGTAGTTGAAGGTTATGTTTTTGCTGAACGATTGTTAACCTCAAGTTGGGAGTTCCTCATGGTTAGGTTTTTGGGAGCTCCTTAAGTGGATTGCTTTCTTCAAAAGCTTGGCCTAAAATGGAGTATATTAATCTCCCACATAAAGCAAGCTAAGTTGAAGTACTGTGGTTCTCATTATAACCTGTAACCCAACACATCATCTTAAGTTTTCCACTTTGGTCTGCTTTACACATAATATAGTATTAAACTAAGCTAATCTTTATGAAGGTAGCTTTCACTAGCTATGATTATATCACCCAAAAGCACTGCAACTCTTCAGGATTCCTGCAATTTTCTCAAAACAAAAATCATGGGAAACAAAAGGCAGGTCTTACATTGCCTTTCACCGAAAAGTGCAACGCACACCTACAATTTGCTTGACTTTAGATTAAGGGCTACATTATAAACACGATTAAAGTATGTTTCAAAGTCATCACCACTCCTCTAATAATCTTGCACGGGTTCATGTGACTTTCACCTCACTCCAGCTTTCCTTTCCCACAGAGAATAGAATTATACAGATAAAGAAAAGAAAGGTGAGGTATTGAACCTGCTAGGACAACATGTCAGCTCTGCAGAATAATAAAATCACATTTTGGTTAGGAGTCGGTTGTTAAAAACAGTTGGATTATATTCTTGAAAGAAAGACAACTGTTAGTGGGATTGGTGTTGCAGAACTTCCACTCTCCCTCAACGGAAACCTAAGGCTGAACTGCCAGAAAAAATGGGTGTTGTTACTGTTGGTGAATTGAAGCCAAGCATATCTGGCAAGAGATCATTTCGTCCAAGTTCAAGTATAAGGCACGCTACTGAATGGTAACCCTCCGTCTCTTAGTGTTTCTCTCACTTGATAGCTGTTTTCCAAACACTGTGCTTGATTTGGTTTGAAAATGATGATTGCTTATGCTGGAAAGGATTCTGAAACGATGTATGACTGCTATTTCTTCCCTGGAATTTTGGATAAATGTTGAATATTTTAAGCAACTTTTCTCTTAAACTTCATTATCAAATTTGTCTAAACAATTGATACTCAATTTGCCAAAATTAATCTCAGTTTCTGGGGTTCAGTGGAACTCGGCAATAAATGCTTAGTTGGTGTCTTCTGATATGGCAACTATCTCAGGACTATGCCTTCAATGAAAAAATCGATTCCCAGAGAATATAAAGTTCCTCTAATAATCAAATTCAAATAAACTGCATTTCAGTAGTTCTTGTAGTAGGATGTACTGGTTTTACATATTCCTGTAATGTTGCAAGATTTTCAGTTTGTAATGATCGAGAATAGAATGATATGCATAAACTAAAGGTAGATCATCTTGGCATGCCAAATCAAAGCCTCATGTTTGAGTCACCAGAGTTAGAACTAATTAATGCAACAAGACAACAGCTCATGGTATCTATAAAGTATGGGAGTTTGACAGCGAAACTATGATCTTGACCTTACAAAATTTCATTTCAACGACAAGCGCGCGAGCGTCAGCAAGAGTTATCACCTAGCACTATCAGAAATTGCCAACTGTTATTAATGTTTTGCCGCTCAATAATTTGTGAGCATTTTACTCTTCTAAACAAGTACGGACATCGTATTGAAGTCGTTGAAAATGACAAAAGCTTGCTGTGAAAAGCATAGCTATGTGACGCCCAACAAAGGCACTATCATTATGCGATCTTGAGTTACAGCTTTGTGGGAGTCAAGAACTGAAACATTACTGCCTGCCGTACTACTTCTGTAGTCCCAGTGGATGTGTAATTATTGGATTATGATTTTCCTATCTGGGTCATGTGTGTCGATTGAAGACTGTTGCTGTCTATGGATCTAGGTGGTCACTTAAGATTTGTAGTACAAGAACTTATGTAGTTTCTGGGTTATTTTACTGTCTATGGTCAGACCATATTCTTGGGAAAACCTGTTTGGTAGTCACGGTTTCAGAAATGAGTGTACAGGTTTATAGCAGAAGTTCCTACGGGACCTCGAAATTATTAGGACCGAACATGTATGATTGTTCGTTTTGTTTCTGCTTGGAAATTTCCTCGTCTTTTCAATTTCAATACTATTCTAGGAGATAATCCAGATCTGATCTTTCCCATACCATGCTACCATCTTGCAGGCCAATTTCTGATGTCTCCAGTGATCTCACTGTTGAAGTTAGAGCATCAAGCTTTGCACTCCATAAGGTTCGTATATCTGCTTCTACTTGCCAGTAAATGTTTGACTGCAAGATTAGGATTCATCGTATTTGTCCATTGTTAAAAGGAGATTTATGTGCTGATAGATGTTGAGGAAACGAGTATAGACAGAAATTGCAGACTATATACTACGCAGTTTTGTATTCGAGGTATGAATTTTACACTCTTTTGCAGTTTCCTCTAGTTTCTCGAAGTGGAAGAATAAGGAAAATGCTGTTGGAAGCGAAAGATTCAAAGGTGTCGCGCATAAGTATCCCGAATGTCCCTGGTGGACCTGAGGCCTTCGAGCTTGCTGCTAAGTTTTGCTATGGCATAAACCTTGAGATTACACTATCAAATATTGCTATGCTACGTTGTGTGGCTCATTTCCTGGAAATGACTGAAGATTTTGCAGAAAAGAACCTTGAAGCCCGAACAGAAGCTTACTTGAAGGACATGGTGTTCCCAAACATATCGACCTCAATATCAGTTCTTCACCGCTGTGAGACACTCTTGCCTATTTGTGAAGAGATCAATCTGGTTGGCAGGCTCATCAATGCAATTGCAAGCAATGCATGTAAAGAGCAGCTTACCTCTGGCCTGCTAAAATTAGACCATAACTTCCCCGCAAACAAAGTGTCAAACTTGGAACCAGAAACACCATCAGATTGGTGGGGGAAATCACTCACAATGCTTAGTTTGGATTTCTTCCAAAGAGTTCTATCTGCAGTGAAATCAAAGGGTCTAAAGCAGGAAATGATCAGTAAGATTCTAATAAATTATGCCCACAATTCCCTTCAAGGACTTGTAATAAGGGACACTCAATTAGTAAAAGGGAGTCTCTTGGACTTGGAGTTGCAAAAGAAACAGAGAGTCATCGTTGAAGCAATTGTTAGCTTACTACCAACCCAATCAAGGAAGAGCCGAGTTCCAATGGCTTTTCTTTCAAGTTTGTTGAAAACTGCAATAGCAGCATCAGCACCTACTTCGTGCAGATCGGATTTAGAGAGAAGAATCGGGCTTCAGCTAGATCAAGCAATTCTTGAAGACATTCTAATTCCAGCAAACGCTCATGGGAACAATCACTCCACCCTGTACGATGCGGACTCAATCTTAAGGATCTTCTCCATCTTTCTGAACTTGGACGAGGACGATGACGAAGACAATCATATGCGAGATGAAAGTGAAATGGTTTATGATTTCGACAGTCCTGGATCTCCTAAGCAAAGCTCAATTCTTAAGGTGTCAAAGTTACTTGACAACTATCTTGCAGAAGTTGCATTGGACTCAAATTTGCTGCCATCGAAGTTTATTGCATTAGCAGAATTGCTTCCAGATCATGCTCGCATAGTTAGCGACGGCCTGTACAGAGCAGTGGACATCTTCCTCAAAGTTGGTAACTTTAATCTCTCTTTCATGAAAGGTACAACATCAATGAATTCCATGTAAACGTCGTATTGAGAGTATTTTTTTTAGTACAGGTTCATCCAAACATTAAGGATTCCGAACGTTACAGACTCTGCAAGACCATTGACTGTCAGAAACTATCTCAAGAGGCCTGTAGCCACGCAGCACAAAACGAAAGACTTCCAGTCCAAATGGCAGTCCAAGTTCTATACTTTGAGCAGATCAGGCTAAGAAACGCCATGAACGGGGGTCACAATCAGTTCTTTTTCGGAGCAATAAACGGCCAATTCCCCCAACGTTCAAGCAGTGGAGCAGGAAGTGGAGCAATATCTCCAAGAGACAATTACGCATCAGTGAGAAGAGAGAACAGGGAGTTGAAGCTTGAAGTCGCAAGAATGAGAATGCGACTGACCGACCTAGAAAAGGACCACGTATCCATGAAACAGGAACTTGTAAGGACTCATCCCGCCAACAAGTTATTTAAATCTTTCACAAAAAAGTTGAACAAACTGAATTCCATGTTCAGAATAAACAGTTTGAAGCCAATTGGTGGAAAGGGCAATTCAGAAACAAGGTTCTTGTTCCAGAGGAGAAGGCGTCACTCGGTTTCATGATCATCATCAACTTGTACAATTGTGTGAATAGGTGAAGGGGGAGAGTGTATAGTAACTAAAAACAATCTAGTAGTGTGTCTAAATTAAAACCTCAGCCTTCTTCTTCTTCTTCTTCTTCTTCTTCTTGTGTTGATTATGAGTTGGACAGTGTTGTATTGGATTAGTAAGATTGCTACATTACCGTTTTGACCAACCAAAGCATCTAATTAGATTATGAATAAGATTTAAGATTTGTGTTTAATAACATCAAACACATCACAAGTTTGTTTTTTGTAATGAATATGGTCATAACCAAAACCAAAAAAAAAATCCAAATTTCTATTTTAAAATATGTTTTTAATAATTTGAAATAGCATCTTTTAGCCTTAATTTCCGCTACTTGACTCCAAACGACATAGTATGACGGCGAAAGCTGTCTGTTGGAGTAAGAAGACCAGTTCGACGTTTTCACCTGAGCCGAGTATCATCATCTGACTGTGGCCGTAGAGAGAGAGAGAGAGAAACGACAATGCGTATTTCATTGTCTGGATTTCCAAGATTGTTCAGGTTCATTATCTCTCTTTTCTCATACTTCCAAACTGCTTTCTGTTACATGAATCTTTTGATTCCGTGAACATTATTTTAACATTACAGGCAACTGGAGCAAGAGATTGAAACAGTAATTAGGGTACTTGAACCTGGGCCGTTGGGAATTATGGAGCACAAGTTCTCTGCTGACGAAATTCGTCAGGCCAATGCTACTGTTCGTAGAGCTGTTGATAATTGGCGGAGCAACGCGATTATGGAGCAGAAAATTGGAATTCTTGATGACTTCATCCAAAAATAATCGATTTCGAATCATAGGTAGGATTGTTATCTCTTCACAGCTACTGTTCCTCGTGTCTTGCAGGTTCCTGCATTTGAACAAAAAGACGTGTTTTAATCTCTCTTTGTCTTGATTGAGGTCTTCTATGTACCAATTAGGGTTTGGTCCTTTTCTGTTTCTCTTTTATGTTTTATCTTCTAAAACACAACTGAAGAAATGATAGATTATGGTGAACCTGGTTGGCGAATCAGGTAAAATCTGCAATGTGCTTGTTCGCTGGCCTGAATCAGGAACACGAGAAAGAATAAATGCAATGCTTGTGGAAGGTAACCCCAAACCTATTGGGCTATAAACAGTAAAGCCAATTCTAATTTGTCCCAAATGTATACTTGGTCTGTACTTTGTAGTTGGTGCTTAATGAAATTTCCGCCTGTTATGGATACCTAAGCAAAATTAACTACTTGTTTTCTGAAAATAACTGACATGCATTCACAATCCACGCACAATTGGAAATCAAAATAACCCGGTCAGAAACCATTATAGAAGTGTTAGGAAGAATATGAAAGCTTGAAGCTTCTGTCGTAGACGTGGTTTTCAGCTACAAAATGTTAATTATTCTTCAAATGTGCATTTGGGATTTTTTAATAGGCAATAGAAGGTGTAAGTGCCCACAAGAATTCCCTCGTTGTTGAGACGTTGCTTTCTTGTACTCTTGTCACGTTAGTTAACTATTCGATTGATGTTACTTTCACATTCTCTTATCCACAAGTCCTTTTGCAAGGGAATCCATGAGTGGATTTTCATAAATATGCTTATTGAACTTAAAATTTTTTTGAGTCATGTCGTCTTCCCTACTATCAGAAAGTCTAGAGATAGTTCAATTGCTGTATAGTTGGGCTTAATCTATTAGTCACTGCTGTGCTTCAGTTCATTTCTTTCCAATCTGTTATAGGTTATGGTATCGTGTGGTGATGATCTGAAAATAGTATGATATCTTTATTGTAGATATGACACAAGTTACATTTCTCGAACACTGGGGCTTATTGCTTTAGAAAGTTTAAAGTCCTAAAAAGGACTAAACAGAGTTGGAGCTCGCTTAAGTAGATTGCACCTTGCCGACGATAGTTATGTTCTTAAGAATACTGGGGAAAAAAGAAGGGAGAAACCTTTAGCTTACGGGAACAAGTTTAGCCTCTACTTCTTCCAAATCCATATGGCTCCAGCTTCTATCAGCAATGGCACGAGCTGGTTCTGGACGTGTAGGCTCATGATCTGCTTTTCACCTCCAATTAGCTTCTGTCCTATGAACACAGCAGGTACACTCGGTTGGCAACCTAGTTGCACCAGTGTCCCTTCAATTTGCTGTCCATTGGGAATTCGGTCGAGCTCATAAACAGTTGGGTTTGCTCCAAATCCACTTATGAGTGACTTTATAGAGTGGCTCATGCAACAATTACTCTTGCTGAAAATCACCACTGGCTTATCTTCAACCAACCCGTTCACTGCGTCCATTGTTACTAGCTGGAATGATAGATACTATTGAGGGTTCTTGTGATTGTTTGAGCTGCTTTACTTTGAGTATCCGGAACACAAACTAACTGCTATTTATAAAGGTCATTTAGAGGAGTGGATTGAACATAGGACCAACGAATAAAATGTTCAGAAGATGTGTCATAATTCCATATTTACTACACATAATCACTTGATGAATATATCTGTCCATCCACATTTTTTGATGACAACTTGGATTCTTCTGCTAATACGCACAAACGTGGCAGTCGTGTGATGAGAACATTTCAAGACTGCCCATTATTTAAGGGAACGGTTTTCCTGTGTCACTGTCAGTGAGATGGAGTTGCATGAAGCATTTCTTGACTTTTCAATTTTAGTTGTTACAAAACGATCTTATTTCAACATCAGTTCTATCTGCTTTGAGCATCTGCTGAGTTGGAGAAAGAGTTGAGGTTTATCCATTTGCTTGGCACTTCCTTCCCCAAAGCAAGATTCGCTTAAGCCCAGCTGAAGAAAACCAAAAGCTTAATTGAGAGAAGTAACTGGAGGGAAAAGATTATGCTTTTGTAAAAGTTATTCAGAAAGGGAATTTGCTATTAATGGCATTGCAAGATCGTGAAGGACCGGGTAAGGTCCGTACAAGGACATGGAGATGCGTTCCTGGCCCACCACTTGGTCTATATTCTTGCCATAAAGCACGTGTTAGTAGTAGTACACATAAACAATGACATTATAGTTATCATCGGGTCTTTCCAGATTTAAGTATGTAACATACAGTTAGAGCCATCCAATGGTCGGTTTGACTGTATTGACTTTACCATGGTTATTATAATCTATTCTTCAATCAACACTAATTCTAAGCATCAGCCTTTGATTTTAATGCAAAAGAATTCGACAAATTTTCAGAACTGCATAGCAAGAGGACTATTGCATAGTAGGAATGGCGTATTAGCTTTAGTAGCTATCTAGGAAGGTTGAGTTAGTAAAGTGAAAGTTATAAAGTTAAAAGATTTTGTGTTCGGAATTCCTTTTTTACACTCTTTATATCGAGTACATGGCTTGTCTAGTGCGGAATATTTGGTTGATATGATTTGCAGGTTATTGCATCAATTTGAAAATTTACCCAGTACACATTTAAAAGATAATAACTGTAGATTTCTTTATTTGAAAAAAAAAGTTCTATCAACTAATCAATTTGATCTATTCAATTGTAAAAATATAAAATTGTCTATTTTTCATTCGATTTTTAACTTTCTGGTTTGGTTGACTTAATTTAATAACTGTTATTTTTAAACATTGTTTTTTTAATAATTCGTCAATATTTGTAAAGTTAATAATTTATAAATTAAAGTCGCTTTTTTATCTGAACCTCAAATTCTTTAATAGATAATGAAAATCTCTTACAATTATATTTCAATATTTTTAATTTTATTCAATCTTTAGCAAGATCAAGTACCAGTTTATCCTTTCAAACTGAAACTTCTTGTCTTAATGAATTTGCTATTAAATATACCAAATCACGTAGATATTTTTTTTATTTCAATCCCTCCATTTTAAAAAAATTATACCTTTTTATGGTAATAATATAATCCTAACATAATGTGATATTAAAACTTTTGTTTTGAATAAAAAATAAAAATAAACCAATAGAATATTACACAAGAAATTGTAAATCAAATTACAATAGAGATACCAAATAGAGACCTATTAACACTAGGCAACATAGAAAGATCTGCTTTCATCGATAGTTGCATGATTTTATAGATTATCCTCAACTAAGGGAATGGCCAGCTTTAGCCTTGGAACAACAGATAAACCTGTTCACTTTTTCAAATTTTGTGTGGCTAGAAACACAAAGGAAACCATCAATTACTTTGACCGACACTGCATTTGGAGCTTACGTTGATTGAGTTAGCCACTAATCTTCCGAAAAGTTTGACATTAGCTGAGAACTTGACCAAACCAGGAATGATGATAGTGGCCGCAAGTAAACGCATTTAGATATGGCTTATCACCTCACCAATGTGATGTCAGATGATATCTATAGAGACACAAATTAAAGGTCAAAAAGATATTCTCCATTTACATAGAATAGATTAGCCAGTAAAAATTGCCGGGAATTAGAGCACGCCATTTACGACAGGACCAGTTGCTATCGTTGTCACTTTCATTTATGGCTTTTTATATGGCTTGTGAGCTGTCATCCCTTTCGTTTTATGGTACACGTCTTTACTAAGCTCATCAGGGCATTCTGCTGAAACATTTTGCCATAAGAATGTTTCCCATCTTATGCTTTTCATTTCTGACATTGCAAATGATGATTGATCATACTCGAGGTTGTTCTTTCCTAGTCTTACATTACTTGAGTGTTGAACAACCATTGCACCTCAAGACTTCCTTGTTATCAACAATTAATTTGCTGATAAAAACCACCAAGTTTTCTAAAAAGTTCCAACTGGAAATGGCATATGTACCACCTGGCTTATCCAGAAATGATTCGGGTTCCAGCCCCTTAAAATGAAAAAGACGCTCATCTTCTCTCATTTCAGAATACTGGATACACCCTGGAGGAATTTTCCTTTTAATTCGTACGATTTCTGTGTTTCTGATATTAACAGATGATACAGAAAAACTTTTCCATGTCCGATACGATAGATTCTAGATATCCTTATATAATGACTGCGGGTCACTCAGAGACGATGACATATGGGATAAAATGGCTGTCAACATGTTGATTTGTCATGAACCACATGGTGGAGAAATATCGACCGCTGAAATTCTAAAGCAGAATGCAAGCTCGGTTCCTGGCATCACAAATGAGGATTAGATGTTGGTCCTTGACAAGATTTTTTCACCTTTAAACCGATTTACTTCGATCTTATTCCTTCATCAAGTACAACTCCTCTTTAAAACATATCCCTGAACTCTTATATTTCTAGATTACATATCATGATATTTGAAAGATACCCAAATCCCAGATAAAAATTCTTCAATCTGATCTGAAGTCACTTCATCTGGTGCAAGCAGGATATTAACACAGGACGAATCAGAGGATTTAATTGATCTTGGGCACAACTGTTGGGATTGTTTAGGATAAGGAAATGGGGTCACGTAATTGTCCTAGGGAATATGGCATCTGTGAGCCTTACCTGTTGTTTTCTTCTTTTAGAAATTCACCATTCCCTCTTCTTTCTGTGCAACAGCACTGTCTTCCTGTTTTCTTTTCTTTTCTTTTCCCTTCTCTCTTTGAGAACTGTTGCGTGTTGCAGCAAAATCTCGACAGATTGATTTGCACTCACAAACGAGGAATTCCATTCTAATTAGTGGCTAAATAACATTTAAAAAATTAGAACAGATAACAGCTTGATCAAAAACAACACAAGGCAGAGATCAATCTGAGATAGACCTTCGTTTTATTTAGCAATTAGCAAGGCATCATCTTCAGGGCGCCCAGATTTTACGCCATTGTAACAATTAATGTTAAATTACCAGGAAATGAATCTAACTGAAAATTTGACAAACTAAAATAAAAAAAATTATAATAATGACAGCCAACATAGGCCTTATGGTTCAACTAAACACTTGGGATATGCAGGCAGCAAAATCAGAAAGGTGGATTCACCATGGGTTCGGACTTATCATGATAAGAAAATGAATTCATGGTGCGTAGGAATATTTTAGATAATATTAATTATCGTGATATCGAAAATCATCAAAATAATGATTCCTTGAAAACAATAACCGAATCTACCCCAGCTACTGAGCTCTTTAACAAACTCTTCACAAAGAGATATGGATGTGACAAGTAGGCTTTGATTTTTAACAATGCCGAGAAGTTGAACAGTGGAAAAAGGCTTATGATGAAAAGCTAATTTGGCCCTTATAAGACTGAAACGCTACTAGGAGTGGAACTAAAGTAAGATGAGAGGGCAACGTATCAATGATCCACCAAATCGTTTACTATGCATCACCCTGAGGCCTTCACATTTAGTTGCTATTCGGATATTCTCTACGTTAAACACACGATTACTTTCTTTCAATATCGTCACCGCTTCTTCTGCTGGGGAAAGAACTCATTTTAGCATCCGGAGACAGGCGTGTTTAACTTGTTAGTGCGTTGTCTATACCAGGATGCCCGAAACTGTGGCTCATTCACTTGACATATAGGATACAACCGATAGTTTTAGAATCCCACTTATTACCCGGCGGGTTATTCATTTATACTCTTACATATAACGTTGCTTTCTGATTTCAAATCAGTACAGAATACAGATTCTAAGAAGCTCGAGCACTGAACAATTATGGATACATCCATTGTCGCTATCCATTAATATAGGTCATTCACCCGTAGTAGAAGAAGAAAGTCGAGGATTAATGTGCTGAACCAGCTTCTGAACCTATTAGAAACTATAATTCACCTTCTAACAACTAAATATAGCTTTATTCAATTCAACAGAAGACTATGGTACACATGTAGCTATTCGTCTCCTCTAGCTTGTAATAGTAATTTAGTTATATACAAACCCGAAATAGAGAAAAATTATCATGTTTATATCAGGAAATATTACCATAACACTAATAGAAAAAAGAGTTCACATTTTAGATAGACTCGATCGATCAAGCAACAATGCATGGCTGGTTCTCAGCACTTCACATTACATCCGCAGAAGAACTTTATTACGCTCTCCTTGTTTAGAATAGCAGCATTGTGGTGTTAATTTGAACATGGAAATGAGTTATATATACTTTCAAATCCAGATCGCTCCTGCATTCTTCAGTAAAGCCCCGAGCTGGTTCTTGACTTGCAGGCTGATGACCTGCTGATCACCACCAACAAACTGTTGCCCGATGAACACTGCCGGTACACTTGGATGACACCCCAATTGCCGCAATGCTTTCTCTACATGTTGTCCATTTGGAATCTGATCGAGTTCATAAACTGTAGGATTAGCTCCAAAGCTACATATCAGTGTCTTAATGGAGTGGCTCATGAAACAAGTGCTCTTGCTGAAGATCACTACTGGCCTCCCAGCAATCAACCTCATAATCGAAGCATCCATTGTTATGAAGGGTAATTCGGAGCCGGCGATATGGGTGTGTAAAAACTTGATAGAGAGTTGGAGTGTTTTGATGTGAGGAACTTGACACCGTTGGAGATCTATTTATAGATGCCAGTGTGCCACTCATCAGGATGTTGAGCTGCATTTCTTTTCTTAGTTTGTTACTACGATAGAATATAAGCTGAAAGAGAATAAAGTTTCAAGATATGTCATTTGATTCCTGAAGAACCCTAGATCATTATTTGACGATGCTGTAGAGAATAACTATTCCTATCAGCATACTTGCCAAAATGCACAACGTGATAAATAAGTAGTTATATTCTCAAATAACTGTAATGATCTTGTATAGTTAAATTTTCCTTAACATTCCAATGTCGACCATTTCTTTCGGAATTTCGTGATCGAATAATAAATAACATCTTCCATATCTTTGTTCATTTATGCTTATAGTTTACTTTGATCTCACAACTCGATTTCTTTCAGAAGCACGTGTGATGTGGTTGCTGACAGCTACTAGTGATATCATATGATAAACTTGTTCGACTCTTTTTATTTTTTTTTCCAATGTTTTCTGGTTTTCTTTTGTGTTCTTCGACTAGTGTAAGAGCTATTTCTTTCCTTTAGAGCTCTGCTGAGATGGAGAAAGAATTTGGGTCTAACCAAGTTGTGTCTCCTTTTCCTCCTTGACAAAGATTCCACGGAAGCTGACATGCAAGAGGGCGGCGAAGGAAAAGGAGAAATTTGAAAAAAAGAAGAGATCATCATTTTAAGTCATACAAAGAAGAAAGAAGATCTCTTCAGGACCCACCTAGCTGACTTCTACACATTGTGCAACTTGGAAACAGCTCGTGATCAACGAATGCTCTTTCCGTTCAGCACATGACTGAATCAAGTAGATTTTAGTATTATCCAAATCCCCAAAAGCCTATTTCATAAATGTCAAACACATATGTGATGAGAGATGATTTTCATGTGACTACACTTTATTCTTCTTAATTATTATATTAACTAATTAAGTTTTAGATTTATACTTATCTTTTATACCGAAATAAAGTATAGGCCATCTACTTAATATGGATAAAATGCTATTTTTAATTTTAAAACATCAAAGTAGGATTAAATTAATATAAAATATTTATGTGCCAGGACTCATCGTTTCAAAGAGTACATTATCAGATTTTTTTCTCATTCAAAATTGCTCTATTTATCGCTTATATCATTCAGTACTCACAGAAGTAGAATGAAAAAGATCGAGAATTAGCGTGTTGAATCAATATCTGAAGCTATTGATCAAAGTAACCATTTTGCAGTAACAAAAGTATGTTTTTATTGAGAACAACACTGAAGACTTAGTATACATGTAGGATCTAGTAACTTTAGTTAATGATATGAACCAGAATCAGGAAAAGTTTTCAGGTTTCTCTCAAGAAAGACAAACCAAAAAAGAAAGAAAGAAGAAGAGGAGTTTTATTGTTAGACAGACTCTATCAGGTATGTATGAACTGGTCCTCAGCACTTCACACTACATCGGGAAAATCAAAACACCTACTGAAATATTTAGCTAGCTTGATTAGAAGTAGCAGCATTATATAGTGTTTAAGCCTAAGAAATCAGTAGTATAGTATTTATTATTCAAATCCAAATTGCTCCTGCATTCCTCAGCATTGTTCCTAGCTGATTTCTCACTTGCAGGCTCATCACCTGCTGATCACCACCGACAAACTGCTGCCCGATGAACACCGCCGGTACGCTTGGTTGACACCCCAGTTGTCGTAATGTACTCTCAACCTGTTGCCCATTTGGAATTTGATCCAACTCATAAACTGTAGGATTAGCTCCAAAGCTGCATATGAGCGCCCTAATGGAGTGGCTCATGCAACAAGTACTCTTGCTAAAGATCACCACTGGCTTTTCTGCAACCAACCTTGTGACTATATCCATGCTGTGAATATTCAGAGACTAAGAGAAGATGGTAGGAGTCTAGGAAACTTGCGCTCAAAGAGCTGCAAAAGTTTTGCTGCGAGGAACTTGACGCCATTGGAGGTGTATTTAAGGAGGCCAGTCCGTGGTGAGCCGAGTATAATTATTTTTCATTTCGTTGCTTATGACAGAATATAAGCTGAAAGGGAATATATTTTACGATGTGCCATTTGATTCCTGACGTACTCTTGATGATTATTTGACAGAGACCTAATCTATGTGTGATAACAACAGAGAATAACCAGTTGCTCTTGGGATATTAACTTGTTAGCAAGGATGATGTGACAATTTTTCCTTAACATTTCAATCTCGAGATAATATTGTAATAAACATGGCAGCATCTTCCATGCGAAAAACTGTTATCGAATGTTTTTATGTACGTTTATAATTTTATAAAAGAGGTGTCTAAAGGATAAGATCGAGAGAAGGAATCAGAGCCACATTAACCTTAGCGTTGAAAGAAATTTCCACTAAATCGCTTGTTGCATGTAAGGCATCTTTTCTTCCCAAGGCTTTACACACAGCTACGATCTCATAGTCGTGTGTTGCATGTAAGGCAAACACACGAAGTCACACGATGAACCCAAGGGTCACTCACGTTCCGCTCTCTCATGATAATTGCTGATCCATTTGCTTCTGAAACTATTGACCACAGATGCCAGGTCGTACAGACTCCAATTTAAAAGTTCAACATCAAATTGAGTTTTCTAACATACACTGTGAAGAGAATCACATATTCTTTATAAACTCTTAACGTAATCATCAACCTGAAACAAGATTTGGGGATTTTAGAGTTAGGCATGTGGAAGAAATGAGAAGCATGTGGAGAAATGTCCAAGAAGAGAGGCAGTCCAAATGAGGAGCAAAATGCGGAGCATAATAGACAAAAGCATAAGTCAGTCACGTGGAAAGCACATGGGCAGAAACTCAAGGATAAGCAAAGCACAGCACTTCATTAAAAAAAAAAAGAAAAAAAGCATGGTCTGCGTGAATTAAAAGAGTGAATAGATTAATAGCTCATTAAGAAGGGAAGCCTCAAATGAATATAAAAACAGATACACGTCTAGAGTTAAACACAACTCATTACACACATACACGAAATCACCTATTTGTTTCAAGTGAGAAGAAAAAGATAAGGGAGTGCTGGAGCACTTACTAAGAGTATTAGAGAGTTTGAGGGAAACTCTGCAAGTGTTGAGAAACACTCAAGTAACCTTTCTTTTTTGAAGTTAGTGGAACCACCAAAGTGTGAGATTGGTCCTTGGATGTAGATAGCTCAAAGCTATTAAACCAAGTAAAACATCATCTTTTTATTTTCATATTTTCTGCAAAATCAAACCAAGCAACGCAATTCTTTGAGAAAAAAAACCGAAAGATTTAAAGATCTTAACATCAGTGGTATCAGAGCCAATTTAGCAATTATGAGCATTTATGCATTGAAGACTCATCAGGAAGGTAAAGGTAATATCATATTGGCAAGTAGGCCTGTCAATTTCGGCCCAACCTGCCCGGCCCGGCTCATGGGCCGGTCAACGGGTTTTGGCCCTAGTTGACCGGCCCATGGGTTAAATATGTTTGGCCCGCGGGCCGAGGTGGATGGGCCACGGGCTGGTCAGACCGGCACAGCCCATGGCCAGTGGCCCGCCCACCAAAAAAAATATTTATTAAAATGATTAATAAATAAATTAAGTAAGTTAAAAATTTGTAATTAATATAATTTATAATTTTAATAATAACTTTTAACTTGTTAACTTATTAACTTTTCATATAAATTTCTAATTAATTGAATTAAATATC
>JAOSBN010000009.1:19305936-19353438 GCA_027563595.1 Erythroxylum suave
TAGAAATTTAAGCATTGGACAATGGTTGGGTTTGTGTTGAACCTCTCCACGTTCGACACAAACCCAACCACACCGAAAGGAAACGAGAGGTAAGGAAGAAGAAAAATTGAAGGGAAACCTTTCATACCTTTCACCGTTTAGGACGAACAAGGAACTAGAAGGAGAGCTGTAGGAGTTGGAAGCTGGGAGACGGTTTGCGAGTTCAGAGACAGAGATAAAGATAGACGAAGACAGAGAGACGGCAAGAAAAAGTGAGAAAGAAACGCACAAATTCTAGGTTAAAAATTGAGGGCATTTTGGACATTTCACATACCAGGTAAGTTTATGTCTCCGTCCCCGCGTCCCTGTGCCACAGTCACGAGAAAGACAGGTTTTTCATATCTCTGTCTCCGGAGTCGGGACAAATTTCGGGGGAGACAGCAACCAAACAGCGAGGGGGGCGGGACTTTTGTGTCCCTGTCATCTGTCCCCACCCATGGGGACAGCAACCAAACACTGCGTTAGGAACTAGAAACTACGTGACACGATTTTTCTTTATATTATTATTTATAAACAAATTTAAATATTTTCTTATAAAATATTCAAAACACATATATTTATAATCCAAAAGTAACATTTTACATATGAATAGATATTTGCTAAACATAACTTTGAAATATATATTTATTTAAAATTTTCGATACAAATTTTTATCTAAAATCAATTATTTTTATTGGATGAATAAATTCAGAATTTGTGTAACTATCCCACTAACATAATAGTTTATGATAAAAGATAAATTACTCTCATCTATATTTATTATGTATTGTAAAAATATTAAATCTGATTTTAAATTTATGAAATATAAAATTTATTATGAAAATTAAACTATTACATAAAATTTTAAAAATTTAACATGAAATTATTTTTTAAAATTAAAAATTGGAGAGTAAGTATTGAAGATTCTAGTCTTACATTTGTAAAACTAAGAAAGCTTAACAAAATAAGTACTATCAAGTAACCTTAATATCTACACCTAGTTTTGCGTGAGGAGATCTAGGTAATTGTGAAATAGTAAAGCTAGTGGAAGAAGATGAATCGTGAACAGTCGCTAATGCGTAGTACCAATAAATTTCTTCTTTTTTATATGCACAGTTCTCCACTTTGCTTCATTGCATATCTTTAGTTATAGTCTTCTTTCCATATCTTCCAATTCCTCTGCTTAAATACTAATAGGTAAATGACCATTGCTCTTTGTTTAAATTCTAATTTTTCAGCTTACACATATCATAGATGTTATTTAGTTTGATACGTGAGTTTTTTTTTTACCAATACTCTATTACTATAAACTTGACGGACTCCTCTGACCATCGAACAACTCATGGAACTACTCTTTCTGACCATCGATTCCAACTCTCTTTGTTACTATAAACTTGACATACCTATTAACTTTGAATGGGTTAATAGTTTGTTAACTTTGAATGGGTTGACAGACTTATTAACTTTGTTAACTTTGTATCGGGCTAAGAACTTACTCGATGAGACTATGTCAGTGGACAACCCTTGAAACATTATTCTTGATATCCTAAGGAAGATTAATCCTAGTATCTTCATCCATGAAATTGTAAATGGTTCCTACAATGCTCCTTTCTTTGTTACTCAATTCTAAGAAGCTTTGTTTCACTTTTCTGCTTTGTTTGGCATACTAGAAAGTATTGTCCCTCATGATAATCCTCAACAGATGCTGATTGAGAAAGAGATATTTGGTAGGGAAGTCATGAATGTTATAGCTTGTGAGGGATGGGAGAGAGTGGAGAGGTCAGAAACATACAAGTAATGGCAGGTTCATTGCTTAAAGGCAGGATTTGTGCAATAACCTTTTGTTAGGTAGATATTTAGGACTGCATCTGCAAAAGTGAGACGTCTTTACCACAAAGACTTTCTTATCGATGAACATGGCATGTCATTCTTGCAAGGATGGAAGAGATGAATCATATATATCATTTTTTTTTGGAATAAGTGCTAAAAAAGATAAAAACATAACACTCAACATTATTTCTCAAAAAGTCTAATGGCATAAGAAAGTGACTCAAAGATTTTTTTTTTCTTGATTTTTCTACTTGTTGACTTCATTAATTTTTTCTTACAATTTGTTTTAGTTGCATATGTTACTTGTTCCTAATATGTATTTATTTTTAAAATTGAAAGATGGTTAAAATTGGTAAGTATATGACAAACTGCAAGATGGTTAACAATGGTAGATCTTTATCAAACATGGATGAGAACAAATCAACCTAGTATGGTAGAGAAGTTGGAAGCTATAAACGATCTTAATCAACAATCCATCAATGCAATTGGAACTTCAAATAATGTACCTAGCTTAGAAGGACAAGTTATTAGAACTAGTAATGTGATCTTCATAATTATATGATTGTGCATTTAAAATTTTAATACAATATTTTATATGTAGCACCCCACTTTTGCAAGTCACGCACTCGACATTCTGAGTGATATCCGAGTGCGTACCTCGCGAGGGTAGCATGGTAGAAAAAACAATTTGTTAAGCACTCGAAACTCAGTACAAATTTTAAAAAAAATCACTCACGTGTGCACAAATCACTAATCAAATTCAGGCCTATATTGTTATTTCATAAACATAGAAATCACAATTATTATTACACTGTGGTCACTCTCATTCAAAACATTTCTAATTTTAGAAGTTTTTACATACAGAAAATTATATAGAAATAGCAAAATACGTAAATTGATACAAAAAAAAGTACAAATGTAGACGTGATCTGATCCCGACCTCTATCTCTTACTTGAATATAGTGGCTATACTCCTGTTTACCTGACGGGGTAACTCTTCTGAGCTTAAAACAATATTGCAAATTTTGGGTGAGTTTTACAAAGTCAGTGAGTGACCATCCTTGATGGCTCACTCAATCACATAAACATACAGCTCATAAAATCATGTGGTTCACCTCATATCTTTAATTCATCATGTTGATAACATACACTTGATCAGTCATTTCACGTTTTACATCCAATACATATCGCATTAAAAATTTATTCAAACCATTATAGTCATTCATATCAGGCATATGCAGTGTACATGAGACTCACTTTTATTTATTATTTTCATTGTAACCGAGTGCCTTTTTATCTAGCCCATATCCTTTAGTGGATACAGGACTGTATCGGATGCTGTCCCATATCCTTTAGTGGATACCGGGTAAATTCACAATTGAGCCTGAGGCTCTTATGACAGTCTGAGTTTTAAGCTCTTTATACCGGTGACTCCAGTCACAACTTTCTTTATCTTTCATGCATTCATTTATTGGAATGCTTCACATTCTCATATTCTCAATCAATCATATTCACATTGATCTTTGGACCTTAGTCCGACATTCAGAGATCACATTTAGAAGCACTTAGTTCTTCATGTTCATATACAACTAGCACTTCAATATTGCATTCATGCATCACAAGTCTCGGACCTTCAATGTCCATAATTCAACAATCAGATCACGTTCATAAATGGTTCAAATCAAAACAAACAATGAAATGAGACCATCTAAGTCAAGTCACAGTACTCTCCAGATTAGAAATCGCTTCAAAGATTTGGAAACATATGAATGTGAACATTTCTCCTGCACATCAAAATTATGCAATACACATATTGCACTCATATTAATAATTGCACAATTATAAGTATTCCTTTATGCACAAATGTGTATGTGGAATATGTACAATGCATGCTCAATGACAATACCAGGTATCTTTCCATTATTTTCGTCACATTATCAATCATATATCAAAATGCACCTAAGTATCATTTGTACGTAGGGTTTATAACTCAAATAAACACTTTGAATCTAATTTCATAACCCATTGAATCATTTCATATTTTTTTCCAAAAGCTGGCTTTTGGCTCTACTGTTCTTGATCGTTTAGAAAATGAAAATTTGGTAATACTTTCTTCTAGAAAGTTTTTCTCCTATCTCTTAAGTTTCTAATGAAACCAAGATCATTCAATTTGGTTTATTATTGTATGAATTATGCTCAAAATAGTATAGACTAAGCACATTTGAAATTTAACTAATGCATAATCATGCTGTCAAGTTGTACAACTCATATCTCTTAATTACAATATCCAAAAATTACAAAATTTATACCAATTGAAAGCTAAGAGAATACAATACAACTTTTGTGAAGACACTTTTGTCTGAGTCGGCCTACATCAATACAGTTTATTCAATAACAACAGGACATGACTTCTATCTCGGGTAGTGTTATAGCCTAAGCCAAGACTCAATTTCAGGACAGATTTTGAGACCCTTAAAGACTGAATTAAAATTCTGTTTCTTCAGAAAATTTGTATTAATATTTCTCTAGATTACTAAAAATCAATAATTATTCATTTGGATATATACAGATCAAGATATTGTCAAACTACAGAAGCATGTTCAGTGAAAATACTCAAGTTATGAAATTCCAAAACTCCTCATCAATTTCATCTCAAATCTATCATTCAATCTCATAAAAAATGATTTTAGATGGTTATAATTTTTTTTGGAGATATAGAAATATTTGTTTCTAGTCTATTGGTTAAAATTCCATCTCATTTGGAGGTCGGGAGAAGATGTTATGGTCAAAAGAATGAAAGGTGTTCAAAACAGTCCCTCCTTTTTCAAAGTCGCAATCGTGCACGTGCACGATCGCAACTTTCTTCATTCAACAGCAGAGTTGCAACCATGCTGAGGCATGATTGCAACTTCCCTCTTGCCTTGAAGGTGTCACAATCATGCTAATGCACGATCGTGACCTGTTGTTTTCTTCCTTCTTCCAATTGCACATCCTTCTTCTCTTCTTCCTTTCATTTCTTAATTCCTCCATTTCTATCTTACATCCCCATTTTCATTTCACCATTCCATCTCCCATTCAACCCAACACATTCAAAAATAGATCAAAAATAAAAAATCAACACCAAATATAAAAAACATCACATATTCCTACATCTTCTTCATTTTTGCGTTTCTTCACTTTCATTTCTTTTTCAGATTTTCTCACTTTTATCTTATTCAATTAACATATATGACACTTAAACCAACTCTTCCACTTCCATTTCAGCTCACCACAACTCAAACAAATAAAAAATCCAAGATTCAATATAAACATAAAAAATTCGTATATTCATTCGCACAATTTCCAGTTTCTGCATGTTTTCATTTTTTCCCTCTTCTGTATCTTCCTATTTTCATTAACATATAATATTTACATCCTCTCTATATCATGACTTCACCTAATCCTTTTTCCTTATCTTTCAACTCCTTTTAATTCATTTATACAAACAACCCAATATCCACGTATATACAGTGAAAACCAAACCATAAACGTCTTTCACAAAACAAAACAGAGTATATATATACTGATCCATTACCATGAATTTCTGCAACCTTTCTAAACACGGTTTCATTGATTTTTCAAGATCAAAATTCACTTTAGTACTATTAAGATATTTTGACCCTCAACTATGCAGAAACAACATACCCATATGTCCATCCTTCATTCACTGAATACATGAAAATTGATGTCATTTTAAAGACTATATTAATTTCACTGTACCCCTCAGAAAAAACCATACAATACTTACTTGTTTTTAGTCCAACCCTTCAAATTCATATGCAACCTTGTCAACAAGCTTTTCAATGATGAAGAACATGGAAGAGAATTTTCGGTGTTGAACAACAACTTCATTATTCTTTCCCTAACCAAAACATGATCTACGTGGATTGCTATTTCACTACCACATGTCACCCTGCATGTAAGCCATTTATCACTTATTTGTGCTACCACATGTCACAATGCTATTGGGCTATGTGTCTCTTATTTTTCCTAGTTCAAAAGTACCCTAAATTTTCAAAAATTTCCTAAAATTCACTAAAAATCCTGAAATAATAATAACACTCTCCATATAAATTTTCAACACAATAATCCAAGATTTGCATTTTAATCGCATTTATAAGTCAATTATACCCGGAAATGTTAAATGAGTGCATGAATGAATTATTGAGATGTGTGCAATAGTCAATTTCATGTGTGTGTATACTAATATTATGCATGAATATGAAATGCCATTTTCTAATATCTTAATAATATTTTTCATATACAAAATTTCTGTGCTCTACCCCTTAATATGGGAACAGGATGTTACAACTCTCCCCCCTTAATAAATTTCATCCTTGAAATTTTTGTCCGAATCATCAAAAACATGTGCAGGGGTAATGTTTCATCCGTTTCCCATCTAACTTCATCGCTCGAATAATTTCTTCCAATTTACTATAGTCGATGGCATCGCTTAATCTTTCAATTACTTATTCAGATGTCCTTCTCTCTCTTAATTAATGCCTCAATATATCTCATACTTTTTGCATGTTTCACTTCTTGTACTGACAATAAATTTATGTCGAATCATATCAATATTTCTAAAGATACTCATGTAACATAGTGTGGATCTAATATATCTTTGATGGTGAGAAAAACTTAAGTTAGTGGTCCTATGCTCTCAATGACTTCATATGGATCAATATAATTTAGGCTTAGCTCCCCTTTTGACAAACTTAAGCACACCTTGCCAAGGTGCTACTTTCAAAAACACTTTATCTATCTCTTTATATTCCATATCTTTGGTGTTGATCTACCTAACACGTTTGTCTCTCTTGAATCACTTAACTTCTACTATAGATTCATTTCACTTATCAATAGCATCTCGAATCAATTCTAGCCTTTAACTATTCTTAGGCCTTCTTCATCTCAATATAAAGGTGGACAACTCATTTTGTCGTATATGCCTCATACAACTTTAAATTCAACCTGTCAATTATACAGTGTATGGTCAAACTAAAACTACAGTGACAATGATTGTTATAGTCAAATTCAATCAGAACTGCATATTGATCTCATATTCCTCGAACCTCCACAATATAAGCTCTAAATATATATTTCCAATAGTTAAGACTGTTGGCAAATCAAACATTCATGCACACCTTCAATTGCTTGTTTCTTCATCCATGACCACTAAATGTTATCTCAGCATATGGCTACCAGGATGTATAACATCAGTTGTGATGTATGATTCCTTCAAATCTCTTTTCTCAATCATTATATCAGGTAGACATAATCCTTATTTCAATTTTAGTGTATCATTTCTCCAATTCAACTTAAAATTCAAATTCATTTTCAATTTCTCAATTTGATTTCACAATTTTTGAATACTCACTTTGGGCTTTTCTAGTCCTTCCATTCAAAACTGATCTTAATTTCAATGTAGCTAATGACTCTTCATTTTGCCCCTATTCAACTCAATTATTTTATGCTTTTTATCACACTAGATTAGTAACCCCAATATCTGAAATTGTGCTACGCTAGCTATTGGATTTTCTGTTCATTGCATCATATATAACACTAGCTTTACTGGGTAATACTCATCTATACTTCATAATCTTCAAGTAACTATGTCCATTGTCTTAGTCTTGTATTAAATTCTTTCTGACTCAATCATATATTAAACTTTAACGATCTGCATATTAATATACACCTAAAATGGTTCACTGTACATATAATGTCTCAAAGTTCTTAAAGCAATTACTATTGTGGCAAATTCTAAATCATGTATCAATTAGTTAACTCATAAGAATTTAATTGTCTCGATGCATATAAAATCACCTTATTATACTGCATTGGATTACATCCTAATCTTCGGTGTGAATCATTATTATAAATTACAAAATCTCCAATCTAGACAGAATAAGTAACATCGATGATGTAATCAATTGGTTTTTTTAATTCCTTATAAATTCATTTTCTTTTTACATTCATTGGTCCATCTAAATGACACATTTTTCTCAGAAGTTTTCTTGGTTCAACATTACCTCTTCTTTCTTTGGGTTTACTAATATTCCATGTTCAGATATTATATAACCCAACATATTACTTAATAGAGCTGATATTCACTCTTATCGAATTTGGCATCTAATTATTTTTCCTTCATGATAACTAAGGCTAACCTCAAGTGTTCAAATTGTTCTTATCAACTTTTAAATTACATTCCATATATCATCTATGATCACAGTCACTATTCAATCTAAATAAAATTGAAACACTTTATTCTGCATTGCCTAGACTACTATCTGGGGCATTCATCAACCCAAAAAGTTATCGTTAACACTAAGTATACCCTCAACTAGTCCTCGAAGTTCTTGAATAACTAATTTCTCAAATGAGGTAATATTATTTCATGATTTTCTCAATCTCTCGATTGACTTCTTTTCTCAAATGAATTTCTCCATTCATTCGAATTCCATGTTTTCTTATCGACTTATTCTAGTGTTTATCCATTCATGATTATTCCTCCACACATTTCAATTTAGTCACATGTCTCAATTTTCTAAACATAACCATCATATCTAACTTGCATCTCCCAAACATATTTGCATAGAATATAGTGTGGACCTAAATTTTTCCTCACATTAGCAATAGTGTTACCTCAATTTCAAGAATCCAATCACATAATTGGATATTTTACATCAAACCGAATGCATGTAATCTCAAGAGCATATTCAACTTCTTATACTTGAGTCTCAGTCAGAAATGGGACCCCAATATTCACTTCTGATTTGTTCCATCATCGTTCGTTCTTAAAAGTAGACCATCTAGTCTACTTAACCTAATTTGGTGAAATTCTTCTCGAAAGAAGATTTCTCGCTACCATCATCTATACTGCTCACGAAATCCTTATCAATCAAATATTTTCTTCATTGCTTATTACTCATCTTTAATTCCTCGCGAAGATCAATTTTGACTATTCATAATATCTCAATATGATCAATTTCTATCATACTTTACATGGTCAGAATACTATTTATAATAAAGTTTAGTGAAGCAATAATCACATCCATTTACTCTTATACTTTGACATTTATTCTCAAGATCACTACATCTTATTTCGAGATGTATTTCTGACAATTCACCAATTAATAACTTGTCATAAGGATTCGTTAATCTCAATTGATTCTGGAGAACACTTCCCCTTTTGCCCCTAGCTGCGATTGTGGGGATTCTACTACGATCGTGACAGAACCAATTAATCTCAACCACAATTGTGGGAACTATACCATGATCGTGCCTTTCTTCTTTTTCCTCTAATCCATCACACGTAGTAACATCATTTACACTGTCAATCTATCCCCAAGTGATCATTATAAACGCTTTCCTGCATTACTTTGATTCATCTTAAAATTTTAACTGTAGGGATTAAAACTTAAAAACATCCAATAAGCCATGAACACTTCCTATCTCATATCCAAGTATATGATACATATTTGTTTAATGTCATCATTTGTCAAGGTAATCACATTACCCAACATACATTCATAATAACAATTTAACTTAACATAGGGGACTTTTACTTACCTCGTTATCATTCATCTCATCTTCCAATTATCCTTTATTATAACTTTCATACGTATATTCTCAATCAATTCAGAATTATAGAAGCATAGTCATCATGAAGCTATTTTCTCAATTCACTGACATACTCTTACGCTAAATCATAACTCTTATCATATTAATCAACTAACCATTTCAAGTCTAATTTCAACCTCTCTAGGTTATAGAAAGAATCAGCTTTTTTTTTCAACCTTTCTTATACACTTTAATTCTTTTTTCATTTATACTCATATCTCTACTTCTCAGTCAATTCACAAAGATATATATATATATATTTCATATCATTATCAATTCATAGATACACAACCACAACAAAATTCTAATATCATACTCGATGATACAACCACAACGATAAATACTCTGAACCTTTCTCTATCATATCAAACCATGTACTATTTTTTTATTTCTAAATATCCAAAAAATTCCATTTTCTCACATTTTGACAAATCATCAATGTTCTTATTACTTCTTACAACTCAGTTCTTAATGAATGCTCATGCATGTGACTCGTGCATATGCGACTTAGACTAGGGATCAGTTGCTATAGCTGACTATGACATATCTAAAATGCATATACTTTGACACATATCTTGAAAAATGCCCATGTAAGATACAAAATCTAGGCTCTGATACCAAATTGTAACACCCCACTCTCGCAAGACACGTACCTGAAATCCTAAGTGATATCTGAGTGCGTACCCCACAAGGTTGGCATGCTAGAACAATCAATTGTTCAAACACTTGAAACTCAACACAAATTTTAAAAAAATTCACTCACGTGTATGGAAATCACTAATCAAATTTAGGCCTATATTGTTATTTCATAAATATCGAAATCACAATTATTATTACACTTTGATCACTCTCATTCAAAAAATTTCCAATTTCAGAAGTTATTATATACAAAAAACTAAACGGAAATCGCGGAATACACAAATTGATACAAAAATAAAAAAAGTGTAAATGCAAATGCAAATGCAAACTAATCCCGACCTCTATCTCTTACTTGAATGCAGTGGCTATACTTCCGATTGCCTAATGGGGTAACTCTTCTGAGCTTTAAAAAAAAATTGCAAATTTTGGGTGAGTTTTGCAAAGTCAATGAGTGACCATCCTTGATGACTCACTCAATCACGTAAACATACATCTTATATAATCATGCGGTTCACCTTATATCTTTAATTCATCATGTTGAATAACAGACACTTGATCAGTCATTTCACATTTTACATCCAACACATATCTCATTAAGAAATATTTAAACCATTATAATCATTCATATAAGCCATATGTAGTGCATATGAGACTAACTTTCATTTATTATTTTCATGGTGATCGAGTGCCTTTTTATCTAGCCTATATCCCCTAGTGGATACCGAGTTGTATCGGATGTAGTGGATACTGGGTACACTCACAACTAAGCCTGAGGTTTTTATCACAATATGAGCTTTAAGCTCTTTATACCGGCGACTCTGGTCACAACTGTCTTTATCTTTCATGCATTCATGTATTGGAATGCTTCACATTCTCATATTCTCAATCAATCATATTCACATTGATCTTTGGACCTTGGTATGGCATTCAAAGATCATATTTAGAAGGACTTATTTCTTCATGTTCACACATAAGTAGCACTTCAATATTGCATTCATGCATCACAAGTTTCGAACCTTCAGTGTTCGGAATTTAACAATCAAATCACGTTCATAAATGGTTCAAATCAGAACAAACAATGAAATGAGACCAAATAGGTCGACTCACAGTATGCTCCAAATTAGTAATTGCTTCAAAGATTTGGAAACTTCTAAATGTGGACATTTATCCTACACATCAAAATTATGCAATACACACATTGCACACACATTAATAATTGCATAATTATTAGTATTCCTTTAAGAACAAATTGTTAATTATTTTCTCAAACATATGTCAAAAATGGAAACCAACACAAAATGTCAAAAATGGAATCAAATCACCAAAAGTAGAATGCATCCACCGAAAGTGGAAAAACACTTTCGATGGATATATGAATTGGCCAGCTATAACCCATTGGCTTCTCTATATAAGAGAAGCAGTAGCAGCGAAGAGAGATGAGAGAAAAAAAAGGCTAAAGGGAGAGAGAAGAGGAGAGAAAGAGTTGCACCAAGAGAGAGAAAATAGCAAAGAGTTATTCAGGAGAGAGATAGAAATTCTCTCAAATTGTCTTTGGTTTTGTATTTTTTAGTTTTTTTTCTCTTCCTAGTATGAGTGTTATGAGCTTTGGTTAATTTGGTTCTTTAAGAAATTGAGTGATAAACACTATTGTATTCTCTCATTGATTATAGTGAAATACTCCATCGTCTCCAAACTGGACGTAGACTGCCAAACTAGTATAAAAAGCTTGGTGTTCTTGTTGTTGTTTTATTTTTCACTCCAAATTGATTAACGTTTCCACACAACAAGTGGTATCAGAGCTCTAGTTTTTTTCGACTAAGGTGTTGTAGGAGTGAAAATCTGTTGGAGCTACAATTCGTAAGCAGTGTCGGTGTTATAGTTCGTAAATAATGTCGGTGCTACAGTTCGGTGAGCAGTGTTGTGCTACAATGCTATGAATAGTATTGGCGCTATAGTTTTGAGAACAGTACATGTTTGTGAATAGTGGTGAGTAGATGGCTGGAGATAAAGATGAGCCCGTTAAGGAGAGGGAGTCGATATCTTCATCGTTAACACCTACATCTAATCGCTACTACGAGGTTAGAGGTTGATAAATTTAATGGCTCTAATAATTTTGGTATGTGACAATAAGAAGTTATGGATGTGTTGTATCAACAAGAGTTGGACATGGTTCTGGAAGATAAACCCAAAAATATGGATGACAAGTAGTGGACACATTTTAATCTCTATACTTGTGCCTCTATTTGATCATTCCTTGATAAGGAGTTGAAATACCCTTATATGAAGGAAACTTCTGCTAAGGAGTTATGGACGAAATTAGAGGAAAAGTATATGACTAAGAGCACAGAAAATCAACTCTTCTTGAAGAAGCGGCTTTTCTGATTTTAGTATCGTCCAAGTATTTCTATGCAAGAACACATTAATGATTATAATAAAATACTTGCTGATTTAGCAAACCTTGATGTGAAAATTCCTGACAAGGATAAGGCACTATGTTTGTTAAATTAATTGCCTGACAATTATGATCATTTGACAACTACTTTGTTGTATGGAAAATCCAAGGTGAAACTTGACGAGGTTTCTGCGGCATTGGTGAATCATGAGTGTCGTAAGAAGGAACAAAAGACTCATAATTCACAAATTGAGGCACTCACTACAAAGGGGTGAATAGAGGAAAGAAAACATAGGAAGCGAGGAAAATCTCGTTCAAAATCACGAAGGAAGTTTCCTGCTAAAGATGAATTTGCCTTTTTTCATCAAAAGGGTCATTGGAAGAAAGACTGCCCCAAATTGAAGAACAAAGGGAAGGAGAAAGTTGGTTTTGTAGCAAATGTTGCAAAATCTGGAGATGACGATTTCAAGTTTGCTTTGGCTAGTTCATTTATTGATGGTCACTCAAAGGAGTGGATTTTGGATTTAGGTTGTACCTATCATATGTGACCCATTCGAGAATGGTTCTTTAGCTTTAAGGAGTTGGATGGTGGAGTTGTTTTGATTGGATATAATAATTCTTGCAAAGCACAAGGGATAGTTAGATGCATGATGGAATAGTTAGACAATTGAGTGATGTTCAGTATATACTAGATACGAAGAAGAAACTTATTTCATTGGGAGCATTGGAATCTAAAGGTATCATCATCACCATGGAGGGTGGAGTTCTTAAAGCTGTGTACAGGGCACTAGTCGTGATCAAAGGTATAAGATGAAATAACTTGTATTTCTTGCAGGGGAGTACAGTTATTAGTGGAGCAGCTGTCACTGAAGTCGTTGACACAGATAGCTATAACACTACGAGGTTATGGCATATGCATCTTAGGCATGCTAGTGAAAAAGCGTTGCAATGATTAGTGAAGCAAGGCTTATTGAAAAGTGCAAAGGCATGTAAATTAGAATTTTGTGAAAACTGTGTACTAGGTAAGAAAACTAGAGTAAAATTTGGCACTACTATTCACCATACTAAAGGCATTCTAGATTATGTTCACATTGATGTTTGGGGACCTTCCAAGAATGCATCTTGGGGAGGTAACCATTATTTTGTCCCCTTATTGATGAATTCTCTAGAAAAGTTTGGGTGTACACTTTGAAACATAAAGATGAAGTCTTGAAGATATTCCTAAAGTGGAAAAAGATGATTGAAATCCAAAGCAGTCGAAAGATCAAGACTCTTAGATCAGACAATGGTGGTGAATACAAGTCTGATCCAATTTTAAAAGTTTGTCAAGATGAGGGTATTGTGAGGCACTTCACAGTTAGGGAGACACCGCAACAAAATGGGGTAACAGAGCGCATGAACCGTACTTTGCATGAGAAAGTCTGGTGTATATTGTCTACTGTCAGTTTAGGCAAGGCATTTTAGGCTGAGGCAATTACTATGTAAGCCATCTTATTAATCGATTGCCTACTGTTGCAAATGAGGGCAAAACACCCATAGAGGTATGGTATGGTAAACCTTGTACTGATTACAAATATTTACATATATTTGGTTGTCCTACTTACTATCATGTCAAGGAAAGCAAGTTAGATCCAAGAGCAAAGAAAGCTCTATTTATGGGCTTTAGCATTGGCGTGAAGGGATACCGACTCTGGTATCCAGATGAGAAGAAATTTGTTGTAAGCAGAGATGTGACTTTTGATGAGGCTGCTATAGCTTATCAGAACAAGCATGAAGGGGAAATTAAAGCTACCAAGACCATGAGTAGTTTCAAACAAGTGGAGTTACTGAAGACTCCAGTTGTTCCAGTAAAGTCTGATGTTATAGACATTAATCCTACAATTGATTTTGATGATGAAGACAAGGATAATGAAGAGGAGGTACCTACCCAAGAGCCTCTACAACAAGAAGATTCTATTGCAACCAAAAGATCAAGAAAAAAATTCGAAAGCTTGCTCGGTTTACTGATATTGTGGCATATGCACTTCCTGTTATTAAAGATGATATTCCATCCACCTATAAAGAAGCTATCAGGAGTTCAGAGAGCATGGAGTGGAAAAAATCTATGGATGAGAAGATTAGATCTCTTCATAAAAATAAGACTTGGAAGTTAGTCCAGTTAAAAAAAAGGAAGAAAGAAATTGGTTGTAAATGGGTGTATGCTAAGAAAATGGAATCTTTGGGAAAGACAATGTAAGACTCAAAGCCAGATTGGTAGCTAAAGGCTATGCTCAAAAGGAAGGCATTGACTACAACGAGGTATTCTCTCCTACAGTAAAACATTCTTCTATTTGTATTTTGTTGGCTTTGGTTGTGGAATTTGACCTTGAGTTAGCTCAACTTGATGTCAAGACGACGTTCTTACATGGTGATTTGGAGGAAAATATTTTTATGTCTCAGCCAAAAGGGTTTTACGGTTGCTGGGAAAGAAAATTAGGTTTGCAAATTAGAAAACTCATTGTATGGTTTAAAAAAATCTCCAAGACAAAGGTACAAGTGATTTGATAGGTTTATGATCTAGTAGAAGTACACAAGAAGTCACTATGACTGTTGTGTATACTTTTGCAAATTACGAGACGGAACCTTTATTTATCTACTTTTATATGTTGATGATATGCTTATAACATGTAAAAGCAAAGTGTAGATTGAAAGATTGAAGACCCAACTGAGTAATGAATTTGAGATGAAGGACTTGGGAGAAACTCAGAAGATACTAGGTATGGAAATTAAGAGAGATAGAGTAAAAGGCAAGATTGGTTTATGTTAGAAGCAGTATTTGAAAAAGTTACTATAACGTTTCAGGATGAATGAAAATTCAAAATTGGTTAGTACATTTCTTGCTCCTTATTTCAAACTTAATGATTCTTTGTTTTCTAAGACAGATGAGGAGAGTCATTACATGGCTCAAATTTCATATGCAAGTGTTGTTGGTGGTTTGATGTATGCGATGGTCTATACTAGGCTTGATATTTCGCAAGCCGTTAGTATTGTTAGTAGATATATGCATAATCTAGGAAAAGGGCATTAGCAAGCTGAGAAATGGATTTTACAGTATATTATAGGTACTGTGGATGTTGGTTTATTATTTCAGCAAGATGAAGTTACTGGTCAATGTGTTATTGGATACATGGATTCTAATTATGCAGGTGATTTGGACAAGCGTAGGTCCACTACAAGTTTTGTATTCACTCTTGTTGGAGGTCTAGTGAGTTGATCAACTTTGCAATCTACAGTTTCTTTGTCGACTACTGAGGCAAAATACATAACAGTAATAGAAGCTATTAAAGAAGCCATCTAGCTTCAAAGGTTGCTTGATGACTTAGGGGTCTAATAGAACCATGTGAATGTTCATTGCGACAGTTAGAGCGCTATTTATTTAGCAAAGAATTAAGTTCATCATGCACATACGAAACACATTAATGTGAGGTTCCATTTTGTTCATGGAATTATTGATAAGAGAGATATTCTTCTTTAGAAGATTGGGACCACTGACAATCCTGCTGATATGTTGACAAAACCAGTTTCATTACTTAAGTTTAAGCATTACTTAGACTTGATTGGCATTTGTAAAATTTGTTGATTGCCCCATAGGGGATTGGGGGACGACCATTGGGAGTTCCACTTTAAAGATTTAAGCCAAGGTGGAGATTGTTGATTATTGTCTTAATCATGAGTAAAAAATGGAAACCATCACAACAAGTCAAAAGTGGAAACAAATCACTGAAAGTGGAATGCATCCACGGAAAATGGAAAAACACTTTCGGTGGATGCATGAATTGGCTAGCTATAACCCACTGGCTTCTCTATATAAGAGAAGTAGTAGTAGCCAAGAGACATAAGAGGGAAAAAAAGAGCCTAAAGGGAGAGAGAAGAGGACAAAAAACCTACACCAAGATAGAGAAAATAGCAAGTAGTTATTCGGGAGAGAGAGAGAATTCTCTCAAATTGTCTTTGGTTTTGTATATATTTTCAGTTTTTTTCTCTTCCTAGTATGAGTGTTGTGAGTTTTGGTTAATATGGGTCTTTGAGAAATTGAGTGATAAACACTATTGTATGCTCTCATTGATTATACTAAAATACTCCATCATCTCCAAACTAGACTTAAGCATTGCCGAACTAGTATGAAAATCTTAGTGTTCTTATTGCTGTTTTATTTTTCACTCCAAATTGATTAACGTTTCCGCATAACACAAATGTGTATGTGGAATATGTACAATGCATACTTAATGACAATCCCAGGTATCTTTTCATTATTTTCATCACATTATCAATCATATATCAAAACTTACGTAAGTATCATTTGTACGTAGGTTTTATACCTTAAATAAACACCTTGAATCTAATTTCATAACCTAATGAATCATTTCATATTTTTTTCCAAAAGCTGGCTTTCGGCTTTATTGTTCTTGATCATTTAGACAAGGAAAATTTGGCAATAATTTCTTCTAAAAAATTGTTCTCCTATCTCTTAAGTTTCTAATGACACTAAGATCATTCAATTTGGTTTATTATTTTATGACTTATGATGAAAACACTGTGGACTAAGCACATTTGAAATTTAGCTAATGCTTGATCATGCTGTCAAGTTGTACAACTTATATCTCTCAATTCCAATATTCAAAAATTACAAAATTTATACCAATTTAAATATAAGAGAATAAACTACAACTTTTGTGAAAAAAATTAACTGATTTGGCCTACATCAATACAGTTTATTCAGTAACAATAGGATATGATTTTTGTCTCGGGTAGTGTTACAGCCTAAGCCAAGACTCAATTTCAGGCCAAATTTTGAAATTCTTAGAGACAGAATTAAAATTTTATTTTTTTATACAATTTGTCTTCATATGTCTTTACTTTATTACAAAGTAAGAATCATTTCATGTGGACATTACAGATCAAGATATTGTCAAAATATTGGGGCATGTTCAGTGAAAATACTCCAGTTATCAAATTCTAGAACTCCTCATAAATTTTGTCTCAAATTTATCACTCATTCTCATCAAAATGATTTCAGATGGTTATAACGGTTTTTTGGAGATATAGAAAAATGTGTTTCGAGTCTATTGGTTCAAATCCCATATCATTTGGAGGTCGGGATAAGAAGTTAGGTCAAAAGAATGAAAGGTGTTCGAAACAGTCCCTCTTGTTTTAGAGTTTTAGAGTCGCGATTGTCCACGTGCACGATCGTGACTTTCTTCATTCAATAGTAGAGTTGTGATCGTGCTAAGGTAGGATTCCGACTTCTCTCTTGCCTCAAAGGTGTCACAATCATGCTAATGCACGATCGCGACCTGTTGTTTTCTTCCTTCTTCCGACTGCACATCCTTCTTCTCTTCTTCTTTTCATTTCTTAATTCCTCCATTTCTAACTTACATCCCCATTTTCATTTCACCATTCCATCTCCCATTCAACCAAGCACATTCAAAAACAAATCAAAAACCAAAAATTAACACCAACTATCAAAAACATCACATATTCCTACGTATTCTTCATTTCTGCGTTTCTTCACTTTCATTTTTTTTTCAAATTTTCTCACTTCTATTTTATTCAGTTAACACATATGGCACTTAAACCAACTCTTCTACTTCCATTTCAGCTCATCACAACTCAAACAAATTAAAAATCCAAGATTCAATATAAACATAAAAAATTTGTATATTCATTCACACAATTTCCAATTTCTACATGTTTTCATTTTTTTCTCTTCTATATCTTTCCATTTTCATTAACACTTAATATTTACATCCTCTCTATATCACGACTTCACCTAATCCTTTTTCCTTATCTTTCAACTCCTTTTAATTTATTTATACAAACAACCCAATATCCACGCATATACAGTGGAAACCAAACCATAAACGTCTTTTACAAAACAAAACAGAGTATATATATTGATCCACTACTATGAATTTCTACACCCATTCTAAACACGGTTTCATTGATTTTTTAAGATATTTTGACCCTTAACTATATAGAAACAACACACTCATATGTTCATCCTTCATTCACCAAATACATGAAGATTGATGTCAATTTAAACACTATATTAATTTCGTTGTACAACGCAGAAAAAAACATATAGTACTTACTTGTTTTTAGTCTAACCCTTCAAAATCACATGCAACCTATTCAACAAGCTTTTCAATGATGAAGAACATGGAAGAGAATTTTCGATGTTGAACAACAACTTCATTATTCTTTCCCTAACCAAAACATGATCTACGTGGATTACTGTCTCACTGCCACATGTCACCATGCACATAAACCATTTATCACTTATTTGTGCTACCACATGTCACAATGCTATTGGGCTATTTGTCTCTTATTTTTCCTAGTCCAAAAGTACCCTAAATTTTAAGAAATTTCCTAAAATTCAACAGAAATCCCGAAATAATAATGACACTCTCCAAATAAATTTTCAACCCAATAATCCACGAGTTGCATTTTAATCACATTTATAAATCAATTATACCCAAAAATGTCTAATGAGTGCATGAACAAATTATTGAGATGTGTGCAATAGTTAATTTCACATGTGTGTATACTAATATTATGGATGAATATGAAATGCAATTTTCTAATATCTCAATAATATTTTTCATATACGAAATTCCCACGCTCTACCCTTAATATGGGAACGAGATGTTACATTATATGTCTATTAATTTTTATTTTTAAATAGGAAATGTAAATTCTAAAAAAGGTGGACGAGGACCAATAATTAATGCTAGACTTGCCAAGAAGAAAGCTGAAGGAAAACAAATTGATGTTCAATTTCCTTCCTCGTACTATAAGGTTTATGGTAAACATGCTAGCCTTTTTAAGTTGGAAGTTACTATATGCATTCGGCAACTTGCACCAGTTCGTGTTTCTAGTTGGAAAGAGATTAATGAGGATGATAAGAAGGCAATGTGGTTATTTTAAAGGTATTACACTTTTTTTAATTGCAATAAAGTTTAATTTTGTTGTTGCATTGAATTTGCTTCTTATTTTTCCTAACTATATTTTGTATATGAATTTTAGGATAAATTCAATATCTCAAATAAGGTGCAATCTTATGTGATCCAACAAGTGCATGGACAATATAAAAATTGACATTATCATTTTCGCAAAAGCCATCTCAAGAGCAAAGATTGCCCAAAAGATGTGGAGGAAGGCGATTGGCAATGGTTGATTGAGAATAAATGGAAGACTCTAAATTTTGAGGTAAATTTAAAATTTAAGTACTTTAACTTATTTTGTTAGTTGTTTTCTTTTATTTAAAATAAATAATTTATCAATGTATGGGAGCAAAGTGAAAGAAACACAAGTGATAGGGGAAATCAAGAGATGAAATCAGTTTCTGGTACAAAGTCGATAGTACAAATTGCATATGAGATGGTAAAGTAAAATTTTATTTATTTAAATTAAAATTATATTTTTCTTAAAAATTTTCCAATTAATCATTAACTTTCTTTTTCTTTTCTGTCTTTTTTTCTTTTTAGAAAGATAAAGATTCTGATGGGTAACTCCATGCTGTTGAAGTTTGGAAGGTATTGCGACAAAAGCCCAATGGAACTTGGTCTGCTCCAAATGGAGAAGAAATAATGCTATGAAAATTATAGTCAAATTAGATTTTTTAAATAAAATTTAATATTACTTTACTAAATTTTCAAATTCTTTCTAAATTTGCAGAATAAGCTTCAAGAACAGGGAGAGAAAAATAAAGAAACAAATTTAAGCTATTTTTGCACATTTGGCAAATATTGGAGTAATTCCTAGTTTGTTACACAATTCTTCTGCCTTAATTGAAGATCCATCAAGAACATTAAATACCCTAACTACTCAAGTAAGTTTATAAATTTATAAAATCTAGAATAGTTAGTATCACTTCTTATCATTATCATTATCTTATTATAAAATGCTAGTACTAAATTTATAGCTTAATATTTTATAAACTAATTAACTGATTTTATTTTTTATTTATTTTGTAGGAAACAAGTCAATAGTGAACTTCATCGTGAAGAATAGTCAGGAAATTTTACCTTAGAGAGTTTTAGCTTAAATCAGCACGTAGTAGTTTGAGATAATTGTAATAAATAATTTTCTTGGATATTAAATTTTCCAATTTCATATATTGGAAATTATAATTTTTTACATTTTGGAGATTTTTATATATTTTTTATATACTAATTTTTTTTCTTGTCTAATAATAACTTGGCATTAAAAATCTATATAATTTGTGACAACTTCTATTTTATGGCCACCAATGGAAAAAATTTTGTCGACTAAGTAATTAAATTGTTAAATTTAATAATATTATTTGTGACGAACACAAACACATTAGTGAATATATATTCTTTATTTAGTGACAATATATATTCTTTATTTAGTGAAAAATACGAACACATTAGTGATAAATTTCTTTTACAGCTAATGTAATTTCGTTGTTGAATTGATAATTTTATTTGTGATAATAATAAACCCATTAGCGACGATACTTTTTGTAAGAACTAATTTTCATCTTTGTGACGAAATGATGTTGACACTTTTAAATTAAAATTTTAGTGACTAAGAAGTAATAGACACTGATAAAATTATTATTAATGACTAATATTTTCACTATTTATAATTATTTTAGAGGGAAAAATGTTTTAACAATAAAATGAAGAACGACTTTATTTGTTACGACTTTATATTATTTGTGTTGACAAACTTGTCATAAATATGTAAAGTTGTTGTTACCATATAATGTTGTCACACATTGTATAGGTTTTAGTGTCGGCACTTTATTCACAATACTATAAAGTTTTGTTACGACTTAATTCGACACTACTTTATATTATTTGTGTTGACAAACTTGTCATATATATGTAAAGTTGTTGTTATCATATAGTGTTGTCACACATTGCATAAGTTTTAGTGTCGGCACTTTTTTCTCAATAAAATGCAATTCTGTTACAACTTAGTTTGTCACTACTTTATATCATTGGTGACGACAAAACTTGTCACTATGTAACATTTTTTTGACCACATAATTTTGTCACACATTTCACAAGTTTTATTGTTAGAATTTGTTTCACAAAAGTTTTGCATAATTGTGACCATTTCTTAAATTATTCACTGTTTCATAAATTGAGGTGAGTTACGGAGGTATTTGTGATAGGAGGTGACAACTTCAAATATTGGACACTATTAGTAATAGTGACTAATTTATTGCTTTTAGTGACAACTTTTACTATCACTAAAAATACATTTTCCTATAGTGACTGTAGATCCCTGCCAAACAAGCAAACTATCAGACTTGTAAGCTTGCATCAATACAAGAGCTTCTTTAGATATTTTCAAAACTCCACCTTCAGCTGAGAAATACATTTTCCTATAGTGACTGTAGATCCCTGCCAAACAAGCAAACTATCAAACTTGCAAGCTTGCATCAATACAAGAGCTTCTTTAGAAATTTCAAAACTCCACCTTCAGTTGAGAACTTTCACCCTTGAGAATTGAGAGTGCCTAAGGAGATATGATTTTTCTTCAAATTAGGAACATGTCTAACTCCGTGAGTGTTTTGACGATACCATTATACAATTTGATCTAGATTGTACCTTTACCAACAACTTTATAGGCAACGTTATTACCCATCAAAACACCCACCATCCAATGACTCATAAGTGGAAAAACACTCTTTGTCGGTACTCATATGGTAAGAGCAACTAGAATCTAAAATCCACTCCTTATTAGACTTGACTTTATCTTCTGTGGCTACAAAGATAATTTCCTCATTCTCATCCACTACTATGCTAGCCTCAGTGGTTTTGTTGTTAATCTTCTCATTTTTCTCCTTATTTTTCAATCATAGCAATCAGCCTTTATGTGCCCCTTTTTCTAGCAATAATTACAAGTTTTGTTTCTATGTCTAGATTTTGACCTGCCTTTAGATCTACTTATTTCAAAATCTCTATTTTCATATCTACCCCATACAAATAGTCCCTCTACCTGACCTCCACTAATCTCCTTAGTGATGTCCCTATCAATATGCTCCTTTGACTTTAATGCAGAGTTAATATTATTATATAAGATTGACTCTTTCCGATAAATCATAGTACCACGAAAATATTTAAGATTGACTCTTTACCATAAATCCCATGCCCCACTACATTAATTTTCCAAATTTAGGTGATAATAGTACTTTTAAATTAAAATCTGGGCTGATTTATTTATTACCTATTTTCATAGGTCTACTGGGAGAAGATCCGTACAAACACTTAAAGAAATTCGATGTGGTTTGCGTGGGAATGAAGCCGACGAATGTGACGGAAGAGCAAATTAAACTAAGAGCTTTTTCATTTTCTCTCAAGGATGATGCTCAAGATTGGTTGTCCTATTCAGCCAAAGAAAATGTGCAAACATGGGCTGAAATAAAAATGCTCTTCTTTGAGAAATATTTTCCAGCATCAAGAGTAGCTAACTTTCGGAAAGAAATATGTGGAATTCGATAACATACGTGAGAAACACTCTACGAGTATTAGGAAAGATTCAAGAAACTTTTTGCTAGTTGTCCACACCACCAAATAATAGACCAGCTATTGATTCAATACTTCTACGAAGGTCTTTCACTCACAGATAGGAGTATGATTGACGCTGCAAGTGGTGGCGACTTAGTTGACAAAACAACAACAGCTGCAAGAGACTTGATCGTGAACATGGCTTCTAATACCCAACAACTCGGCATGCGTACTGGGCATGGAACAAAAACTGTGAATGAGGTGAATGTGGCCACATTGGAGAACATATTGGATGACCTTACTTCTTTGGTGCGACAAATTGCAGTTACGAAGAAAGAAGAAGCAAAGGTATGTGGAATATGTTCAATGTTAAGACATTCCACTGATGCATGTCGGGTTTTGCAAGAGGAAAACATAGAACAAGTGAATGCCGGTGGAGGTTTTGCTGGACCGAACCAAAGGAAATATGACCCATTTTCAATCACCTACAATCCAAGATGGTGCGATCACCTGAATTTGCGTTATGGAAATCCTTAAAGGTAGCAAGCAACTATGAATTTCCAGTAGTGTAGACAACTGTATATGCCTCGACAACATCAAAATACAACATCCAATTCTAAATGTAAGACTTCTTTAGAAGATATAGTTCAATCTTTGGCCACTAACACTTTGACATTTCAGTGGAATACTGAAGCAAATATTCAAAATATTGGAAATCAACACAAAAATATTGAAAATCAAACAATCCAAATGGCAACTGCCATAAATGGATTAGAGGCACGAAATTCTGGAAATTTTCCAATACAAATAGAGATCAATCCCAAACAAAGTGCGAAGGCTATCATATTGCCAAGTGGTAAGGAATTGCAGGAACCACTTTCGAAAAATTCTAGAAGAGAGGTAGAAGAAGTAGTAACAAAAATGGCACCTACCTAACTAGAAAAAATGCAATCAACTATGCAAAATATGGTGATTCCACCTTTTTCGATCCGATTTTCCAAAGCAAAGAAGGAAAGTAAGAGAAGGAAATATGGGAAACTTTCCAAAAAGACTAGGAAAATATTCCTCTACTTGATGCAATTAAACAGATTCCACGGTATGTGAAATTCCTTAAGGATATGCATCTCAAAGAGGAAATTAAAATTTGATGAGAAGGTGTAATTGGGAGAGAATGTTTCAGCTATTTTACAGAATAAAAGGCTTCCACCTAAGTACACTAGGTATGTTCACTATCCCATGTCAAATTGTTAATTTGAGAATTGAAAAGGATATGTTGGATTTGGGTGCTTCCATAAATGTTATTCCTTATGATGTTTATAATTCTTTAAATATATGACCTCTCAAAGAAACTAATGTAGTGATTCAATTAGCAGATCGTTATAATGCTTATCTAAATAGTGTGTTAGATGATATTTTAGTTCAAGTGGGGGATATGCTTTTTCTGACTGACTTCTATATTTTGTTGTTGGAGAGTGATGATGTATCTTCTTCAACCTTGATTTTGTTTGGAACGCCATTCTTAAAAACCACAAGAACAAAAATTGATGTTTATGATGGGTTATTGACTATGGAATTTGATGGCGAACCAACTAAATTAAAGATATATAATGCCATGAAAATTCCAGATGATGAAAAACATGTTGTTTCTGTGGATTTTATTGACACATGGGTGTAGGAAAATTCACTAGTGAGTGAAAGAGATAGACTTGAAACACTCTTAGAGATGGGAGATACATCGTAATGGCAGGCCATGAAGAACTCGTCACTGCCCAACAACGAATTGAAGGTGCTTTTTTGTAAATTGGAGAAATCCAATTAGTTAGAAAAGGGTGATACCCAAAAAGACAAGTGGACATTAGAGTATAAAGGCAAAATGAGGAAGTTCCACTTATCAGAAGTCTTAGAGCATCGTGCTGAGAAGGAGCTAACTTCAAAGGGAATTGCTCTAGGCTCCTCACGAAGTCTGAGCATGCTACCTACTAGGCTTAAGCATCCATTCGATAATGGATGATGTTCATATGCCAAGGGTCAAGCTATGACCTTAAATAAGCACTTGATGGGAGGCACCCCATCTGTATCCCTTTCTTTTGTGTGTTTTTATCTTTTATGCATATCTTTTGGATGTTTTCTTTGATTATACTTATTTTTTTTGGTTTGTTTTTTTTGTAGGTATTTGAAAAGGAAGCTACAATCTTTGACTACAACACTAATATCTGTGTTGTCAAAGTTGCAATAATTCAATTCAAAGTTGCATAAGGCGTCTTCAATTTAGGGGAGTACTTTTGTTCTCATCCCTCTTTTGTGCTTTTATTGTTTTTGAACATTAAGGACAATGTTGGTCTAGGTGTGGGGGAAGGAATTGGATTATAATTGTGTGACCTAGTTTTTGGTTTTTGTGTGTGATTCTTTTCGATTTTTGCATGTGATTATGAACGTTAAGCTGTGAAGCTTTATCATATTGGTTTGGATGAGATTGAATGTATGTATGAAATTAAATTGTCTATGTGAGTCTAAAGTGAATCATGCAGATTTGTTGCAATAATCGATCATGTAAACTTAGTCAAAATTTTAACATTTGAGTGATGAGGTAATTATGGAATTAAGGTGAATTCTTGAATTAAACCTGTAAGAGAAATTAAGCTTTAATGACATCATCTTTATGTCATTCTATTTCTTTGTATTGTGTGATGCTCCTCTAATCAAGTTTGCCTTCAGAACTTACACTAAACGGGATTGAAATTGTTTGATTACATGGTTCATAGACATGATGAGGGCCTTCTTTGTTTTTACACCCTTTAGCTTAAAAATAACCTACCTAATTATTTTCCCTTTGCAAACACTTTTGAGCCTTTAACCTTTTTGGCTTTCATTTAATCAACTTACATTGAAACCCAAAAACCCCTTTAGCCTTACCCTACCACAAGTTGAATGAAGCATTGAGTAAATTGGGACTTTTGTTTTGTATTGTATTTTGAGATATTTTTATAGATACTTCTACTCATTTGTTTATTAAATTATGTTGCTAGTAATTTCACTTGTTTTTATTGCTCTCCCTTGTTCTTAGCCAAGGTAAAAAAAAGGGGGGGAAAAGAAAGAAGAAAGAAAAGAAAATAAGAAAAGAAAAAAGAAGGAAAAAGAAGAGAAGAAAAAGAAAAAGAATAAAGCCTAGCAGCATTAATTAGTAATGAGTAGTTGTAGTCCTTTATATTCGTGTGTTTATCTCATAATTTGAATGTGAGTGTCCCTTTTACTTGGTACTTTGTGAATGCTTGTGCTTAACCCTTTGCCTGTTTTTTTACATTAACTTTGAACCTAGTCCCATCACAACCCATGATAAAGTCCTTATGATCTACGAACTCATGTAATCTGAATAAATGATAACTGGTGAATTTGCAAGCCTATGGTAGTGCAATTTGTTAGAGGGAGATTTGAGAGAGACACTTTGACCTTAAACACTTGAGTGTAAGAAAGAAATTTGTGAGAAGAATTCACTTTGGTTTCATACATGCTTTTTAAAGAAAGATGTCTTATTTTGACTTTGTTTATTTGTATCGGTGAAAAGTGACTATGATGTATGTATAACCTTAGTCTTACTGGCCCAAGCTAATGGATTGTGTGCAGTCAATCTTATGAAGGAGGAATTGATAGAGTGCAGTGGTTTGGCATATTTGCTTGAGGGCGAGAAAAGGTTTGGTGTGGGAGAATTTGTTAAGTTGTTATTTTGCACTCATTTGGTATATAAATCTCTCTCGTATGTTGAAATTATTATTCAAAATTAGTGAATTTATTTCTTTATTGTTTTCAGATGATTTTCAACACTTGGAAGATGAAATTAAGTTAAAAAGATGCAAGGAAAGTGAAGATAATTTGAAATTTCAGTTTGGCAGAAAATTTATTTACTAATCATGGGTGACAAAAATAATCTGCAGAATTTGTTTTCAAGTTCAAATTTAAAATTTTCACAATCTTTAAAGATCAGATTGCTATCTTATCAATGGGATCTACAACTTAAAGTGAGGATAAGGATTATTTGTTGAAGATCACAAGAAGGGAAGAGAAGAAATTGAAAAAAGCTTAAAAGGGGAACTTACGTTATTGTTCACGCAGACCACTTTAGGAGTAGTTTACGTTTCTACATTATTTTCTTCTAGTTTTCTCGACAGCCATAGTTAGGTTTCAATTTTTTCATTGTTTCTCTAGGGATTTTAAGGATTTCTAAGAGAATTTTTATTGTTCACGCAGTCATTAGTACTAGAATAGTTTTTTAGAATTTCTACATATTTTTCCATTTGTTCAGTTTACGTTTCTGCATTATTTTTCTAAGTATTTTCGGATTTTCTAGAAAGATCAAGGATGAAGACATTGTGTTTTATTACTTCTTTGTTGAATTTCTCTATTGTTATGAGTAGCTAAATTCCTTTTCTTTGTTAAAGGAAACCATGTTATCATCTATTAAGTGTGAGGTATTCCAATAAAGTTTGCTTTGTTGATGAATATTGAGTGCCTTCCGAATTGCTTTTTATGATTGAATTGGTTGATTTCTAGGATACGCAACTAGGAATTGATTCGTTTAATAGCCAAATTAGTGAAATATGAATTTTGCTAATCACAAGTGTCAATTAGGATTACCATCTTTACATTAGAGTTGGAAATTCTAAGAAGAAACTCATCTCGATTAAATGCATGTCGTACATATGTTATTTTGTTCATTGGTTTCTTAGTTTTTAAAGCTATTACTCAATTGAACTTACGATCTTATCTAAGTTATTGATTAATAAGAATGTTCAGAATATATGTTTCTACTCATTTACACATAAGAGAAAACATCACCCAATGAATGTTTATTGATGAACTAAATTTTATATCAAGGATCTATATTAGTGTGATAACGTCAGTGATCCAAAATCAATGTTTGTTTATTGAATTTCCAAATCTGAATATTTTCGTTTAACTTCAGTTTTTTTTATTTCTAATTTCTTAAATTACGTGAACCAAAACCCCCCCATTTGTTTTAGTTTTAAGCTCGTATAACCTTTGCTGTTAAAAATTCCTCACGAGAACGATCCCTACTTTCTATTACTCCATTAATTTGTATTGTAGAAAATTGGTTTCTTTTCAAATTTGGTTGCAGGCAACAGCAGTACCAATTACGGAAGAATATAAGCTGAAAGATTTCTAGGATGTCATTTGATTCCTGACGTACCCTTGATGATCAATTGACAGGAAGCATTTGTCTATAATGCTGTCGAGAATACTCGATTCCTATCAGCATACTTGCTGTAATGCACAACGTGATGACAAATAAAGGAGATACATTATCGAGTAACTGTGACGATCTTACATAATTAAATTGTCCTTAACATTCCAGTTTCGACTACTGCTTACGGAGTTTCATGATCGAATAATAACATCTATCATATCTTTGTTCGTTTATGCCTGTTGTCTATACTGGTCTTATAATTTGATTGTTTTCAGAAGCACATGTGATCACGTGGTTACTGACAGCTACTAGTGATGATATCATAACATAGAACTTGTTCAACTCTGTTTATCTTTTCTGGGTTTTCTTTAGTGTTCTTCGACTAGTGTAAGAGCTATTTGTTTCCTTTAGAGCATCTGTTGATCAGGTGGAGAAAGAATCTGGGTTTATCGAATTTGTGTCTTCTTTTCCCCCTGAAAAAGATTCCCTGGAAGCTCAATTGCGAGAGGACGGCAAAGAGAAAGGAGATATTTGAAAGAAAAAAAAAAAGAGATGCTCAGGAAAAGTGATGAGTGATAATATTCAGGCATTAATAGCAGGCAAAAGATCATCGTTTTAATTAATTAAAAAAAGAAAGAAGATATCTTCAGGACCCACCTAGCTAACTGACTTCTACACATTATACAACTTGAAAACTGCTCGTGATGAGCAAATATTCGTTCCATTAAGCACATGATTAAATCATAACTAGATTTTTGTACTATCCAAATCACAAATGACCTATTTCTTGTCTAAAACTAGAAATTATGTTTGCATAGAATCACTTTTATACAAATGCAACTAAATTTTCACGTAGAGCTTTAAACGAAATTGCAGAGCATTACTTGACTAATTTGAAAATGCTTAATTTATGTAATTAGTTTTATTGCCCAAAACGGTACAGTTTTAATTGAATTTATCATTCTTATAATCATGGATTTTGAATTATTTATCGATTTCACAACATTAATTGTTACTATAAGTGGTATATATGTCCAATTATTGTATTATAGTAACAATTAATGTTTTATTATTTGCCAAGTAAGCCTAAGGTTTGCAATATTACAAAGTTAATCAAAATTGTATCATTACTATTATAAGTGTTTCTTAAGTAATTTGACGACCAATCAATATTAAAGATATTCTTTGCTCTCTACTAGAGGGAAAGGGTAAAACTATATCGAATCCAAGATATTTAGGGATGAGATATGTTCAAAGATGTCAAACAAATATGTGATGATGACGATTTTATGTCTTTATACTTTATTCTCCATAATTATTAATTAATTAAATTGCTCCTGCATTCCTCAGCATTGTTCGTAGCTGGTTTCTCACATGCAGGCTCATCACCTGCTGATCACCGCCGACAAACTGCTGCCCGATGAACACCGCCGGTACGCTTGGTTGACACCCCAGTTGTCGCAATGTACTCTCAACCTGTTGCCCATTTGGAATTTGATCCAACTCATAAACTGTAGGATTAGCTCCAAAGCTGCATATGAGCGCCCTAATGGAGTGGCTCATGCAACAAGTACTCTTGCTAAAGATCACCACTGGCTTTTCTGCAACCAACCTTGTGACTATATCCATGCTGTGAATATTCAGAGACTAAGAGAAGATAGTAGGAGTCTAGGGAACTTGCGCTTAAAGAGCTGCAAATGTTTTGCTGCGAGGAACTTGACGCCATTGGAGGTGTATTTATAGAGGCCACTCGGGGGTGGTGAGCTGAATATAGTTCTTATTCTTTTTCATTTCGTTGCCATGTGATAGAATATAAGCCGAAAGGGAATAAATTTTAGGATGTGCCGTTTGATTCCTGACGTACTCTTGACGATTATTTGACAGAGACGTATCTACATGTGATAACAACAGAGAATAAACCAGTTGCTATTAGCATATTAACTTGTTAGCACGCATGATGTGACAAATTTTCCTTAACATTTCAATCTCGAGATACTATTGTAATAAACATAGCAGCATCTTCCATACCAAAAACTGTTATGGAACGCTTTTATGTACGTTTATAATTTTATAAAAAAGATGTCTAAAGGAAAAGATTGAGAGAAGGAATCAGAGCCATTTTTTTTATTTTTTTGTATGTAAAGGAAGAAAAACAGACTAAACTGACGACATTAAGTAAGGCCTCTGTGGATGCACTATGAAAGCGTATGAAGCCAAGCTATCAACATTTTGATTCCCCTCCCGATATACGTGCTGGAGTCGGGTCTCCCAATCTCGACTCCGCATTGTTTCAATTTCCTGCACCAAAAGAGAATCCATTGTAAGTAAAAGATTGGAAGAAGAAAGAATATTGATGACTTCCAAGCTGTCCACTTCTAGAAGTATACGCTGATAACCCCTGTCCCAGGCCAATTTAAGCCCCTCAAGGATACCACGCAGCTCGGCCCTCAAAAGCAAACAATCCCCAAATTTGTGAATGAAGCCTCCCCGCCACTTGCCAATACTGTCCCGAAAAAGACCCCTAGCCGTGGCGTCTAGCCAACCTTATTGGGCCGCTCCATCTGTATTAACCTTGATCCATCCTTCAGGCGGTTTTTGCCAGCCTAAAGGTTGCCCTATGGGCATGCCTGCTCTAGGCACAACTCGAGTAGTCAACGTGTGCGCTTGACGGACTTTGTTGGCATAGTCGATCACTAGATGGTGACTAGCCATTAGTCACGCGAACCTGGCTTCAAAGATGCACTTATTTCACCATTGCTAGAGATACCAGCACGAGATGCCAAAGTTATTTGCCCACCCATTCAGCTGTTGGGTAAGGTTTGACCGTAGCCAGTCTGCCTCGGGTAACTAGGAAAAGGTAGACTCCCGGTCCGGTGGAGTTATTTGCCTCCAGAAGTCCTGGGCTCGACAATAATCCCGTATAGCATGAATTGTTGTCTCCTTCATGCCATACGCCTAGCTACTACTATCCGCTGCCAGGTGTCGTCGAACTCGCTGAGCATTGATTAGTAGTTTCCGAGTAGCTAAGAGCCATAGGAACGCACGGATGCACTGGGGACCTGACCATGCCCAGATCACTTTCCAGAGTGTATTTGGAGGCCCTATGGGGGTATCTGTGATAAGATCGTACGCCGAAGCAACCGTGAACTCCCCCTTGGGACCTGATCCCCACAGAATGCAGTCCTCCTCCAATATTCCGAATGGAGCACTAAATGTTGCCAGGACAGCACACGCGTGTGGGGGAAGGTGAGGTGTAATAAGCTCCCAGTTCTAGGTGGCACCCACTTACGCAAAGTCAGAAACCCTGGCGTAGAGCAATTCTTCAGGAGCTGGACTGATTGTTTCATGCACTAGGGGTCGAATCAAAGCCATATTAACTTAGCATTGAAAGAAATTTCCACTAAATCACTTGTTGCATGTAAGGCATCTTTTCTTCCCAAGGGTTTATACACAACTATGTTTAATAAATGATGCCTCCTTAGTCACATACTCTGGATCGAACACGAAAGGGCAAAAAATGGAAAAATGCGAAAATACCTGATTAAGTTTCATCTCTGATTCCGAAGCCGATTTCAACCTCCAAACGAGCTCGAATCTCCTCGAGACCTTTATAGAAAATGATCACCGCTACATGGTCTAGGCCTGTCTATAGTTTCCTCAAAACATGAGCACTCTTAACGAGTTAGAGCTCTAAATGCTCGTGAATGACTTGAGCAACTGCAGGAAACCTTACCTATATATATATATAGCTTCCATATTAGGCTTCTCCATCACAAGGCCGATATAGACCAAGTCCACACTAAAAGGGGTCCATTTTTCACCTAGATTTCGACCCATTAATTTGGATCATTTATTGACCACTTTACTACCCTTGTCTCGATCAAATTACGTCACTTAACTGATAATTATTTGAAACCAAAATTTCAATTAATAACTACCCACCATATGGGAAAAAGACAAAATTGCCCTTAGGGGAAAAAATGTCTTATAATCTCCCCCTTCGATAATTATTAATTGCAATTTTAATTCAGTTTAAAACAATTTAAAAACTTGATTAAGTTACGCTCTTTATTAGTCGACTAAGTTTATAAAACAAAATATTTGATCCAAAGGTAATAAAAGTCCAACATTCCATTCTCTAAGGCTTTCGATACTGAAAAGTATCAAATGCATGTGTTATGTGTGACACAGATCCAATATAATCACGAATACCTAATACCTATAGAAAATGATCACCTCCACGTGGTCTAGGCCTTTCTACATTTCCTCAAAACACGAGCACTCTTAACGAGTCAGAGTTCCGAATGCTTGTGAATGACTTGAGCAACTAAAGGAGACCTTACCAATATATATATAGCATCCATATCAGGCTTTCCCATCACAAGGCCGATATAGACCAGGTCCACACTAAAAGGGGTCTATTTTCACCCAGACTTTGATGCATTAATTTGGATCATTTATTGGCCACTTTATTAGCTTTGTCTGGATCAAATTACGTCACTTAATTGATAATTTATTTGAAACCAAAATTTCAATTAATAACTATCCACCATATGGGAAAAAGACAAAATTGCCCTTAGAGGAAAAAATGTCTTACAATCTACCCCTTGGATAATTATTAATTACAATTTTAATTAAGTTTAAAACAGTTTAAAAACTCGATTAAGTCACGCTCTGTATTAGTTGACTAAGTTTAAAAAACAAAATATTTTATCCAAAGGTAATGAAAGTCCAACATTTCGTTCTGTAAGGCTTTCGATACCGAAAAGTATTAGATGCATGTGTTATGTGTGACACAGATCTAATATACTCACGAATACCTAATACCTCACTAACATGAATGGGAAAATGGAGTGTGGCAAACTATGATGATACTTTTATGATCTAATACGTATCATCTTCGTTTGTAGGTCTCGATTTCTCCTACTTTATGCTAAACCACATTGCTAAATTGCATCAGAGAAATCTTGTTTTCTCTCACCGAATGTTAAACAGCATTAGAGAAAACATTTATGTTCTCCAACTGAATGCTAAACTTTATTAGAGAACCTTTATGGGATTAAAATTTTATTCCCCCTATGCCATGTGAAACTTTAAGAATATATCCATATAAAATTGTATGTGTCTAACGACATAAGGGCACGGTCAATCTTTATAAATGCCTAATGACCTTTAAAATGCTTAAGATCAACACTAATCTTAAGACTTTTATATGTATTATAATAATGTATGACAACATGTATTACTGAGGATAAGCAATGATCATCTTATTGATAAACTATTTTACCGTCATAATACAGCAAAATGTACAAATGTACATGGAGCAAATATAACGATCTATTAACTAACAATATCTAAGGACTTCAAAACATCCATAATGTATACTTGTGTTCCAAAAACAAGTAGGCAAAGTTCTTTAGTCCTTAAATCCTCCAAACTTTAATGTCACCTTTTTGTGTCAACTACTGCATGATCAAGAATTTGGCCTTAGAATGCTAAGACCCTGTGATATTTAATGTTGTTGTTAAAAAATATAGAAACTTGGTTATCACATTACAACTGTATAGGTCTAGCCACTGAATTAATCATAAACAACCTAGAAATCAAATTTTTGAGCTAAACCATTTGTGAAGCAGCCCTATAGCATGCACTCTGCATGTATTGTTGAGGGAATTTATACATGTCTACATGACACAGTCTCACAACATTATACCATCTATAACATTAAACCGTAAACTTAAGTGAACTTTCAATCATCCAGACACATAGCTAACTTTTAATCTAAATTTCCTATAAGGTTTAGTCTGTTGACTTTTTTATATGTCAACACATAATCTTTGATTCCTTTTAATATCTCAACACTCGTTTGACTGGATTTCAATGGTCTACATCTGAGTTAACCAAATATTGAACAAATAGTCAAACCATAAATGCAATGTCTTTCCTAGTACATACCCGAGCATACATTAGGCTATTAATCATACTAGAATAAGGAACATTCCTCATAGCCTCTCTCTCATTACTTAATGTATGTACTCTGTGAGGAGTTTGATGAGTGTTAAGATTTGTCCCGGTGAATTCGAATACCTAGGACAGAAGATGCTACGTCAAAGTTCTTAACCAAACATTGTTTAGCCTTATTCAATATAGTCAAGTAATTTGACGTGAACAATATATCATCCTCATACAGTAATAGGAAGATAACTTTGCTCCACCTGATCTCATAGTATAAGCATCTTTTAACTTTATTTTCCCTGAAGTTGGAAAAGTTAATAACCTCATCAACTATAAGATATCACTTTCAGAAGGTTTGATGTAAATCATCTGTTGATCTGTATAATGTGCAAACCATGTTAGTCCCATCTAGATCCTAAAATCCTTTAGGTTGTACCATTTAGACCACTTTATAAAGGTCCTTATTCAGAAAAATGGTTTTAACAACCATCTGACTAGGGCAGCCCTGAACACAAATGTGTGTAAGACTGAGTTTTCACACTTCTAGATAATCAAGTAGATTAGTCTTGTTCTGCATTAACTTTTACTAGTCCTTTAAGGTGCGATTATGCTTTTTAGAAACACACCATTTTGCTCAAATCTACCTAGTTTAGTGAATCAAATCACTATCTTAACCGATTCTATATATCTGGAAAATAGACCCTTTTCCAGTCCTGAAACACCATGTTTTCCATGATATTCTCCTCCATGGTCAAATCTGACTATTTTGATGAATTTTTCCAATTGGTTCTCAACCTTCAAACTTTAAACGAGAACTCATAACTGTAATGGTAATAATCATTAACAATTGTCATAATACTTTTAGAATTGCAAAATGCAATTGCGTAAGGTCTGCTAATATCTTTATGTATCGAACTTAACAAGTCAGAAGAATGAGTTAACCTTAATATTCTTGTTAGTCAACTTACCCCTGTAATACTTAACATATGTTCCCAAAGCAACATAATCTAGAATTGGGAGAATGCTTTCCTTAGTCAATCTCTCAACCCTAGCATTGGAAATGTGGCTTAAACTTTTATGTCACACCATGTATGACTTTCTTTCATTCATTTCATGACTTGTTCAGCAAGACACTAAGAAGCATATATCTAATTCAGGATAAGACACATTCTATACAAGTTATATGACAAGGAAGTTGTACCATTATGTTTTGCATCAAACACAACTGTTAAACAAAAGTGTTAAATACAAAACGTTAACATTCTTTATTCGAAATTGATCAAAAGATCATATTAAAATGTGTCGTGTAAAAACCTAAATGAACCTTGCTATAAGTTCAATACATATATCCCTTATAGACATTACTTCCATTTCTTCATTGTTATTAACCATCAATTCCTCCTTTTCTTTATTTGGCTTTATCCTAGATATGAATCTGTGCACCGTGGAAACACCTTGATCAAATACTCCACTATATAGTCACTAAGTACTTTATGCGACCATCGCAAATCAAATTCATAAATTGACAAGCTAAGGAGTTATTTGATGATTACAGTCTTTCCTTCTAGACCTTATATTGCTAGCTACTTTATACCCCTAGAACCTTCATCAGTACTGGATTGACCAACATCAGCATGTGGAGAAAAATTCAGTCTTTCTACCTTTGATCTTAGTGTGCTTCATTTTTTCCTTCCATTTAGTTGCTTCGAGGGCTATAGGAGTAACAAGCTTGAGTTTCTCCCCCTCAACAATGCAATGGAATCAAAGAATTTAAGTCTCATTCCTCATCCTATAAGTAATATGTCATCACCAGATTACTTAACTTTGGAGGGAGTGTATCTAGAGTTTGGTAAACTATAAAGACATCAAGAAGAAGAATGTGCAACATCTTCAGTCTACTGTGAAGATGAATGTTTCTTAATATGTTCTCCTTACTCGATCCCCTTTCTCTTGTACACTAGAGAATGATTCCTTAATCAACGCACTTATCTTAATACTGGATGAGACTATGTACCTCTAGGAGACATTTCCAAGAAACTACTGTGCTATGTTTGTGTCCAGAAGTTCACTAAGCAAATGGTTAGGTATGGATCTCTTAATGGTCTTAAGATATAATATTTCAGACTAATCTTGGGCTTCAAAGGCTGCTTTATGAGCTTTCGAGCTCATGGATGTAATTGGAGATGGCCTATTCATCCGTATAGACATATCAACCTTAGTTATTTTATTTGTATTGAAACTGGTCAGGTTTTCAATGATTACACTAATTTTATTGACTGAAAAGGTGACTCTTTAGTAACTTTGATTAAATCAGCACTAATGTAGGTCAACAACGATACTGAAAGTCATTAAATAGTATCTTTCCTAAAAATCCGGTCACTCATATTATGAAACACCTATGGGCTGAATGCATAATATATGCAACTAGACCTTCAAACATAAAAGTGATCAGAGTACAACCGTCAGCTCTCATGACACTACCACTTGTGGGTGAATAGATCATGCAAGCAACAATTTTCCTCTATCCAATGCCTTTATGTACATCTCAAAATATCATGTAAGGCCAACACCTGTGGGCAGAATAACCAAATATGAGACCAAAGACATCCCCTAACGTGCAAGTAGAACAATTCAAAATACTGACTCGAAAGGCCACTATGGTGACTACATTCTCATCAATATCCCAAAAAGTCCACTAATACAAGGGATACATTTTATGTCATCCTCACATTCTTTATGGGCATATGGTATGTGACAATATAACTTAAATAAATGCAAAACCCGAATGCACAGTCTAAATGTCACTCACTAGTGCTGAAGACATTTTTTGAAAACTTCATAATCATGCAATACGGGATACCAAACTGATCACCTGAGACACGACAACATCATGTATCTCCTTTATGGCAAGTTCATTGCATGAAAGTTCACTTAAAAATGGCTTCAAAATGTCTTAATTCTTTTACCGATTAACCATCATGCAATCCCAAACTTGAATATGAGATCCAAGACACGACAATTTGAAGTATCTTTCTTATGTGATGTCTGAAGCATGAAAATTCAATTGAAATCAGATTTGGAATATCCTAATTCCTTTTTCTAGAGTTAAACTTTAATTTATTGCAAATGTAATAAATCCAAAAAAATGGAAAATTTCTCTTTAAATATTTTGTAGACCTAGAAACTGACCCAAAATACCCTGGGACAGCCTTACGGGAAATTTGAAATTTTTGTGTTGTTTTATTGGGTACGGCTGACATTAGCCGCAGACATCACGCTTACGTCAATTGCGTGTCTGCATGGCCCAGACGCGTGGAAGACACGTCTGGTAAGTGACGTGCATACGCGCATAGTAGCTGGCGCATGCACTAGACAAGCGTCTACCCTTGCACAACCACGTATCGGCGAGTGTGATGCACGTGGGCGACATTGCTGCGCACTCGACAGTGATGCGTACTTGTAGGAAAAAGGCAATTTTCAGGGCCATTTTTGACTTCTCAGGCTCATTTTCAACCGGTTTCTCACAGCTAAACACATGCACATTACTTTCATGAAATAAAAGTCAGAAAAAATCGAGAAACAAAAGAGAAATCTCCGAAAATCTTATGGAGAGAAAAATCGAAAAATATATGTTTTTGACCACCCGATCGCGCCACCGCTCTGATACAACATGTAATACATGATAGGTCCTTAGTCATGTACCCTAGATCGAACGTGAAAGGGCAAAAAAAGGAAAAATGCGGAAATACCTGATTCGGTTCCATCTATGATTCCGAAGCCGATTTCAACCTCCAAACGAGCTCGAATCTCCCCGGGACTTGTATAGAAAATGATCACCGCCACGTGGTCTAGGCCTTTTTACAGTTTTCTCAAAACATGAATACTCCTAACGGGTCAGAGCTCCGAATGCTCGTGAATGACTTGAGCAACTACAGGAGACCTTAACCTATATATATAGCTTTCATATTGGGCTTCCCCATCACAAAGCTGATATAGGTCCATACTAAAAGAGATCGTTTTTTATCCATACTTCGACCCGTTAATTTAGATCATTTATTAGGTCACTTTATTACTCTTGTCTAGGTCAAATTATGTAACTTAACTGATAATTTATTTGAAATCAAAATTACAATTAATAATTGTCTATAATATGGGAAAAAGAGAAAATTACCCTTAGGGGCAAAAATGTCTTACACTATGATCTCATGGTGTAAGGCAAACACATAAAGTCACACCATTAACCAAAGGGTCACTCGCGTTCCCTTCTCACATTGCTGATTTCTGATCCATTTGCTTCTGAAACTATTGACTACAGATGCCAGGTCGTATAGATAATTCCAATTTAAAAGGTCAACATCAAATTGAGTTTTCCAATATATACTTTTTTTTAAACTCCACTTGATTTCTTGATATGTATATGTTCAGCATATTTTCAACACAAGTTGTAGAAAATGAACGGGGATGCATGGATTTCTCGAGTCACTGCATGTCATCGTTGTCATCGTTGTTAAAGTAGTGGCTTCCACTGGCTTATCATTTTTTTCCGAAATGGGAATCAAAGTTAATCTCCGGGTGCCTTATCGGTGTGATCAATGCACACAGACAAAGATAGCAGATGTTGATAAGCACCTCTTAAGAAAAGGAAGTCGAGTTCTGTTCCTCGCATCACATTATTACTCGTGTCCTATCTAGGGTTTGATTAAAAAAGGCTCCTTTCCAACCAGATTTTAAATAGCCTTTGTCAGCAATTATGTCGGCAAAAATAGGATGATTGACAATAACAAAATTAATATTTTGGTAATTAATGTTAATATTTAAGCAAGTAATTGCAAGTCATTTACGTACTAAAATTTCTATAATAGAACCTTTCTTGTATATATTTTATACAGAATATTACTATACAAATCTTTTCTTAAAGTATTATGTCTCTATGATATCAGAACTATTCTCTAATTAACCTATCTCACCTGCCATAGTCATATCCCGCATATGTCTTCTCTTTGTTAAACCCATCTACGGTTTATTTCCCAAAATAGAGCCCATTATCATTGAATCTATATAGGCAGTGATTAGGTTAACCGCAATAAAATTTTATAGTCTATCTTTGCCGAAATACAATCTTGAAGTCTCATCCTCCAAGAAAGGATAATTGTAATAATCGAATTTACTAGGACATTCGATATCTAAATGTTTGATCGGGTTACTAGGATAGGATCCTAAAAGTCTAGTCCAAAATGGCGTAAGCCTTCCTTTCTCATTGCTGTGGCCACTACGTATCCCACTTATATAAGCCTTCTAAGTCTAATCTTTCTACTCTTCTTGATCAAATTGATAGCAATACATATTCTTTTTGGTATATTAATTGACTATGGGTGTTGTAATCATACGAGTTTTGTTCTTTCATATTCCAAAGATAAAAAATCAGTTTCCCATGCACCCATTACATGCACTTGATAATTCTCGTATACCCATTAAGCGATGTTAGTATCGTGTTTATTTCTAAACTTACATTAATAAATCCTTCGTAGTTTTAAAATTATCACTTAATTTGATATTTATTGGTCAACTTTGTTATCTTGATCTTGATGTTTATTTTTCAAGTCATGATTATCATATGCAATAACCTAACAATGGGCAAACCTGTAACATCCTGTTTTTCCATGCTAAGGATAAGAACCTTAGAATATTGTACATGAGAGACATTATTGTGAAGTTAGAATGTGCATTTCTTACTCATGCATAATATAACATACACATAGGTGAAAATGTTAATTTTTGCACACATTATAATGATTGTACATGCATTTATTTAATATTTCTAGGTATAATTGATTTTAATGTGATTATTATCTTATTTAATCCACAATGAAGTTGGGGGCAACGTGTTATTTAACTTTTAGCTAAAGGTGAACAACCAACATCGCAAGCAAATAGAGAGCCTCCGTCCGTTAGAGTCATTGTGAATCGGAAAGCATACCGCCAGTTTGAGTCGGGAAAGGGCCCCTTGCTTTACTTATTTATTCTATGATATTTTTCTTTTTTTTATATTTAATAGTAGATATAGAAATTATATAAACTGTGGATTATATCTCTTGAAAATTGATTTGGTGAGTATAAATGTTAATTTAGAAATTTTGGTGAAATTTTGAAATTTTCTGAATTTATGGGTATTTTTGGACTGGAAAAAATGCTAAAAGGTAAGACAATTGATAAATAGTAGTAGAAATAAGTGTCAAATGGCAGTAGAAATTTTGATAAATGATTTTTGGATTTAATGAAAAATGTATTAGAAAATTGGGAGACAATTGAATTAGAAATTGGAGACCAATAGACTATTTATTAAAAAAGGTCCAAATGGAACCATAGAAAGGTGACAAGTGTCACTACCACTCACCAATCATCCCACATTATTCTTCTTATGAAAGACTAACATTTTAATTGTCTTTCATTCTTATTTCATGACACATGCTTCTTTTCTTCTTCTTCTTCACTCTTCTTCTTCTCCATTCACGATATTCATCTCACTTCACAACCTTGTGCTTGTTTTTACCTTTCATTTGCTACTCCCATTTTGTTGTCTTCTTCATTTTTCACTAAAGACCTAACCCTTCCACTTTTGAATGATGATGATTGTATGATATTAGGAACTAGGGTTAAGAATGATTTGAAGGTCTTGAAGCTTAATTAAGTAAGTAGCTTGTTAATCTTCATGGGTAGTGGTAAATGAAACATTCATGATGAGTGATTTGAGATTGATGATCTTGATCATTAAGTTTTATATATGCCCTAATGTAGGTGTAATAATAAAGAAATATATGTTCTAATTTTAGTGTGTTAAAGTTATTCATAAGTTGCTTAATAAAAAGCATTTATGATGATAGTTGGCGGACTATTAAATGAGCATAAAATGATGTTTTATATATATGTTGGAACGTGGGTAAAGAAATGAACAAATTGATGTCTTGGTTTAGTGTTTATGATTAACAATGGATTTTGAGTTGTGTTAAAGATTCTTGTAAGATAAAATAGGTAAGGAAATGGTGCTTGAATGAATGTTGAAAGCTAAAAATGAAGAGATGATTTCAAGTTTTGTTTTCTTGGTATAATAACATGAGTTTCTTTGGTTGTTATAGAGATGAATTATGATGAGTCAAAAGCTAAAGAAAAGAAGTAGTTTGGTGTCTTGAAATGAGATGAATTAAGGTGATAGTTTAGAAATGGAAGGAAGATGGTAATGGAGTAAAATATGTGCAGAAAGTTAATGATGAGTGTATATGTATGAATGTCCTGTTTTGGTTGTTTATGATCAAACATAGAGTATGATTTGTTTGTGATTGATATTGAGATGGTGTTGAGGTAAAAATGAAGAGGTTATGAAACCTAAATGATGAACTAGGGGAATGAATTGCTTGATGCATTATGAATGAGATATATTATGAAAAGATTTAGGACTTTATTTATGATAAGATTAAGTAGGAAATAATGAACCAAATGAGTAGAGTTTTATGTATTAAATGCAATTAAAATGATAGCTAGATTTGTATTGAATGAAGTGGCATATATGGATGTTAAATCTAGGAAATCTGGAGAGAAATTGTTGTTAGTACATGTGTTGAATTTGTGTGAATGAAGGAAGAAAATGCAAGGCATGATCGTAGCCTGACAAAAATAGGGTTATGTCATGATCGTGGCCCTCACCCCACGATCGTGGCTAAATAGAAATATGGTTATGTGACAATCATGGCAAGACCACCATGATCGTGGCCAAACCCTTGAGGTTTTGTCATGATTGTGGGAGGGACACCACAATTGTTGGCAGACATATGAAGTAAAAGGATTGTCTTTTGTGTGATGTTTGAACTAACTAATGTTAAGGTACATCCTTTTAAAGTGTAATGAGGTCTTGAATAAACATAGTTAATGATGACTTAGGTGATTAAAGTAAGTAAAGTGTATTAGGTATTGAAGATTGATTGAAAGACAATGTTAAATGATTATGAGATGTGTATTTATGAAATATACTCGGGTTTATCATTGAGCTTGCATTGTACATAGCACACATGCATATATAGTTATATATATATATATGCATAAATGAAGACTTATGTGATTGTACAAAGTGTAATGTGTGTAAATGTGTATTGCGTGATATAGAAGGGCCAATTGAGCGACGACATCTAGACATTGCCGGGACCTTAAGTCAATAGCTATCTGAAGTATATTGTGAGTAACCTAGATGGTTTCACACTAATTTAATGTTTGTTTAAATTCTTTATTGAATTATTATGTGATGTGACTGTGTTGATTTCAGACTTTGATGTCTGAGGCATTTGATGCATAAAAATGACATTGGACATGCTTAGTGTATGTGAATCTGACAGAATAAGTGACACTCAACTTAATTGTTCAATACTGGACCAAGGTTTGATGAAAAATATGAATGTGAAAAATTGAGGACAAGTGATTAATTGAATATATGTAGTGCATTTCATTACATAAATGCATGAACAGACAAAGCAATTGTGACTGAAGTCACTAGTAAAAAAGAGTTTAAAGCTCAGAATGTGGTAAGAGCCTCTGGCTCACTATGTATAATGAGCCTTTTATCTCCAACAGATAAGGGACAGTTATTAATAAGCCTAGTATCCACAATGGATACGGGATAGTAAAAAAGGCCCTCGGTCACATAATGTAATAATTGAAAGTGATTCTCATGAGTATGGTACATGCAATTTGATATGCAGTATATGAATGATTGAATTGAATTGTATGAATTTCTAAATATAAAATGAAAATGAATATACAAAATTGTCCTTTATTGAATATGATGATTATGAAGTCATGTAAATTATGTGGTTATATAGGAACATTAAACATGAACTATTGTGAGAAATGTAGATAGTAATCAAAGTTATTGTCTATTTTAGGTCATCCATCATGGGTGATCAAGTTGGAAGGTCAGCTGACATTAATGACTTAGAATCAGTAGGAGACAATAGAGAGTCTTCCATATCTCGACATGAGAGAATGTGTCCGAGAATTCCTGAGAGAAGGGAAAGGAGGTATTATAAACTATGAAAGCACGGGATTGTAGACTTCTATGGAAGTATAGACCTTGTAGAGGCTGACAGATGGCTAGAGAGAACGAAGAGAGTCTTTGATCATATGGATTGTGATCCTGATGAGAAGTTTGACTATGTAGTTTCCTTATTGCAAGGCCCAGCCTACTAATGGTGGAAAACTGTTTCGGGCAATACCACCAAGCCTTGTAACTTGAGATGGGAATACTTTTTGAGGGTTTTCAAAAAGAACTACATGCCCAAAATCTACTTGGATTGAAAAATGAAGGAATTTTTAGATATGATGCAGGGCAGTTTATCTGTGGAAGAGTATATGAGAAATTTCAATTAACTGATAGAATATGCTACTACCTTGATGCTTATTGAGGAAGACAAGTGTAGGAGATTTGAAGATGGACTGAGTATGGACATTCAGACGAGCTTAGCCATTTCTAACTTAGGTAGTTTCACAGAACTATAGGTTGCCTCGATCCGAATTAAGCTATTGTTAAAGGCTAGTTAGTTAGAATATAGATAAGGGTTTATACTGAAGAGGCCTAGTGAATGTCAGGGTGATTCTGGTAGAAGGTTGAGCAAGCGCCAGAATAAATCTTCTCGATCGCCAGTTAGATCAAGACAGTCAGGGTTCCGACAGAGGGGTAGCTTTATATAGTCTAATAGTAGAAGAGGTGCAGAATCAGGACAGTTAACCAATTATGAGTATTGTGGGAAGAAGCACAATGGTGTGTGTTAGAAATTATCTAGGTCTTGCCTTCGATGCGGCTCATTTGACCATTAGGTTAGAGACTGTTCTGTTGTGTTTAGAGCACAGTCTGGTAAAAAAAGAGGAGTAGTAATAGAAAAAACTGCCCAATAGAGCCAAGCTAGTGGGTCTGGACAGAGAAGTTATGGTAGAGGAAAAATGAGTTCTGGGAGTCCTACCATCAAAACTGAGGTGTGGAGCAACCAATCGTAGTCTCAAGCCAGAGTTTTTGCAATGTCTAAATAGGAGGCTCAAAATTCTCCAGATGTCATTGTAGGTGTGTTACACTTTTTTACTTTTGAAGTTTTTACATTATTAAATCCTACATCTATGTACTCTTTTATCGCGTCACATCTAGCATCTAGGCTGCATTGTGATAGAGAACTAGTGAGATATGGATTAGAGGTGAGTACATCGATAGATAGTACTACAGGAGTAGGAGAAATTTGTAAGAGGTGTTTGATCCGAATTAGTAAGGCAGAATTAGAGGTAGGCTTAATTATATTACAGTTAAAAGAGATCGATATTATTATAGGCATGGATCGGCTCACTGCTCATAGGTCTATCATGAATTGCTACACTAAGGAGGTAATATTAGAATCTCCTAATCAGCCGAGAGTAGTATTCAGAGGTATTAGTCAAGCAATGTCGACTAGACTAATTTCATTTGTGAGTGAACTAAGATTAATCAGAGGAGGATGTGAAACTTATTTGGCCTACGTTGTCGATACTCGAACTGAGAAAAATGTGCAGGACATCCTTATTATTAGGGAATTCATGGATGTGTTTCCCACAAAGTTATCTAGTTTACCTCTAGACAGGGAGACAAAGTTTATAATTGACTTAGTTTCAGGTGCTGCTCTTATATCCATTCCCCCACATAGGATGGCACCTGTGGAACTGAAGTAACTGAAGGCTCAGTTGTAGAAATTATTAGAAAAGGGTTTTATCAGACCCAGTGTATCACAATAAGAAACCGCAATGTTGTTGGTGAAGAAGAAAGATGAAACTTTGAGACTGTGTATTGATTATAGGCAATAAAATTTGGTGACAATGAAGAAAAAGTGCCCGTTACCTAGAATTGATGATTTGCTAAATTAGTTGTAGGGAGCTCAGGTTTTCACTAAGTTGGACTTGAGATCTGGGTATTATCAGTTGAAGATAACAGAGTTTGATGTACCAAAAAGGGCCTTCAAGACCAGGTATTGCATTTTAAGTTTTAGTAATGCCGTATGTGTTAACTAATGCCCTGCCTACATTAATGGCTTTGATTAATAAGGTGTTTCAGCCCTACCTAGATCAATTTATGATAGTGTTTATCGATGACTTTATAGTGTATTCAAAGAATAGAGAAGAAGGTGCTGAGCACTTGAGAGTACTATTACATTTCACGAGGGAGAAACAGCTATATGCCAAATTCAATAAGTATGAGTCTTGGTTGGATCAAGTAGTAATTTTGGGTCACATAGTAAATGGGCAAGGTATACAAGTGGATCTAAAGAAAATAGAGGTAGTATTGAAGTGGGAGAATCCAAAGAACATGCATGAGATTAGGAGTTTCCTCAGATTCTTTGTCGAGGGGTTCTCATTAATTTCATCCCCTCTGACTAAACTTCTGAGGAAGAATGTGCCTTTTGGATGGAATGATGACTGTCAAAGAAGTTTTGATGAACTGATGCATCAGCTAACTACAGTACTGCTATTGACTACTTCATCAGAAACTGAAGGTTATTGAAGTAAATCACACGTTAGTATAGAATTTACGTACAAGAAACTCGATGCACAAGAAGGGGGGTTGAATGGTGTATCCTTTTTGTGAGTACAAAATCTTATTAAGAACTTCTCTAACTTGTTAAAAGAATATCACAAAACTTATACGATAACTGTTACGTAGTTAAATCGCAAATAACTTTTATATAATTGTTTAACAACAAAATAAATTGAAGTAAAAGGATAGAAGATGGACACTATGATTTTTATACTGGTTCACCCCAAATCGTGGGCTACGTCCAATCCTCAGAGTTCGTCTGAGTATTTCACTATACTTTAAATGATTACAAGTATTCTTTCTTCTCTTCTGGAGCCTCTTCAAGTCTTTTACATAAAGTATTTTTTTTGCTAACGTAGCCTCTCCAGGCTTTCGGCCTTTTCTTTCTCTCACTAGAAAGATATTGTGAGCTCTTGTTACTGTAGGGTTAGTTCCCTTAGTATCGTACTACATAATTTCTCTTTTCTAAGTAAGCACTTGAAAGCTCAAAGATCAAATGATTTCTCTAAAGTTATAAGATTTGTAAGATTGTAAAATCTTCGACCACGACTAGTATTTATAGCCTAAGTCTCTAATTGCTCCTTGATCCTTGATAACCGCTTCTTGAATCTTGAAAGCCAATATTTAGTTGAGTTATGTAACTAACTCCAACTAAGTAATTATTCGACATACTGGCATAACTTCTTCTTTGTATCGTTTGTGCTTCGTTTGTGTTTTCCACTTAGTATGTACTTTACGCTTCGTCTATGTTCTCCACTTAGTCTGTGTTTTGCGATTTGTCTGTGTTTTCCACTTAGTCTGTGTTTTGCGCTTCTTCTGTGTTTTCCTTGCGTCTGTGTTTTCCTTTGCGTCTGTGTTTTCCTTAGTCACTGCTCCACTCGTAATTGGGTAGATAGTGTATCGATCTTTAATTATCTTCATTAGATATGGTTCTGAATTTTCATCCCTTTTCATCCCATATAATCTTCTTTCTTCATGATTTAGAAGTTGTATAAATCGATTATTGACTAATACAGGTTCAACTTGTACCTTGACTAACCTTTTCACAGGTTCTTTTATTATGATTGGGCTTCTGCTTCTAACAGGTACCATTTCTTCTTTCACCTTCATTCTCAAAACCTCTTTTCTAATAAGACTATGAGATACCACTCTGTGTTTAACTAATACCACTATGAGATACCACTTCGTCTATGTTTTGCACTTCATCTATATTTTTCACTTAGTCTGTGTTTTGCGCTTCGTCTGTGTTTTCCACTTAGTTTGTGTTTTGCGCTTCGTCTGTGTTTTCCTACGTCTGTTTTTTGCTTGCATTTGTGTTTTCCTTGCGTCTGTGTTTTGCTACTTTGCATTTATGTTTTCCTTGGGTCTGTGTTCTCCTTGCGTCTGTGTTCTCCTTACATCTGTGTTTTCCTTATGCCTGTGTTTTCCTTGCGTCTATGTTTTCCTTATAGTTGTGTTTTCCTTGCATCTGTGTTTTCCACTTATTCTGCACACTTAACACACTTGTCAAAACATTCATTTATTCATAACATTATTACTATTTGTTTATCATCAAAATTAATCGTCATGAAGTCCTCTTGACTTAACAATCTCCCCCTTTTTGATGATAACAAATAATAATAATTTTAGAAAGATCAAAGTGAATGAAATTTTATTCAGATAATGAATAAGAAAACAATGAATGAATAAGAAGACA
>JAOSBN010000009.1:19364433-19385681 GCA_027563595.1 Erythroxylum suave
AAAAATGAATGTACAAAATTGTCCTTAATTGAACATGATGATTATGAAGTGATGTAAATTATGTGGTTATATAATTGGACATGAATGGCTGTATTATGTGATATGAGTGAGCCATCAATGATGAATAGTTCACTAAATTCGCAAAACTCATCAAAATTGCAATGTTGACTTTTCAGGTGCCAGAGAGGGGACTTAGTTCTAAGAGTTTCTAGAAGAAACCTATTACTTCTTTTGGATAGAAGAAATGACTCAAAGGTCAGTTAGTCGAGACTGAAGGATTTAGATAAGACTTTTGTATATTTCCTCATACATGTAATGTATTTTTGTTAAGCAGAGCTATAAACTCTGATTTGCTTTTAATATTGTATAGATATGGATGATGTTGTAATGCTACAATGTACATCAAGTTATATGAAATGAAAGGAGGAAATTGAGTTTTTGATATTGTATTTGTGCTTTAAGTTATGATGCCATGAGATAAGTGAAAATGACTGCTCTAGCGCACTGTTCCTACTCAGCATGTGCACGATTGTTAGACAAACATACAAACACCTGTCAAATAGGAGTGGGATGCTACAAAATCCTTGAGATATAGTATAAAGAAGATGATTTTTTGTGGTTACATCAGTCCATTTATCTTCGAATAACTCCAGTTATGGTGCTACTATATTACATTAGGAACTAAGCATTCTCATCTTCATATTTCTTCTTAATATTTGAATATTTTAATTTATAGTAGTTTTATGGGATATGTTAAACAAGAATATGATAGTTGGTTGTCATATCAATTAGCCAAACATCATTTTAGCTTTTAATAATAGCAATTCTATAACATAATAACAATTTTATGTCATCTGCTCCTTTTAATTTAATCCTTTATAATATTTGGGGTCCTTTTCCTCTTCCTACTATAGGAGATTTGAAATATTTTGTAACCTTTGTCGATGAATTTGCTTGATAGACATGGTTTAACTTTATACATAAAAAATATGACTTGCGGGTTATATGTTTTGCTTAAATGGCTAAAATTAATTTTATAAAAGAATTAAATTATTTAAAATTGATAATGCCATGAAATATAAAGATAATTCATTCCTTACTCTCTTGTCACTATATGGTACAATGCTTCATCAATCTTATCTCGATGCATTCTAACAAAATGGGAGAGCCAAGAAGAAGCACACACACATAATTAAGGTTTTAGTCATTTCTTCCTCTAGTTTTAAATGTTTTTAGGAAGAAGTAACTGTTACCGTTATTTATACTATCAATTGTGTTCTCCTACTATTATTAGTACTCAATTTCTCTATGAATGTGGTTTTGGTCGTACTCGTTTGAGTTTTCGGTTCTATCCGTTTTGTATTTTTTTAGCCTTATGAAAATTTAAAATTGGAACCTCGAGCTTAATTATATTGCTTTCTGGAGTATGCAATTTGAGACAAGGGATATAGATGATAGGATCCCATCTTTATATATATTTGAATTTATAAACATATTCTTATGAGTCTCTCTCTCCACTTCTTTCTCCATTAACCCTATGTCAACTTGTTTCCTTGTTGAATGAGTGTCTCCTAAATGCAGGTCCTCTAGAACAAAGACCACATGTCTTACTTAAAGATCTAGCTCTATTGGAGGATCCAAAATTATTTGAACCATCCCAATCGGACAACCTGTCAGAGCCACTAAACTCCCTTCTTATTTAGAACCTTATATTATAATTCCCCATCATCTTAAAAATAGCTCTATTAACTCAACCATCACTTTCCTATATGAACCTAAGAGATATAATAAATGGCTCCATAAGAATAGACAAAGGAAAATGATGATGTAGAATTTTATAAAGCTTGAATTGTTATTAAAAGATTCCCAAAGAAATATGGTATTGACTATAAGGACACCTTTGCTACTATGGCTTGTCTCATTTTATTTTGTAGCCTCATAGTTGTTATTGCCATTATGAAATAATAAATATTCTAAATGAATGTCAAAAATACCTTTCTCATTGGTGGCCTTTATAAAAAAGTGTGTATACAACCATTAATAGGTTATGATCATCCTTTAGACACTATTTGTCGCCTTTAAAAGGTTCTCTATAACCTTAAATAAGCCTCTAAAGTATGGTTTACCAACTTTAGATTTGTTGTTCATCAACTTGACTTTTTTTTCTTATCTATATAAAAATGTCTTGTTTATTCAACACAAAGCTAGTGTCTACATCCTCTTTTTAACCCATGCAGATGATGTGGTCATTATCTGTGATGACCTTAGTGTATTACAAATTTTAAAAGGTACCCTAGTGAACACTTTGAGATGAAAGATTTTAGACATCTAGCGTAGTAATTGAGATTGAATTTGATCTTTAGTAAAGGACATGGCACGTCTATACAATTTGACGAGTCCCTGGTTTGGCATATCTTGCAAGTCACGTATTTCTTAATTTGTCAATTTGAGGTGTTCATCTTTCTTCTTTCCTAAGGGTGTGTGGCTAAGTTTATATAGAGGCCATATATACTTAACCAGTTAATCTCAGCTTTGGGCTTTGGTTATTATTCACATTAATTTTGTGTGAGAGAGAATAACAAAATTTTCTATATTTTCATTGTGCCTTCCAATCTTTTGAAGATTTTGTACTCTCTTTTCTGACTGGTTATACACTTGGTTGACACCCTAATCGCCACAGTGCTTTCTCTACGTGTTGTTAATTTGGAATCTGATCAAGTTAATTAACTATAGGATTAGCTTCAAATTTATGTATCAGTGACTTAATGGAGTGGCTCATAAAACAAGTGCTCTTTCTAAAGATCACTACTGTGTTGGAATCCAACCGTGATAAAATCACAGGTATAGTGGAAAAAAAACTTTTTACGAATTTCGAGTAAATCTCGATAGTTGAATAAACTTAAATAAAAGATAAAACGAATTAGAAATTGTACCTTATTTGTCTTCTCATTGAAAAACCTTTGAAATATTTTCTGGTTGATCAATCACGAGTTGTTCAATTGTCCATCCTATGATGGTATCCACAGAGTGATTCTCAAGACTGATTTGAGAGGAAGAAGACAAAAGTGCTAGCTTCTTAATGTTCTTCTTTTATTTAAATAGAAAAATCATTAAAGTGTTTAATTAAAATTAAATTTCTTTAATTATAATTAAAATCAAATTATAATTAATTTAATTTTAATAAAACCAAATATCTCATATTTGATCCCCAAAGTTTTTCAAACTTTATAATCAAGTCCAACTTAATTAAATTGATTTTTCATTGACAAATGGCTTTTTGATGTGTGACCCACTAGGTTCCTGATAAATTGGCAATGATTATAAATTACAATTCTAATTCATAATAAGAATTAGATAAATTAAAACTTCTTTTAATTTATCTTTAATTCTCAATTAAAAAATTCATAATCATAAATTATGATTGATATCTAACAATATTTCATGATTACCCAAATATCAGGAATGTCAAAGTGATTGACTTAACCTATCCGTGTATGGTTATGATGTATAATTTAATCCTTTCATCATATAATGTTCCAATTGGATAGAGTATGGATACAATGTCTACTCTTTTCATCCATTCATGTTCATTCTTGCTAATTAGTAATTGATTTATAGTTGAAATTTGAAAACATCTTTTCAACTGTCAATTCAGTCTAGCCAGAGAATTCCATTAATCATTATTGATCAAGAATCTCTACTTACTTTAGAGTGACGAATCCTTTATTGACTTACTCAACTATCTCTGAATGATTCATATTGCAACCAAGTACTACATACTGAATTATCCTATGATAATTTATAAGTAGCATCAAAACATAGTAATTCCCATATGAGATACCTTGATAATCTTAAGTCTGAGGATCAATTATGCAACCATCATTATGAGATAATCCACAGACACATAACTAATATTCCATTCGAAATTCTCATAATCAAAATAGTTTAGTGACTTATTCTTTAATAATCACCCACACATTAGTTTAAGTATCTCCATACTTTAATTTATGAGATCAATTATTTTCTTCATAGGAAAGAAACATAATATATGCTAATTTTACCGTTTCGACAATATCCCGTCTTAATGAAACTACAACTAGGAACATTTGGGAATAATACATATAGGTAAATTGAATCTCATAATTATGATCTCATCATAATTTCAATTGCACAGTAATTATTACAAGGATTTTACCTTTGGTATTAAAACATAAAATATTAATTAAATTAATACATAATGATAAATAAAGCCTTTTTCATTAATTAAAATAACGTCATTGCATCAATTGGCTGTAAAGGCATAAACTAACAATCTCCCACTTGCATTAAAGCTAATCCCTTATGAATCTAATACCATATGCATCCATATGTCGATCATGTCTGTTTTGAGACAATGGCCTAGTAAGAGGATCTGCTACATTCTCTTCAGTGGCAACTCCCTCCAATGCTATGTCTTTTTGCTACACTACCTCCCTGATCAAGTGAAACTTCCTAAGTACATGTTTGGACCATTGATAAGACCTGGGTTCCTTTACTTGCATAGTAGCACCATTGTTGTCATAATATAATAATATAGGCTCAACATTGCTAGGAACCACTCCAAGTTCAATGATGAACTTCTTGATCCAAACCGCTTCCTTTATTGCCTCAAATAGTGAAATGTACTCTGCTTCGGTCGTTGAATTTGTAATGGTTGGTTGTTTGGAACTCTTCCAACTTAACACAACATTTTAGAATGAAGATGTACCTTGATTGTGATATACTATCATCGAGATTTGATTGGAAAATAATATCTAAATATCTTTGAACTCTTAGTTCATCTCCTCCACAGACCAAGAAAACATCTTTAGTTCTTCTCAAGTACTTTAAGATATTTTTCATAGCCGTCGAGTGACCCTCACTAGGATTAAACTGAAACCTGCTCGTTATGCTCAAAGCATAAGAAATATCTGGTCTTGTACATAACATTGCATACATGATTAGTTTAATTGTCAAAGTATATGAAATACAATCCATTTTATCTCTCTCTGTTTATGTCTTTAGAAATAAACTCTGTGATAGAGAAATCCTATGGGACATGGGTAAGAATACCCTTTTGGAATCCAAACAACCTTTTTGATCTATCTCTATATATCTTTATTCCTAAAATATAGGTTGCTTCTCCCATATCCTTCATAGAGAAGTTTTTAGATAACTAGATCTTTACAAACTATAGCATAGATATGTCGTTTCCAATTAGCAGTATGTCATCCACATATAGTACTAAGAAAACAATTACAATCCCACTAACCTTCTTATAGACACATGGTTCATCCACATTTTTGATAAAATCAAACTCTTTGATTGTCTCATCAAAACAAATGTTCCAACTCTAGGATGCTTGCTTAAGTTCATAAATAGACCTTTGCAACTTGCATGTTTGATTAAGAAATCTCTTGGATTCAAAAACCTTCAGGTTATGTCATATACACATCCTCCTGCAAATTCCTAGTAAGAAATGCTATTTTGACATCCATTTTCTAGATTTCATAATTATAATGTACTACTATGGCTAACAAGATCTTGATGGATTTTATTATAGCTATTGGTGATAAGGTTTCATCAAATCAACCATTTGTTTTTGTTTGTAACCTTTATCCGCTAACCTTGCTTTATTCGTATGTATATTATCATCCATGTCAGTTTTCCTCTTCTTGCATCTAATAGGTGCAATACCAACAGGTGCATTAACCAAAGTCCCTACTTGGTTAGTATACATGGAATCCATTTCAGTTCTTATAACTTCTTGCCATTTTAAAGAATCAATGTCAGGCATTACTTCTTTAAAAGTAGTAGGCTCATCATGTATGAGCGATACATTATCCTTTCCCTGCTCAATATGTAGATCTAATCTAATGGGAGGATGATGTATTCTACTAGTTCATCTTAGATTATGTGTCTCTTGAGCTCTCGGTTGTACATCATATGTATCGATTTGAATTTTATGTTCCATTTCAACGTGAATTCGTGGCTCTTGAACTTTCTTAAGTTTAATCTCACTCTTACTACTTTCTTTGAGAATAAATTCTTTTCCTAAGAACGTAGTATTTCTTGAGACAAACACCTTTTTCTCAATATGATAATCAAAGTAATAATCGAAACTCTCTTTTGGATACCCCACAAATTTGCATTTATCTGATTTGGCTTGAAATTTATCAGGTATAATACGCTTCACATAAGCTTCATATCTCCAATCTTTAAGTGTGATAATCCAGGTCTTTTACCAATCCATATCTCATATGGTGTCTTATCAACTAATTTAGATGGATCTCTATTTAGAAGATATATTATGGTTTCAATTGCATATCCCTAAAAGGACATATGAAGGATTGCATGACTCATCATAGAACGTGTCATATCTAATAGTGTACGATTTCTCCTCTCATACACTACATTAGGTTATGGATTTGCAGGAGGAGACCATTATGAGAGCATCCCATTCTTCCCATTCTCTTTTAAGTAACTAAGAAACTCGTGGTTTAAGTATTCACTACCTCGATTTGATCTCATTGTCTTAATATTTTTGTTGATTTATTTCTCAATCTCTAGTCTAAATTCTTTGAACTTTTTAAATGATTCAAACTTTTGTTTCATCAAGTACACCATATTTAAAATGGTCATCTATGAAGGTAATGAAATACTAGAATCTACCTCTAACATTTGTGGACATAGGCGCATATACATTTGAATGTATTAATTCTAGTAAGTCACTAGCATGTTGTCCCTTTCCCTTAAAGGGTAGTTTGGTCATCTTCCTCAATAAACAAGATTCACAAGATTCATATAATTCATAATCAAAAGGATCCAAATATCTATCTTTATGTAATTTTGTGATTCTAGTTTCATTAATATGACCTAACCTACAATGCAATAAATAAGATGGAGTTTGGTTCCTTAATTTTCTTTTCTTACTATTTATATTAAGAATTTTCCTTTCAAGATCTAACTCATACAGACTATTTGTACGTAATCCAGGTCTATAATAGACATCATCTTTACAAAAAGAACAACTGTCATTCTTAATTACAAAGACAAATCCACTCAAACCCAAATAAGAAATAGAAATGATTTTTCTTGTAATAAGAGGAACATAATGACAATTATCAAGTTCTAATATAAGGAAAAAAGGCAAAGTTAAACTATAAGTTCCTATAGCTAATGCAACAACTCTTGCTTCATTGCTAACTCGTAGGTCCACTTCGTTTTTTCTTCAACAATCTATTCCATGTTAAAATCTGCATGTTATTACAAATATGAGAACCACATCCAATATCTAATACCTAAGAATAGAAGTAGAAAGATTAATCTCAATCATAAACATACCTAAAGAGACAACTTCCTTAAGCTTCTTGACTTTTAGGCTGGCAAGATAAGGTAGGCAGTTCCTCTTCCAATATTTGTTGACTCCGCAACGAAAACATATGCCTTTTTCATTACTCTTCTTCTTGACACCCCTTTGGCCTTTACTACATCAATAGAAGTCTTCTATTTCTTGTTCTTATTCTTCTTAAAGCCCTTTTTCTTGCTTTTAGAAGAACCAATAACAAGTACAGAACTTGCTTCCTTCTTAAGGCACCCTTTCGTAGTCTTGAGCATATTCAATAGTTCAAGAAATATCATGTCCTTCACGTTCATGTTCTCATGATCATAGTAGGCGCATTCATGTTCTCATGCTACCGTTGGAGTTTAGGAGACATGCTAGCTAACATCACATATGTAGCTTGTTCAACGTCATCAACATAGTGTCGATATTTCTCCTAATCTTCGTCAATTGCATCTAATCAAGGTTCTGAGGGAGTAGGAGTATCAAGAACGTATAACTTCTTTTCTTGCCTAAGAACTATTCTTAAGTTTCATAACTAGTTCAAAAGTTGGGTCCACTTATCTTGTTAGCATCCATGATGCTCCTCAATATCAGGTTGGTAATACTCATCTTCAAATTTAATAACATAAAAACATAAAAGAAGCAAATATTAGTTTATATCCAAAATCAAATAAATTAAGAACTCTAAAATTATTTGATTACTCCCACTATTTTATTCAAAATAATAGCCCTCACTATTATATCGACAAATCATCAAATAATTTTCTAATGGGCTAGTATCCTGTTTAAAGTTAATTAATCTTGAGTTTGCTCAATAAATCAACTAAAATTAAATTAGGTAGAAAACTACTTTTCAATCACATCTTATATGAATCCTAGAACCGTTAGGTGAAAAATTTTGTCAAAATATATCACATATATTATTTTTAACCTTGCCTCTAAATCTATATGATCATTGATTTTACTCATCTAAATCATACAAATTTGGTTAAGTAGGACCCATTAATTTAAGATAAAACATATCTGGGTTAAAGTGATCATGTGTTTACTCAACAAGCTAAGCAATAAACAAAATTATGGTTTTATTCTCAAACAATAAAAGGCAACTATCACGTTCTTAACGTATACTTAATATTTTATTGAGGGATTTAAATTTAAAATTTTTTCAATCTCATCAAAAATAATAAAATTTCATTATATTTATAATTTCAAGCATAATCTAATTATGAAAGAAATTATTTAAAACTTTTTGCGTGATTCTAATTTATTGATTTGATAAAAAATGTAATTTAATAATTCAACTTTTGAAAAATTAAATTAAATTCCAAAAATTTTCCTAATAAAATTTCTTTGAAATTTTTTCAAAATTTAGTATAACACTTTATAATTTTATTAGGAGTATAAATTAATTTAATCCTTATTAAGTTAATATAATATTGAAATTTAAGGTTTTTAAAAACATTAAAAACAAATAAAAAGGGATGGAATTGTATGTGCCCTATGGTCAAAAGGTGGTCAACTGGTGCGTGCATTGCACGAGCCAGTCACACTTGCTACAGATGCACTTTGAGGATCATCTGCTTCTGCAACTGTCTCCCATAATTTTCGAATTGCTTCTCACCTTTCTCCAATTTGTACTCCATGTTCCTCCAATTACTTCAACTGTCGACTGTTAACCCTTCATACTGGTGAATTGTTACCGTTGAGTTGTTCACAGCCTACGTCCATGGGTAATTTTTCATCCATTGAGTTTCACGGCGGTGACACCAATTAGTAGCGTCAACGATCCACAATCACTAGTAGTGTTTTGCCATTAGTGAGACATTTCTCAAGTGGTTTTTAAACCACTTGTCTGTGTAACCTTTAAGCGCAGTAAACACAAACAAGACAAACACAATAGTAGAAATAGGGAACATGCATAGACAAAAACAAAACAAGGTAATTGCAGATCAATTTGTTTTAGAATCCATACATGGGCATTATAGAAACATAAAATGCCAGAAAGAAAATTCTAGATGCAATTGTGCATAAACACAGGCAGTGTATAATTAAGTTTCAAAAACTATGATATACGCATATACAGAACACATCATATGTGAGTATTCTTCAATATTCTAGAAGCAAAATAAAAGTAGTCATGGAAACATTCAAAGCATGTGGAAGCAAGATTCCAGAACATAAAAACAAGATGGCCCAGAAGGCATAAACCTCATTCTTGTCAATTATTTAAAATCAGAACAGAGAAGAACAGTCACAATATAGTAGCATAAGTAGATTCAAAATCTTAAAACCTTAATTTTTTTAATCAACATCAATAACAATCAAGCCTCTAGTTCAAGATAAATAACTAAAGGAGGCTTTGATACCATTGTTGGAATCCAATTGTGATCAAATCACAAGCACAGTAGAAAACAAAACTTTTTACGAATTTCTGGTAGATCCTGATAATTGAATAAACTTGAATAAAATACAAAATGAATTAGAAATTGTACCTTATTCGTCTTCCTATTGAAAACTTTGAAACCTTTTCTGATTGATCAATCACGAGCTAGTCAATTGTCCAACTTACGATAGCATCCAAAGAGTAATTCTTAAGACTAATATGAGAGGAAGAAGACAAAAGTGTAAGCTTCTTAATGATCTTCTTTTATTTAAATAGAAAAATCATTATGGTCTTTAAATAAAATTAAATTTCTTTAATTAAAATTAAAATTAAATTGTAATTATAATTAATTTAATTTTAATAAATCAAATATCTCATATTTGATCCCTAAAGTTTCTCAAACTTTATAATTAAGTTCAACTTAATTAAATTGATTTTTCTTTCACAAATTTCTCTTTGATATATGACCCATTAGGTTCCTAATAAATTCTCAATGGTTATAAATTACAATTTTAATTCACAATTATAATTAGATAAATTAAAACTTCTTGTAATTTTTCTTTAATTCTCCAATTAAACAATTTATAATCATAACTCATGATTGACGTCTAGCAACATGTCATGATTCCCTAAATATTAGGAATGTTGATTACCCAAATATTAGGAATGTTAAAAAGATTGACTTAACCTGTCCATGTATGGTTATCATGTATAATTTAATCCATTCGTCATCTAATGTTCCAATTAGACAGAGTGTAGATATAATGTCTACTTTTTTTATCCAATCATGTTCATCCTTACTAATTAGTAATTGATTTATAATTGTGAAAATACCTTTTCAAATGTCAATTCACTTTGGCCAGAGATTCCATAAATCATTACTAAACAAGAAAAGTAGAACATTCTCTCTAATTACTTTAGAGTGACGAAACCTTTATTGTCTTACTCAACTATCTTTGTATGGTTTATATTGTATCCAAGTACTATCGACTGAATTATCCTATGATAATTCGTAAATAGCATCAAGACACAATAATTTTCACATAAGATACCTTGATAATCTTAAGTTTGAGGATTAATTATACAACCATCATTATGAGATAATCCACAGACATATAAGTAATATTCCATTTGAAATTCTCGTAATCGGGTCAATTTAGTGACTTATTCTCTAATAATCAACCATACATTAGTTTAATTATTTCCATACTTTAATTTATGAGATCGATTACTTTTTTCATAAGAAAGAAACATAATTTGTGCTAGTTTTACTGTTTTAACAATATTCTATCTTGATGAAACTACAACCAGGAACATTTAGGAATAATACATAAGTGTAAAATAAATATCATAATTATGATCTCAATATAATTTCAATTACACAGTAATTATTCCAAGGACTTTACCTTTAGTATTAAAACATAAAATATTAATTAAATTAATGCACAAAGATAAATAAAGCCTTTTTAATTAATTAAAATAATGTTATACATTAATTTGCATCCAGTTGATTGGCTACAAAGACATACACTAACATACTGGCCTCTTAGCAAATATCCTTGTATTGTAGACATCCATTGCTATAAAGGATAATTAAGAGCAGGTGATATGGGTGTGTTAAACTTGTTGAGAGAGTTGGAGTGCTTTGCTATAAGGAACTTGAAGCCATTAGAGGTCTATTTATAGATGCCACTGATCAAGATGGTTAATTTTATTTCTTTTCTTAGTTTGGTATTATGTGTTAGGGAAAGGCCCTCGAATCGAATCCTGGTTGAATTTAATAGGCCAAAAAATGTTAACAAAATAGAGAAATGTAAAATAAAATGGGACAGGATACAAAGATTTACGTGGTTCGGTTAATGTGATCTACGTCCATGGATGAAGGATGAGTCAAATTCACTAATATATGGAGAATGCATAACAATTACAGAAGGTTGGCACAAGAAGCCTTTTAATCAGAAAATTCCCAAACGGAATTCAAAAAAAACAAAAAGGACTAGTGCTGCAAGAGATGGTTTTGAAAGAAGGAAATGGTATAAGGAGAGCTTTTGCAAACTTCTTTATTTATAGGGAAAATTCTAAGCATTCGTCCAAGGCTTCCATTAATTTCACCACAAATCTTTAGCAAATGTGAAACATGAATTTGGCCAGCCCAAAAATTTTCAAATCATGTAGACAATTTCTGCTACAAGCCAAATGTGGGAGAGCACATTTGTTGACTAAGAAAATATGAAACAATTAATTTAAAGGAGGTCAACATCATTTGCTCACCAAAACATTAACTTGGATGCTTTTAAGGGACCAAGGCACCCAACCTTTCAACAAATCTCCACCTTGACTTCGTCCTAAATAATTAGTGATATGCTCCACCTTCTCTCGCATTGCCCTAAAGGGTTTTATCACCAATTATAAAATCTGATCAAGCCTAAACATTGTTTGAACTTGTAACTGGAAGAGCCTTCATAAACATATCAACAGGATTATCCTTAGTGTTGATCTTCTAAATAAGGACCTTCTTCTCTGCAATAATATTCTAAATGAAATGATACTTAACATCAAAAGGCTTCATTCTCTCATGGTACATTTGGTCTTTTATGAAAAGAATAACACTCTGACTATCACAATAAATTGTAGTGACCCCTTAACGTGGAGATAATTCATTGAATAACCTCTCAACCATAATGCTTCTTTGATAGCCTCAGTGACTGCCATATATTTTGCTTCAGTAGTAGATAAAGCCGCTATATCTTATGAATTACACTTGTCTTAATTAGCTCTTGAATATAGTCTTGATTTGATGATTTGTGCTACTTACACCTATCTGCGCACTTAACAAAACCCATCAAAACAGTTCACACACTTCATAGAAGAAGTGAAGTATTCTTGACTTAACAATCTCTCCCTTTTTAATGATAACAAATAATCATAATATTAGAAGATAAAAAAAGATATTCAGACGAATAATGATAATATTCAGACGAATAATTTTCAAACAAATCAAATAATATATTATTCATACGAATAATACAAGATATACAATGTGTAAATAAAGAATTATAATACTAAATCTCCTCTCCTTTCTACTATTTCTCCCCTTATTTGTTATTAACCAAAAAAATATGTCATTTTAGATGGTTTAAAATTTTATAGAACATATGTTGAATATCAGTGCTGATCGTCTTGAGGTCTTCTTCTACAGTCACATGAAAGTGCTGCTTCTTCATGAAGATTACCCATTGAGTCACTTAGTTCATCAACCTTAGTATCAGTTTCTTCAATATGTTTAGCTAAGGCTTCTTAAACTTCCTTCTAATTTGGACTAGCTTTAGTCTATTCGATGAAATTTTGCAAGAGCCTTGAATCAATGTTAGAATCTTGTAACTTTCCACTTAGTGGATAAAGATAGCCAGAGACAGACGATTTTCTAATTGAATCATCTAACTCAGTAATTTTGATGAAGGGTAATTGGAAAGATTGTGTTTGGTGAGGGATGTCCAGATCATCAAGTTTGGGTAGTTTGAAAATTGGTTTTCCTAGAAGGAGTAGGATATTTTTGACTGAAGGAATGAAACCTAAGGGTTTAAAATGAATAAGTAAATGCACAAAGGTTTCTAAGTAAAAATTGATACCTTCAATTATAATAATTTTGTACCTTCCTTCCTATATTTTCCTAACAACCTTGAAACTTTCATCTGTGGTTGATGTGCCAAAGCTATCTCCTGATGGCCTTGATATGTGATATGAAATATAGACGCCTACAGGTTGAGTTACACGACATACATTGTCTATATTCTTCATCGCCACTCGAATTTCTTCTTCCATGAGATCATCTTCTTGTTTCTTAGGAAATTTCTTCTTCTTTCCTTTGTCTTTGCTGTCTACTAGTGTTGGACGTCTGAGTTGTACATCTGGTATAATATTTATTATTGTTTTGCTTGTGACTGGATAGACGGTGTAAGGATTTTTTTTCATCTTCAATGGTTATGATTCTGCCTTTTTATCTCGCAGAATACCATACAATCTTCTTTCTTCAAGGCTTAAAAGATGTAACGTCTGATCGTTTACTATTACAGGTTCAATTTGAACCTTAACTTTCTGTTTAGGAGGTTCTCTAATGATAAATGAACCTCTGTTGCGATCAGGTATTAATTCTTCTATAATCTTCATCTTCAAATCTTTTTTCTTCATTGGTTGAGGGGGATTATGAGTTACTTGCTGCTTTCCAACAGTCTGTGTCTTTTGTTGAACATCAGATGATGAAACCTTATTTTTCTGAATCAATTTCATTTTCTTTTGTTGTTCTGCTGACTTGGAAGAGAGTTGTTGTTGAGACTTCTTATGCTCAAGTACTAACTTCCTTTTTATCTCTGTCTCTCTAAAAAATTGTTTTGATTGAGTCTAAGGGATAGAGACAATTGCTTTGGTAGGCTGTTGTTATTGTGTTTTGTCTATTCTTGTTGTCGTAAGGTCATCAATCTTGGTGACCTTCTTGATTTCTTGGGTCTTTCTGATTTTAACGTCTCAGCCTTCCTCTTGAAAGACACTCTATGAGTTGGTTGTTGAACCTTTGAACTGTCCTTCTTTTCGAGAATTGTCTTAGTTTGTATTGACTTATAGGATGATTGTTCAACTTTTAACTTTGCTAAGATTCTTTCGGATGATTGAGGTTTTGTTTGCATTCCAGATGAATCATCTTCTTTTCTACTTCGTCTGATTAAAAGCTCCCCATTAGATTGTGCTTTCATTATGAAATCTTTATCTGTTTTAGCTTTAGTCTTGATCCCCATTTTGCGAATAGTAGAGGCATTGATAACACTCTTAATCTTCATCTTTACTCTTTTTCCTCTATCAAGTAAGATTCCAAATTCTTCGAAGAATCTTGTCAACAGCATACCGTAAGGTAACAAACCACTCTTCAGAGGATAATCCTCCCTAGCCTTTATCATGTAGTTCAGAATCAAGAATGGAAGATTAATAGATTGGTGTGTGAGTAGATGAAATAGACAATGTTCATCATTCATTGTCACCAAATCCTTTGATCCCACTCTTGGTAGAATAAAGTGCAGAAGAATTGAATGAAGAACCCTAGCTTTCGGAATTAGGTTTGAAGACTTCTTGACTCCTGGATTACTTGATCCATATAGTTGTCGATTGATGTTGTCTTCATTTATATGAATTTGAGCAATCCACTTTATATTGTTCAACAGTTTTGCCCCTTCATTTAGACACTTAATAGCCCTCACAATAGAATCTTGTGTGACAATGACGGACAACTTGTCTACCACTAATACCAAGGTGTTATCTACCTCCTTTGCATTCCAGAACTCATATACTTCATTTGGATACATTGGATCTCAGATATTGAAGAAATTTTCCCATTCAGCTGCTTTGATCTCAGGTTTGATATCCATTCAATGTTCCTTCAGCGAAATGAAATCGACGAGTCTCCCATAGATAAGAGATTTCAACATTTTTCTAATATGTAATGAATAATCACTAAACACAAAAATGTATATTGTTTAAAGAAGCGAGGTTAGTATATAGAAACAATTGAGAGAAAGATATGAAATGAAAATGGGAAAGGTTGAATGTAGAGAACAGAGGATGGAATCATCTTTTGTTAAGAGCACTTTGAAGCAAGTCGGTTACTAAAAAAATTCTAGAATGTAGAGTGATGTAGATTTTGAGACTATTGAAAAGTTACCATTTGTAATGCATGTGACTGATTCATAGGTAATCATAAAATTGATACTACTGAGTGAAAGTTACCTTTACTATTCCTTCTGGAAACTTACAACTTTTCTACTTCATTAGGATGTATTGTCTGAGTAATGGAGTTTCAGATGTATGTTCATTTAATATTACCATATTCAAATTTTGTTTGATTTCCTTAAATTTATCTTCACTTAAGGGTTTGGTGAAGATATCTTCCTATTGTTGATTTGTCTCAACAAATTGTAGATTGATGATCCCTCTTTGTACATAGTCTCTTATAAAATGATGTCTATCTTTAATATGCTTTGCCTCAGAGTGTTGTATTAGATTCTTTGAGAGATTGATAGCACTTATGTTGTCACAGAAGATTGGAATTTGATCTTCTTGGATAGAATAATCTTCTAACTGATACTTTATCCATAACATTTGTGTATAACAACTTGCAGCTGACATATATTCAGCCTCTGCAGTAGATAGAGCAATTAAACTTTGCCTCTTGCTTGACCAAGAAATTAGACTATGACTAAGAAAGTGACAACCTCCACTTGTACTCTTTCTATCAATCCTATCTCTAATATAATCAGCATCACAGTAGACAATTAACGTGAAATCTTTACCATACATTAAGCAAAGATCAGTAGAACCTGCTAAGTATCTCAATATTTTTTTAACCGCAATATAATGAGATTCTCTCGGATCTTCTTTAAATCTTACACATAAACAAACGTCAGGTCTACTTGTAGTTAGGTATTTAGATAAGACGATTGAAGGATGCATAGGAGTTGACATTGGTTTAACATTTTCCATTTTATATTTGACTAAAAGTTCTTTGATATTCTTTTGTGGATGAATAAAAATCTTTTCATCAGTTTGTTTAATATGTAAACCAAGCAAGAATGTTAATTCACCCATCATACTCATTTCAAATTCACTTTTCAATGTCGCTTAGAATTCAAAAAAATAATTATTTCTTTTCCTTTTCAATGGAATATTAAGCGTGGAACTTTATTTATTATTATTTATATAAGAATTGTTAAACTTTAACATCTTATAGTACTTACCATTTATCATTATATTATATTGCTTACCATATTATAACATTTATATGTATTATTATTAGTTTACTTGTTCATAAATATTAATGATTAAGAATAGTACTTAACCTAAATTTATTATATTTTTATCTTATTATTATTAAATTTAAGGTATGGTTAACTTTTTCTGTTCAAAATGATAATTTATAGGGTTTTAATGCATTAACTATATATTTAACCAAATTTATAAAGAAGGGAAATGAAAAATATATGAAAAATCATATATAAATGTCAATTATATTTAACCTTAGGATTATTAAGTGCACTTATTGAAAAATTATCAATTTTACAGTATTAAATATAAATTCTTTGATATTGACTTTTGGCAATGATTTTAAAGTTTAGTCAAAAAAACTCGACTTTTGGCAATGAATTACCTATTTCGTCGCAAACCATCTTTTTTACGATGTTTGAAACTATCATTGACAAATGCTCAACATTTGGCAACGAAATACTAAAACTGTTGCAAAAATAGCGGCTTTTCGTGATGACTCCAAAAAATTACCGATAAAGATATTGCTTTAGCAACCATACATTATATCGTCTCCAAAACTATGACATTTGGTGATGAATTATGAAATCATTGCCAAATGTGGACAAAGTTCAGCACATTATGTAAACATACCTAAGTGACCATTATTGGGGTGTTGTCCTAATTGATGAGATTGATAGAAAAAGACATTACTATGGCCAATTTAAAGAATCAGAAAAGCATTACCATGCTAGCTATAAAGAGATTTTGGTTGTAAAAAGGGGAATCAGAATATTCAACTTCCACCTCAGCCCTTATCACTTTCTCATTGAAATGGACTATAGCTTTTCTTGATATTCTTAAACCTAAAAAGAAGACACTACTAGATAGTCAATTGCTTCGATGGCAAGAATGGCTTTCCTGATATAAATTCACCATTCGCCATATCAATGGGCATCACAACATTCTTATTGATTTCCTTTTTTGGCTAGGAAAACCAATCTGGCTCCTCTCTCCTTTACTTAAACATTTAATCCCTCTCCTTCTTCCTATCATAGGGTATCCTAAAATAACAAGTCCTATCCACCTATTACAAAGAATCCCCCTAAGACAATGGATGACATTGGTTTTATTCTAAGCTTGTTCTACTATCTCCACATTGTCCTTACAACTCCAAACATTCCTCCACATCTTCATTATTTTGACACAGAAACTCCTTATCAAATTGTCTATCATCTCAACGATTCCCTTTTTAAACCATCCATCCGTCATCTCTGAGCTTTATCTGCCCTCTATGCATGCCCAATTTCTATTTCACCATTGCTTGTTTATCAACACCCTTTAAACTCAGCCAATGCCGACTCACTTCTATAGAAATTTTTAGAGTAGTTCCATCCATTACAAAAGTGGCATCTCCAACTTGGCTAGATCTTGAACAAACATTAGTTATAGGCTATTCCTCTCTTTGAACAGAAGGTCCATTCTATTTTTATCATTCACCATCCATGTAGTCTTACTGGACATGGTTATATCTGTAATGTTAACCATTTCCAAAATTGGCATATTATTACAAGTTGGGGCAACACAAAGAACATTCTTACATTACATGCTCTGCTTCCTACATAGAATGACCAGAGTGGTTCAAAGGATAATGATCATATGTAATCTTCCATAAAGAGATAAAATATGCTTCTCTATAGGTTTTCTTTTTCTTATATGGTTCATTACATAGTAATAATGATGATGATGATGATGATGATGATGATGATGATGATGATGATGATAACACTTGTTGAAATAAGACCTTCCTAAAATGCAAACTTTATATAAATGCAAAAATATGACATTCAACTTCCTTGAAATGTCAATTGTCTTAAAATTCTAACAACGAGTAATGCTTTTAATCCTTTTGGTTTTCGATTAGGGGGTGTTGACATTGATTTATGTTGAATCGTCCGTATACCAATCTTCCTTATATCAGAACAAAGCAATTATATTCATTAAAGATCGAATCTTAATTCTAAAGAGGATTTAACCTACTTATTGTGGACAAACTACAAATAATTATATAAATATTAACAATTTAAAAAATTTTAAGTAAAAGAGTAGTGATATATAAATATATAATTTAAGTGTGCACTTCATATATTATCGAACTATGAATTAAAGAAAAACAAATATATTTGAATTAAATAGTTCAATAAAGAACTCTATTTTTCTATCTATATTCGAGATTAATTTTTATATTATACTAAAACCAATCTTATGCACTGATAGATTGTATAGGTCTCATCATTTTTCCAATTATTGCTTAAGTTTGAATTTTGAAACTACCCTTAATTAAATTTGATAAATTTATTTTTAAATTAATATTCTCAGTTTTTATATAACGAAGCTCTTGATTTTTTTTATTTTGTGAAATTATATTTAATTATATACTTTATTCGATTAGTGTAGATTAATCTCTTGCCTATATTTATTCACATTTACAATGACAAAATTAGAGACGGTAATGAGACGTGGGCCTACGTCTAGGCTCGACCTCAAAGATCATTTAGGTCAGAGGGTCTAGGATTGAGGTCAAGGCCGATTGAACTTGGTAGGATCAAACTTAATCAAACATGATTTAAATATATTTTAATTTAAAAAATTATAAATGACATCGTTTTATTTAAAAATTTCAGGATTCAAGTCAGGCTAAGTTACTGACGGATATTTTCTATTCCGTCAATAAATCAGTAATTTTGAGTTGTTGATAACTTTTATGACAGAAGGTTGTCTCAATCGGTAAATGTAGCACGACGAATTTCTCAAATCCATCGGTAAATTCATGACTAATTTTAGCAATGGATCTTAGTAGTCAATCGGTAAATTCATTGCATTTTATTGCAGATTTTGGTATTCTGTCAGTAAGTTCACTGCATTTTATCAACAAATTTTATTTTTCTGTTGGTCAATTTACTAACATTATTTTTTAATGTTTTCCCTGCATTTAATTTTTTTGATAATCTTATGATTGATGTATAATTTACACAGTTATCGGTTTTCTGTCGATAATAATTTGATTTGTTTCTACATTTAATTTGTTGAAACAGAAAATTGATTGATGATATCAAGCAAAAATTATCTTAATTAATAATAAAAATTTATCATCTACAACAATAAGTATTTAATTCATACAAAATGACTACAACTACGCTATTCATTTGGTGAATGTGGATGTTTTGAATGTTGCGATGAAGTGTTGCCTTTTCCTTTCAACTCATCCATCTTATTATGGATCTGGACAATATACTCCACCAACTGTTGCAACTAAGTTGCCAGTGTCTTTACTGTGTTTCGAAGCTCATGAACTTCATTGGATATGGACCACTTACTAGATGTTGTTGTACTAGATGTGGGGAGGATTGTGAATAACATGTATTCACAAGTGAATGTAAGCCGAATGTCCTTCCACGATAGTCCCTACCACCCATTGCATAATGATATGTTTGACTCTCATTAACATCTTGCATGAAGATATGTTTAACTCTCATCAACATCTTTAGACTACTGAGACTGTCATTGAATGTTTTCTTGTAATTAGTCATATCAAAAAGCAATATTTATATTAATAAGTGATAATTATTAAGCATTATTATTAAAGCATAAATTTGACATACATTTAGTTCTCTACATCTGGTGTTGATGAAGGTCATACCGTCACGCTTTTTAGTATGAGTGTGGAAAAACAGCTGACGAGATATAAGCTTCCTGCCCATTGACTTTTTCTACATTAGAATAAAATGTTATAAATGAATTACAATTTCAAAAATTTTGACAAATTTTCCTTTATTTTTATGATGTTTACCCCCTGTTAAACAAAAAAAGGTATTCAACAACACAACCATATATAGCACCATCATTTATAACTCTATCATTCTCCACAATACACATTTTTTCATTCCAAAATTCACACATCAAATTAAATTGAAATACATCAAAGTTAAAAAAAATCAGAATATAAGTGCAAAGTGTGTATAGATACTTACAAGTCTATTTGTATGCTCGTGGTGGGTAATAGATCCTCTAGTGTTTACGGGAAGACTCTCTTCCCTGGTCCTCCACACCTGTCAATAGAATTACACTCTGAAATGAACATTGCCTTGGGTGATGTCTAATACTGCTACCAACGACTCCATGTTTCTTTAGAAATATAAGGAGGTTATCCACCAATCTTTTGTATCGCACCAACAAAGTCTCTATAATGTGTACGAGCTCGTCTCTCCTATACTTTATAAATAACCACGTCAAATTCCAAAAAAATGCTTTCTAAAAAAATGAAAAACATAAGATAAGTACCTATAATCTACAATATTTATCTAATTAATGTATAAAAATTAATTAAAATACATAAAATATATTTTTTGTACCTCAGACTCTTGATAATAAAAATCCTTTGTCGCCTGAGAGATATTCTTCCACATATAACCCTCAAGATCAATCTTCTCTTTGAACTTGGATTTCATGTTTCATGAGCATGGTCCAGACAAAATCAACCTTATATAAAAACAATTTTATATCATTTTTAAATTTAAAATATAACTTAATTATAAACATATGGTGTTTCATGTATTTTCACTTACAGATTGTTGACAATTGTGACATAAGTTCTTCTATTAACTCCCTCATCTTTAGGTTGGAGGCCACCTCCTTCATCAACAACATTTACCCCTAATATCT
>JAOSBN010000009.1:19426196-19438202 GCA_027563595.1 Erythroxylum suave
GGTGATTCAAATCTCAGTTTTCAATAGACTCATATGGCTATCACATATCCAAAGAAGGCTAAAAAATGATGAAATTTGTATGTATCGTGATTTTTATAAATCTGTCTTGTTTCTATTCTCTTCTGTGTCACTAAGGTCAGTAACACCCCTCACTTATTTAGTCATCTCTCACAGGAAACTCATCCAATTAAAATTATCTTGATACAACACTTAGATGACACATTTTACAACATTTCATAATCAGAACTCATCATCCAATTCTGACTCTAAAGTCCTCAAACAATTAACTTTCATTTCATATTTCAGTCCCGCTGGTATTCTGAACCAGTATCAATTCGGGACTTATATCATTTGTTTGACTCACCCAAAATTCGTAAAAAAAATTCAGAGATATAGGAGACACCTGTATCTACAAATTCAAAGTTTTGAGTTTCTCCAAATTCACACATTAAACAGCTCAAAAAAAATGTATAAGGAGGACCTACGAATTTGCCTCCCTTGGCAACTTTGAACTCCAAAACCCTAGGTTTTGGTTTAGCCCCAAATCACCATAAAAATGGAAGTTTCCTCATGTGAATGTGTCACTAGACATCAAAGAATAAGAATCCATCATCAAAATTATCAAACCCATAAATTTCATCAAGTGGGTTTCATAGTTATGATAAAAGAAAATGAAAATTCCAATTCCAATTAGTAGAATCAAGTGTCGGGATGGTGGCTACCGTTTTGTATCAATCAATTGGCTTGATTCTCCTTCACTTTCTTGTCACAAAGCTTGAAAATTTTGAGAGGAGCTTCCATGGTGATCGTCGTAAGTGAGAGAGGAGGAAGAAGACAAACTTTTTTGTCATATTTGAAGTTAGCCTCTTTTATAAGCCACTTTGTTCATTATTTACAAAAATGCCCCTCTTGTATTAGTTCTTGAAAAATCAGCTCGTACAATTTCCTGTGACAACCGAAAAAGTGACAAATATCATTAATTTGATCTGGTTTTAATGACATTAGTCTCAAATACCCCTTTTTCTTCTGGTGTACCGAGTAAATTAGATACCGGGTGTTACATTCTAGGATGAATTCTACGGGCTTTTTGGTGTGTAAAGGTGATAAATCTTCTAGTTAGTTAAGCATTCCTAGTAATTTGGGTTAGAGTACTTGCAAGTGGCTCTTAGAGTGAACCATACTTGTGTAATCTAAAAAAGCAATCAATTTGTTGTGTGTTTGGGAGGAGGTGGAGGGTGCGAGGTTAATGTAACAAAAGGTGTGTCCTTTAAGTCGATTATTTTAGGCATGAATTTCACTTATGGGTTGATAGATAGGAATTTTTTGATAATTTGTTGGGGACTAAGTTGGTCGGTGAAAATCAGATTAGCTTGATTGTACTGGTCGGTTAAATGTTCTTGGTAATTTTGAGTTAAAAGTGAAGCAAATGGCTCTTGGAGTGAACCATAGTTATGCAATCTGGCAAAGCAATCAATTTGTTGTGTTTGGGAGAAGGTAGAGGGTACTCAGTTGATGTAACAAAAGGTGTGTTCTTATTATTTCAGGTTCAAATTTCACTTGTGGGTTGAAAGTTATAAATTTTACAATAATTTGTTAGGGACCAGGCTAGTTTGGTGAAAATTGGATTAGCTTGCCTAAAATTATTCCTGGTCCATATGTTAAATCATCTTGTACTAAATGTGGTTTGTATTTAGATTCTTAGAGGTTGAGGGGTGGTTCTGGGAATATGTACATTCATTATCAATTTAATATTATAGTCTTACCTTCATTGATACCTTCAATGTTGTCATTGCTAACGTTGCCTTCTCCAGATAATCAAAAACTCTAAAAACATGGCTATTGGTATTGCCATTGTGGGATTTGTTGATTTGTTGTTGGATATTTGTAATATTCTATATTACCTGTGGACTGGAACTTGTTTTGGGCAAACAAAAAAAGTGCATACTTAGAAATGGAAGGGCAAAACAAAAAGAGTAAACCATACATTTATGAACTCCTTTTGTTTGACATACTCAAACCCCTGAGAATTAGGCCATCAATTGGGTTATGCTCCCCTTTCTCACTACAACCTAGCCATGTCCTTCCCTCCTTCTTCTTCTGCTACCATAAACCTTCTATATGACCTTTACAACTCTACTTCCCTTCCTTCCTTGCCTCCTGCAAACCCCCACCTTCAACAAATCCTAATCCCCCCTCTCCTTGGTTACTCCCACCTTTCCTCCACTGACTTTGTTATACCTTTCTACATCAGGGGTAATACAATCTTTCTGCTTGATTGTCTTCTCCTTTTGGAATATGCTTTTCAAACTTTCTTCTTCCTGACACTACTCCAACCTCCCTTTCTCTTGTCAAATGACCATGGCTGCCCCCTCCTTTGTTCAGCTTCACATTCAAAATTTTCACCCTTACCCTCCCAAACCTTGCCTGCTATCATACCCCCTGAAAAGGCCTCACCCATATCCTTTCCCTCATATCTCAAAAAGAGTTGGAAACAAGTAATTGCCAATGACAGTGACTCTGCCTTGCATTACTCCCCTCCGACAGAAGACCAAAGCAAATACATTGTTGTGCCAGTAGTGGAAATCTTACAAGAAGGGGTGTGTTTATAAGAATCCTCACTGGTGGGATTCTTTTTGGAGAGAAGCCCCTTTTTCCTATATTGCAAAAATGGGTGAACAATGCTTGGAAAAGTAAGAGCTTGTTAGAGGTACAGTTAGTAGATAAAAGCTTAGCTTTGTTTACCTTTACCTCTAAAGCAGAGGTAGTTAAAGTTATGGAAAAGGGTTATATGCATGTAAAGAATCTGCCTCTGTTTATCCAAAGTTGGTAACCAGGATTTCAACCAAAAACTAAAAAACTAAAGTTAGTATCCTTGTGGGTTAATCTCTATAATGTTCTTTTGAAATACTGGACTAATAAAGGTCTTAATATGTTAGTAAGCTATCTAGGTCAACCTTTGTGTATGGATGAGAATACTGCTTAAAGGGAAAGGTTTGGTTATGCTCGATTATGTATTTCTATGGACGTTTATAAGGACTTTATAGAACATATTCCTATCATAAGGTTAGGTTTCAATGGCTCATTATATGAGGATATTGTGATGGTGGTTTATCAATAGAAGCCTTCCCTAAAGTTACAAGGGAAAAGATGGGTACCAATGAGGAAAAGATTTAAGGAAGGGAGTTATAAGGAATTAATAGGCTTAGACGTAGGTGATAATGAAGGAACTGAAGTGCACGATATAGGCCAAATGGGACACGAAAAGGGCTAGCTTTGGCTGAAAAACAACAAATGGCTGAAGTGGATAAGTTGGAGTCAAAAACTCCCCATAATGTTGTAGCCTCCTCTGAGCTAGTTTATGGACTTCAACAAAAGCACAACCTTAGAGAAAGCTCTATAACAAAAGTGTCTAAAGGCAAGATAATGGAACTGGAGGGTGACAAGTGAGATGATATGGAGGCAACCTCATCTTCTTCAACTTTGGGTACTGTAGAAGAGAGAGAGATTGTTGAGCATTTTAGTACTGCTAAAAGGAGGAAGGGAACTAAGAGTAAAAGTCAAAACTCCAAACCCCCTATATCATGATAGTGTTCTGGAATGTTAGGAGCTTTAATTGCCTAAAAAAACTCTTGGCCTTAAAGAATTTTTTGGCTAAGGAAAAAGTTTCAGTTTTTTCTATTTTGGAAACAAAAGTCAAATTAGAAAACCTCAAGAATCTTAAAACATAAGAAATAAGTGACAATTCCATAGTAATCATCAAGCTCATGTTTTTGGTCAAATTATTATAGGGTTTGATCCTCGAATAGATGAAATTCAAGTGTTGGAACTGGAGGTGTAGGTATTGCACATGAAATGGCATTACGCTAAGCCTAATTCTTAATTTTATGCATCAATAGTGTATGGTTTCAATCGTATGTTTGAAATAAAGGAGCTTTGGGAGAGTTTGCTGAGGTTCTAAAGCGGATTGGTAGCTCAATGGCTTATTTTTGGTGATTTCAACTCCACCCTCTATAGAACGGAAGCAGAAGGCCATTTTTCCTTAAGAAATTATTCTAGTGATTTCAAGGAGTGTGTTGATCAGCAAGGAGTTCTTGATCTTAAGGTTATTGGATATTTTTTCTCCTAGAGCAATAAGCAGTCTAATGGTTGTGCACTTCAGAAAAAACTAGATCAGGTTATGGTCAATCAAGCATAGATACAAGCTTTCTCGGAAAGTAAAGCCTCTTTTCTAGACCATATGTTTTCGAACCATACTCTAATGGCAATGGAGGACTTGTTCCTAAAGGTGAAGAGTTGCCACCGCTTTAGATTTAACAATTACTTGGTGAATGTAGAAGGATTTCAGACCTGCATTTGGGAAGGAAATACAACTACTGTTCATAGAACCCTTCAATTCCAAAGCATCCGGAAGCTGAAACTAATTAGAGAGGCCATAAAGAAACTGAAAAATCAGAAAGGGGAGGACACTCTTCGGGTTGTTTCTATAGCTAAATATAAATTATCCCAGCTTCAACTTAATCTTTCCCACAACCTGGGGAATAATTTCTTATTATCTCAAGAGCGATCAACCCTATCTGTCTATTTGCAAGCTTTTAATAATCATGCTAGTGTTATGGAGCAGAGAGCTAGGGTGAATTGGCTTAAAGATGGAGATAGGAATACAAAATTCTTTTTCAGCTCCATTATCACCAAGGAGGGTTACAATTCTATAAAGGAGATTTCTTTACCAGATAGGAAGAAGTTAAGTAAGCACGAGGACTTGTTGAAAGAAGCTCAGAATTATTTCAAAGATTTCTATGCCTCTCAGAATGTTTCGGTGGATACTTAGTTCTTGGACTCCCTTATCCATAATAGACTTTCTCTGCTTTTCAATCATAACTTTCCATTACTTAAAGGTTAAGAAAACATCATTCTTATGCTTCAAGAAATATACCTAAACCTTCCTTGAATAATCACCATAGTCAACATATACTGGGAACATAAGAGGGCCCCCAAAGATCAAAACGAATATAATCTAAAGTACCTTTAGTTTTGTGGACAACTAGAGAACTGAAACTGCCTCGTTTCTTCTTCCCAAAGATACAATGCTCATAAAAGTCTATCTTATTAGTATTTTGATCACAAAGTATACCTCTCTTGCTTAATAATGTTAAGTATACCTCTCTTGCTTAATAACATTAAGCCTTTCTCACCCATCTGTCTTAAATGTATATGCCACAATTTGGTAATGTCATCATATGTAGAGACTGCTGCAGCACCTGTTAACGTAGATCCCTGCAAAACATATAAACTACCAGACTTGCAGTCTTTCATCAATATAAGGGCACCTTTAGAAATTTTCAAAACTACATCTTCAGCTGAGAACTTGCACCCTTGAGAATCGAGAGTGTCCAAAGAAATGGGATTTTTCTTCAAATCAGGAACATGTCTAATGCCAGTGAGTGTTTTAATGATACCATCATATATTTTGATCCGAGTTATACCTTTATCAAAAACTTTACAGGTAGCATTATTACCTATCAAAACAATTCCACCATCTAATGACTCATAAATGGGAAAAAAAAACTCCTTGTCGAGACTCATATGATAAGAACAACCCAAATCTAAAATCCACTCCTTATTAGACTTGACTTTATCTTATGTGGCTACAAAGATAATTTCCTCATTCTCATCCACTATTACACTAGCCTCGATGGTGATGTTGTTAATCTTCTCATTTTTCTTCTTAATTTTCAATTTATAGTAGTCAGCCTTTATGTGCCATTTTTTCTTGCAATAATTACATATTTTATTTCTATGTCTAGATTTCAACTTGTCTTTGACTCTACTTCTTTCAAAATCTCTATTTTCATATTTACCCCGAACAGATAGTCCCTTTGCTTGACTTCCATTAGTCTCTCCAGTGATGTCCTTATCAACTTGCTTTTTTTTGACTTTAATGCAGACTTAATACTATTATATAAGACTGACTATTTCCTATAAATCATAGTATTATAAAAATATTTAAAGGATAGGGGTGGGGAACATAACAACAATATGGCTTGATCTTAATCCTCAATTTTTACATCTACATTCTTCAAATGTACCTTCTATCATCCTCAGCATGTACAACTTCTGCTTCAAATAAAGTCAATTTTTCATCATCTTCTTTATGTAAATGGCTTTCAACTTATCCTACATACCTTTAGTTGTGCTTTTACTAGTAACCTCCTACAAAACCTCGTTGGAGAGATTTAATATGATAGCTGATCTAGCCTTTTTATCTATTTCTGTGAATTTATCTAATGCCACATCTACTGACTTTTTCTCCACTCCATCAGGTACAATCTCACACAGAGCATACTTTCTGATAATATCTAATTTACTTTCTGATATGGAGGATCTACCTTAGTGGCAACCACAAAGCACACGATAAGTTAGACCAAAAAGGAAAGCTTTGATACGAGTTTGTTAGGGAAAATATCCTCAGATCAGATCTCGGTTGAATTTAATAGTCCAAAAAATAGTAACAAAATAGAGAAAAGCAGAATAAAATGAGATAGGACATAAAGATTTACATGGTTCGATCAATGTGACCTACGTCTACGGCCGAAGGAAAATAGTAACAAAATAGAGAAAAGCAGAATAAAATGAGATAGGACATAAAGATTTACATGGTTCGGTCAATGTGACCTACGTCTATGGCCGAAGGATGAGCCAAATTCACTAATATATAGAGAACGTACAATAATTACAAAAGGCTAGCACAAGAAACCTTTTAATTAGAAGATTCCCAAAAGGAATTAAACAAAAAAAAATGACGAGTGCTGCGAGAGATGGTTTTGAAAGAAGAAAATGGTACAAGGAGAGCTTCTGCAAACCTCTCTATTTATAGGGAAGATTCTAAGCATTAGTCTAAGGCTTTCGTTAATTTCGTCACAAATATTCAGCAAATGTCAAATATGAATTTGATCAGCCCAAAATTTCCAAGTCAACTTTTGTTTAATTAACGGACTTAGTGACCCAAATAGTGGGCATTTGCAATTGGGGCTAGTGACAACATATGCAAATCCCTAAGGCTATGTTTGGTTGAGGAGTTGAGGGTGGAATAAAATGGAACGTAACATACTTCCATTGTTTGGAAGGAAGTTTTATAATATAATGGAATGGGATGGAAGCGGAGGATTTCATGTTATGTTCCATTCCATCCTAAATAGTAAAAATAAGAAACCTCCGATTTGGGAGGTTTAGGATGGAACGTAAACTAATAAATACAAACTACCTAATATACCCTCAATAATTTTTCGTAATACCAACTATGACAAAATCATAATATTATATTAAATAGAATATATTAAATAGAATAGAATAATATTTAACATAATAAATAATAAAATGGATAAACATTTCACGACGTTTTTTGTGACTTTATAAAAAAGTCGCAAATTGTATTTTGTGACATTTTTTGAAATTTTATGACATTTTTTAAACGTTGCAAATTGTGTTATTTTCTTGTAGTGCATTGACTTGGATCCTTTTGAGGGACTAAGGCACCCAACTTTTCAACATTACGGAAGAAAATAAGCTGAAGGATTTCTAAGATGTCATTTGATTCCTGACGTACCCTTGATGATCAATTGACAGGGAAGTATTTGTCTATGATGCTGTCGAGAATACTCGATTCCTATCAGGATACTTGCTGAAATGCAGAACGTGACAAATAAGGGGATACATTCTCGAGTAACTGTGACGATCTTACATAATTAAATCGTCCTTAACATTCCAGTTTCGACTATTGCTTACGGAATTTCATGATCGAATAATAACATCTTCCGTATCTTTGTTCGTTTATGCCTATAGTATATACTGGTCTTATAACTTGATTGTTTTCAGAAGCACATGTGATCATACTGACAGTTACTAGTGATATCATAACATAGAACTTGTTCAACTCTGTTTATATTTTCTGGGTTTTCTTTAGTGTCCTTCGACTAGTGTAAGAGCTATTTCTTTCCTTTAGAGCATCTGCTGATCAGGTGGATAAAGAATCTGGGTTTATCCAATTTGTGTCTTCTTTTCTTCCTGAAAAAGATTCCCTGCAAGCTCAATTGCAAGAGGACGGCAAAGAGAAAGGAGATATTTGAAAAAAAATAAAGAGATGCTCAAGAAAGTTGATGAGTGATAATATTCAGGCATTAATAGCTGGCGAAAGATCATCGTTTTAATTAATTCAAAGAAGAAAGAAGATATCTTCAGGACCCAACTAGTTAGCTGACTTCTACACATTATACAATTTGGAAACTGCTCGTGATGAACAAATATTCGTTCCAATAAGCACATGATTAAATCATAACTAGATTTTTGTACTATCCAAATCGCAAAAGACCTATTTCTTGTCTAAAACTAGAAATTATGTTTGCATAGAATCACATTTTATACAAATACAACTAATTTTTCAGGCAGAGCTTGAAACGAAAAATTGCAGAGCATTGCTTGACTAATTTGAAACTGCTAAATGTATGTAATTAGTTTTATTGCCTAACTCGGTACAATTTTAATCGAATTTATCATTCTTATAATCATGGATTTTGAATTATTTTCGATTTCACAACATCAATTGTTACTATAAGTAGTACATAAGTCCAATTAATGTATTATAGTAACAATTAACGTTTTATTATTTGCCAAGTAAGCCTAAGGTTTGCAATATTACAAAGTTAATCAAAATTGTATTATTACTATTATAAGCGTTTCTTAAGTAATTTGACGACCAATCAATATGAAAGATATTCTTTGCTCTCTGCTAGAGGGAAAGGGTAAAACTATATCTAATCCAAGATATTTAGGGGTGAGATATGTTCAAAGATGTCAAACAAATATGTGATGATGATGATTTTATGCTTTTATTCTCCATAATTATTTATTAATTAAATTGGGTTATTTTTATGGTTCTCAAGTTCAGCCGATGGGTTGAGCCATAGGTATTTCTGAACTCACTTGGTCAGGACTAATCCTGTTCATACAAGATCTGTTATTTTTATGTTTTAGATCCTGTTAAAAAAGTTTTCTCTTGTTTATATACTATACATTCTTTCTAATATGAATAAAATACTATTTTAATTATTTTTCAAAAAACATCAATACTAAAATAAGGTAAAATTATATTAGTACAGAATATTTCTCGAACGCCCATCATTTTAAAGCTTACATCATCAAGTTTTTTGATATTTTGCATTAATTATTACAGAATATATGTCTTTCACTACTTCAGTAGTGGAAGAAAAAGACGAGGGATTAGTGTGTTTGAATCAGTTTCTGAAGTTACCATTGGCAGTAACAAAAAGACGCTTTTATTCAAAACAACATAAGACTATATTATATACATGTAGGATCTAATAATTTTAGTTATGGATACAAAACTAGCATTAGGACAGGTTTTCAGGTTTCTCTAAGAAAAGACAAACCAAAAAAGAAAAAGAATAGAGTCGATCAGGTATCTAAAGACTTGTCCACAGCACTTCACACTACATCGGGAAAGAGAAAACTGGTGCTGAAATATTTGGCTAGCTTGATTAGAAGTAGCATTATACAGTGTTTAAGCCTCAGAAATTAGTACTATACTATGTGTTATTCAAATCCAAATTGCCCCTGCATTCCTCAGCATTGTTCCTAGCTGGTTCCTCACTTGCAGGTGTTGGTTTTATGCTCTACAATCAATTGCTTTGATTTTAGTTTAGTGACAAATTATTTAAAGGCATTTTTTATCTTGTACATTTTTAGATATATATGATAAAGTTTACAAGATAATTTTACATTGCAAATAAAATTATAATAATGAGATTCATATTACATTTACGTATTATTCCTAAATATTCCTAGTCACTGTTCTATTAAGGTTGAACGTTAATAGAACATAAAAAGACTAGTACATGTTTTTGTTTTTCCTTATGAAGGAAGTAGTCGATCTCATAGGCTAAAGTATAAAGATACTTAAACAAATGTGTAGCTGCTTGTTAGAAAACAAGTTTACTGAATAGTCCCGATATGAGAGATCCATTTGAAATATTACTTGTATTTCTATGGAATTCTCATTGCCATGATTGTATAAGCAATTATTTGATTTGAGGTTATTAAAGTTATTTTGTACAAAGACTGTTATGTTTTGATACTACTTATAATCTATTTAATCATGTGTCGCTTAAACGGTAGTCATTAGATGTAGTATAAACTATATGGAGATAGTTGAATGATTAAGATATGATTCATCACTCTAAAATAATTAAGGAAAATATTTCGTTGTTCTTGATTATTATTAATTCAAGAAATCCTTAGCTAAGATGAAATAAAGCTTTGTAAATAGTTTAGAATGTCACTAATCATATTGATAGCTAATGGCGGAAAACTAATATGATTAGATTCAAAACAGAGTAGACATTAATTTCATGCTTTATGTCTAATCGGAACATTATATAATGCAAGGGTTGAATTATACGGAAAAATTATGCACGAAAAAGTTAGTCAAAACTACTTTGATATTTCTAACTATTTAGGTGGTTATGATACATTGTTAAACGTTAATCTTAATCTATAATTATAAATTGTTTAATTAAAGAATTAAAGATAAATTAAAAAGATTTTAATTTATCTAATTCTAATTATTAGAATTAAAATTTATAATCATTCCCAAGATATTTGAGAACTTAATGGATCTTACATATAGAATGAGTTGGAGAGAACTAAGTTAATTTAATCAAGTTGGACTTGATTGTAAAGTTTGAGAAATTTTATGATTAAATATGAGATATTTAATAAATAAGGATCAACATGAGATATTGAATCTTATATGGGCATAATTGATATTTAATTCTAATTAAGTTTAATTGAAATTAGAATTTAACTTCAATTAAATTACTAAAATGTCCAAAGTTTATTATAAATAGGCTGAAGCTCTATGAATCTAGCACTTCTTGCTTAACTCTCTCTGTAAGAGCTACAGAGTTCTCTCAACTCATTCTATAGATACCGTTAGAGGCCAGAGATTCGTACAGCTACAGAGGTTGAAATGGATTGGTTTCGCGAACGGTTCAAGAGACATGACAAGACAAAGATCAAGTTTCAAAATAAAGTACGAATTAAGTTTCAACTTTATAAGTTATGCTAATCATTTTATAGAATTCAAGATATCTTAGTTTTCAAGAAATCAAAAGTTACAAATAAGTTTCGTAATTATTCTGCTACGATTGGGATCAGATCCGGACCCGGTTTTCCAACAGTGAATCAGATCCCGACCCGGTTTCCCAACAACATGCTCATCACTGAATGATCACCGCCGACAAATTGCTGCCCGATGAACACCGCCGGTACGCTTGGTTGACACCCGAGTTGTCGCAATGCACTCTCAATCTGTTGCCCATTTGGAATTTGATCCAACTCATAAACTGTAGGATTAGCTCCAAAGCTGCATATGAGCGCCCTAATGGAGTGGCTCATGCAACAAGTACTCTTGCTAAAGATCACCACTGGCTTTTCTGCAACCAACCTTCTGACTATATCCATGCTATGAATATTCAGAGACTAAGAGAAGATAGTAGGAGTCTAGGGAACTTGCGCTCAAAGAGCTGCAAATGTTTTGCTGCGAGGAACTTGACGCCATTGGGGATGTATTTAAGGAGGCCAGTCATTATTTTTATTATTTTTCATTTCGTTGCCATATGATAGAATATAAGCCAAAAGGGAACAAATTTTAGGATGTGGCATTTGATTCCTGGCGTACTCTTGACGATTATTTGACAGAGACGTATCTATATGTGATAACAACAGAGAATAACCTGTTGCTATTAGCATATTATCTTGTTAGCAAGCATAATGTGACAAATTTTCCTTAACATTTCAATCTCGAGATAATATTCTAATAAACATAGCAGCATCTTCCATACGAAAAACTGTTATCGAATGTTTTTATGTACGTTTATAATTTTATAAAAAAGGTGTCTAAAGGATAAGATCGAGATAAGGAATCAGAGCCAT
>JAOSBN010000009.1:19461225-19475601 GCA_027563595.1 Erythroxylum suave
CATGTCATATTATGCATGAACATAAAAATGCATCTCTTGCCTCTCACTGAACACTCCTATTTACTATTTTAACCTTCTCATAGGTTATGGGATGCTACACTATTTATGGGATGATCGTCAAATGTTTCGAAATGTGAACCCAAAAGGCAATGATTTTGTAAATTGGTAGGCAACTAATTGCACACTAATTAACATTTGGTGATGTTTGTGGAATCGTCACCAAATGTTGATTGCATGAAAAAGTTTACCTAAAAGCCCTGTTTTGTTGGCTGGAAAGTAAAGTGAATTTGGAATCTGATTTCTCAAAAAATAAATCTATAGGAGAATAAAATATTCACATGTTTGGATACTTATTAGAATTCTAACAGGAAAGTTTGGTGGCTTCTTATTATAGCATTTAGTATGCAATAATATTTCATGGAATGTAATTTAATTTTGACTTGTGTTTCCAATTATATCCCTACAAACTGAAAAAAAAATTAAATTCATTAAAAAATGTTAATTTGTAATACAAGTTACGTTCTATTATTAAATGTTAAAATTTTCATTTATGATATTCTAATCATATAATACTATTATATTATAAATATAGTATTAAAAAATACTAAAAAAATCATAACTGAGTACAAAGATAAATCTTAAAATTCAAATCAAATATCAAAGTTTTTTCAAACATTGAAAATAAAAATACAAATAGTGTATTATTTCAACTAAACAATTTCAAAATGAAAATATAAAATATAAAATATCTTCTTAACTTCCTAAATTTAATAAAATTGAAAATATTAAAAACTAATTTCTCTTTAAATCTGGCTTAGATATTCTTCTTTGTCAACATCTTGAAGAGTAAAAAAAGAATCCATATAATTTGGATTATTTACAAGTTTTAGTCTAGCTCTAATACGTTCAACTTGTATTAAGTCTTCTAGTTTGCTAAGTTCTTCATCTAATTTCTGCCTATTCTCAAATTCCTTTTAATTCAACCTTGTAACAGATTCTGCAACTTTAGCCATTTGCTTGTTAAATTTCTTCAAACCTTCAGTAAGCTTTTCAGTTATATGTTCCAAACATGAAATCAAACTATCAGCACTTCTCTTCCTTTTGCGATGTGTTTTCTTTGAACTTCCTTCACCTTGAGAATTACCCCTAATTGGTTGATCTTTTTAAGGCTCAACATCCTCCGCCTCATTAGATTCTTCATTCTCTTCATCCAAGTTCTCTTCTCTGTTTATATTTTCTAACATATCTACAAGTGCTTCAGCATTTTTTCCTGTAGCTTGATCTTGTCCCTAAATAATAGCTAGTTTATTATAGTAGGGAAATGATATATTCCTCATAAATGAATTATTCAAATGACTCTACAACAATCACAGTATCAATTATTATAAAATATTAATACAAAAATAGTGCTAAAAAATTATAACATCAATCATTATATAAATCATGTAAAAAATATTTTTTTAAAAACTAAGTAATATAATTTGTACTAACCTTTAGATATGCACTCCACACGTCAGCGTCTGCAATAACACATTTTTTTCATCATCCCAACCAAAACCATTTGTTTCTCCACTATTTCTCACATCATAAATAGCATGATAATGTTTTTTCAATAATTTACAACAAGATTCAATATGAGGTTTTTCTTTTAAGCCATGCCCTGGTAATTTTTTATCTAATATCCTTTCTAATTCTTTTTGATATCCTTTCCTTAATCCACTGCCATTTTCACCATCAAATTTTCCACTTTCTTTCAGTTCAAGCTTGGTCTCTACTAACTTTTCATCCTCAACAGTAGTCCAAACGTAGTTACTACCTTTGCCTCTTCGAGATCCAATATTATGTTCCATGCTTGGCAAAAGTAAATTTATTTTAATATAATCAATGTTAAATCCAATAAAAATTATATGCATTTAATTCATAAAATAATTATCTATAACATAATAAGTTATATATGTCCTTTTAGTAGTATCACTGCATCATATCATCAAAAATATGATCAATGTCAACAATGATCACACCATACACAACCAAAAAGTGTACAACTTTTTAACAACAAGAATAATTCAATATTAATTAACATTAAGAAAATGGAAAATAATCCACTAAATTTAAATGATACATGTCTTTAACATAAAATATTAAACTACCTAAAGCTAATAAGAATAAAGACACTAAAAATATGAAAGCCTATATTTTTATCCAATATTTCTATTTTGCCTCCATTCATCAAACATTTGATTGACTAAAGTTTGTCTCCAATTTTTCCATTCCTCAGATGGTTCAAATGAAGTGATTGACTCCCCATCTAACTCAACTCTATGTTTGTTTTCTTCTTCCTCCTCTTCTACATCTAAATCAACTTCTGCTGGATCAATAGGCATATTTCTTCTTATATGATTGTGAAGAAGAAAACAAGTCTTTATAATCTTACTTTGTAATTTAATAGGATACCAATTTGATTTCTTAATGATATGCCAATGAACTTTCAACAACCCAAAACATCTTTCAATAACATTTCTAGCTGAAGAATGTTTCATATTAAAAAATTATACAGGGGTATTTTGTTGATATCCTAGAGTCCATTCATTGAGGTAATATCTTTAACCTCGAAATGGTGTGAGAAATCCTTTGTCGTTTGTATATCCCACATCCACTAGATATTAATAACCTAAAATATTGAGAATATATTAAAAATAAATTAGAAAATTTTAAGTATATATATATTACATTTTAATATTTCACTTTTTATTTTTAATTTACTATCCCTGATTGGTAGTCCATTTCTTCTACTTAATGCATCTGGAAGCACTCTCACATCTACAACTGAACCTTCCCATCCAGGGAGGACATAAATAATTGCATGTCTTGTGAGCATACTCCTAGAACATTTGTAGCTGGGTCACCTTTTCTATTTCAATATCAAGGCTTATCAGCTTCAGGTACCCTCACTTTTATCTAAGTACCATCTAAAGCTCCTAAACAATTCTACAAAATCAAATTCCATGAATACTTATGTCATATAATTAAGAAATAAATATATCAATTGATATATTAAACATTATATATAAAATATTTACCTTAAACTATTTCCATTTCTCATCTGTGGAATTCTAAGGTACAGGTTCCAGCACTTTAAATGATTCTCCTTGAAGTCTAAGAATTGAATTTAATAATCGATTAAAATAACTACTAACTGTTTCTTCTGAGTGTAAGAACTCAATTTTTATCATACGATTTTTCTCGTGACGTCCAAGTACAGAAACATTGCTACTTGTTCATCTACAGTTGTGTTCTTGGTATCTGTTAACCGACCAATAGTTATAAGCATATTTACTAATCTTTTAAATGTGAATCTATCTATATGCAACTCCGAACGATATGTTGAATCACTAGCACATATCAACCTATGAAGGTATCGGGATCGATCATATTCATCAACAGAGTATGGAGCTTTCAAACAATATTTTCCATGTTGCAATACTATGACCGAAAGGATATGTAATATGACTCTTAACATGTCTAATCGTTTCTTTTGTATATCCCTTAATAAATAAAATAATTTCTTCTTTGTAGCCAAATCCATTCTCTCCATTCTTTATCACCTATCAATTAGTCAATGAATTTGAAAATAAAAAATTAAACTTTATTAAATAAATATAAGAAATTACTAATTTTAAGTATTGAAAATTACTACTACATAGGCATTTAGAGGACAAAAACACCATAATTTAGTCCAAGACCAAAAAGAAAAGGTCTAAGGCTTGGAGATATTGCTTCTTCCATGAAACCGAACAATTCTAGCATACTTAAGGTTACGCTTTTTGCAAAACATTATAAGCTCACCAGTAGTGGCAAAAATTTAAACATTTCTCGTTCCCTATTTCAGCTTTCGTAAAAAGCATTTCATCGAGCACTTATTGTGTTATAAGAAAAACATTTTTCGGTAGCTAGCATGAAACAAATAACAAAGGAGTTATACCGTATTGTTTATACCTAAAGTTCGAAGTCGACAAAGTTTAGAGGCACCTGTGACCTGTCGATCTTTGTAGAAAATTGAACGTTAATCCTACTAACCGGAGAACAATAAGAATAATTGAAGAGGAGGTAGGGTTTTATAAAAGAGTTGTTGTAGAGTTGAGAGAGAAGGAAGGGTTGAGTTAGCTAGCATATTTCCAATCTAGGGAAAGTAGGGTTGAGTTAGCTAGCATATTTCCAATCAGTGCTACTACTTTCCCTAGATTGGGAAAGTTTTTACTTTCCTAACTACTTAAAAAAATGAACCAAACGTGATAATATAAATTTTAGGAAAAAGATTACTTTCCCAAGCAAGAATCCTTGCCAACCAAACAAGGCCAAAAGGTTATGATTTGCTAAATTGGTAGCCAAATTGTTAGCTTTTGATTAGCATGAAAAAAAAGCGTAAATGATTTCATTCGTTCAATGACGAATGACGTTGTTTTCCAATATGTTTTATCAAAGACTCAACTCCCCCTAATTTGTTTCGCTCTCTCCTCTCTTGCGCCTTTGTCCTTCTGTCTTCTTCAGTCACTGACATTCTGTCTTCTTCATTTGCGTCCTTTTTTCTTCTTCAGTTATCCCTTTGTCCTTCAATCAAGGTTAGTCGTTGAGCATTTGTTCTTTGTTTTGTTATGTGCTTCCATTTTTGGTGTTTTGAGCTCTGATTTTGCATTTAGCATGGTTTTTTTTAGTTTTTTACGTTTGTTTGGATTGTCTATTGTCGGATTTTATTACGGATGTCTTAATGTTAGCAAAGAAAGGGAAAAGACATGATTTTCTTAGTTAGTTTGGGATAAAGTTCTCATGTTTGTCAAGTGTTTGACGAAAGTTTTGTTAAGATCATGTTAAAGTGTTGCATATGTTTTGCTTGTGTAATTGGTATATATCACATGCTTCTATTGACATTATATCGATAATTAATTGTAAGAGTTTAAAATGTTAAGGTAAGATATTGAATGCATATGAGAGTTTGTTTATAGTGAAATTTTCCATAGTAAGAAGATAATAAGAGTTAAACAACAACCAATAAAAATTCATTTATTTGTTTTTGAATTGAACTTTTGTAAGTTATACTTGGCGTTCAAAATATAATACCTATTTTTGGTATATGTCACATGCTTCATTATATCGATAATTGATTGTAAGAGGTTTAAATGTTAATCTAAGATGTTGAATGCATATGATAGTTTGTTTATAGTGAAATTTGCCATAATAAGAAGATAATAGGAGTTAAACAACAACCAATAAATATTCATTCATCTGTTTTTAAATTAACTTTTGTAAGTTATACTTGGTGTTCAAAATATAATACCGTTAACTAAACGCTTTGAAATAAATAATCCTTTGCTACTTCTCATATCAAAGCTCATATTAGTGTTTTATCTATAGTTGGTCTTGTATAAAACTAACTGGATACATGATATGCGGCTACTATAGCTATTACTCAAAACTACTTTGGGAGTTTATATTCATTTATCACTGTGGTTTTTATATCTTACAATGTTCTATTTTTCCTCTTTCAATAACTTCATTTTATTGAGGGGATTAATATTTAAAAACATATATTTTGGTTTTGTTTGTTATTTAAGCAAACTAACACATATATGTTAAACACCATATAAAATACTACTTGGATGTGTTAGGATCCATTAGCTTATTAAATCTTAGGGATTTTTTAGCCAGGACAAAGTTTGAAAGCATTGGAAAGTGATTTAAAAGTCATTATACATCATTTATTGATCAATTGGACAAGTTAATGTTGGGAAAATGTTAAGGATTTAGCAAAATAGATAACATATTAAAGACCCATGATAATGATCTCTTACTCTTGTTTTTTTCTTTCCTATTTGTATTTTATTGTTTAGTTATGAAATAATTAGGTTGATAATCTAGGATTTGTTATGATAAATTCATGAACCTTTTGGTTTAAAGAATTCCTAAATTTCTTAAGATTTCTTAATCTTCTATAATTTACTAAATTGAGGAGAAAAAGTGAAAGATTAAGTTATTTTATACATATATCAAGATTTGAGAGAAGAGATGTATGAGAAGCTCACAATATGGATAAAGAGAGTTAACCATCTTATATTAAAAGGAAAGCCATAAAATCGTACTCTGTTTGTTTGGGTTGGTTTATATCCATAACTTTGTTAAAGCACCTATATCTTCACTTTATAGTCGTGCATATCATTATAAAAGAACCTATATCATTGGTGAAGTTAGGATTAAGGTGTTGCATGTAAAATATATATACAAAACTATTAAACAATTTATCATATTAAATACAAAATTGTTGTTTTTGTAGGCTTTGTTTTGTGTTGAAAAGCATTGATAAGTGTCCAACTTCGTCCTTCTTCTTTGTACTTTATGGTTGTATGTTTTGTCTCGGTAATTCGTCCAACTATTGTGTATCATATGTTTTGTTGAAATAGTACCCTTATTTGTGTTTGGACTTTGTCAAGTTACAAAACTTAGTATATGAACTTGTAATTGATAATTTGGGACTAGTAACATAATACACCTACAATTATGGACAATCCTTTGCATAATAAACCCCTAGGATGGTATATAGGCTAGAAACCTATGATGCAGCTCCTATAAGTCTTATCGGGAAAACATTCCACGAGCCTAGGAGTCAGAACGAGAACTTACTTTCTCGATTCATGTGGTGTAACAATGTTACATACCATAATGCTGTTTAGATTCAAGCTTAATTTATGAAATTTTAGTGATTAATAGAAAAGTATTACCATTAGAAATTCACCTACAATTGTGGACAATCCTTTGCATAACAAACCTCTTCGATGGTATATAAGCTGGAAAGTTATGATGTAGCTCCCATGAGGCTTATCAGTGAAATATTCCACAAGATTAAGAGTCAAAACGAGAACTTGCTTTCTTGAATCATGTGGCATAACAATGCCACATACCGTAGTGCTTATTTGAATTTAAACTTTGAAAATGAACATATAGTGATTAATCATTATGTTATATAGAATGAGGATTGCATTTAGTAATTCAGTTATTTACTTTTAATTATATAGCTAGATGGACCAAAGTTGGATGCCTCATCGTAATTGGTCTGCTAAATATTTATAAGAAGTTAAGAGTTTCATACAATTTGTAAAAGATCACATGGGTGGGGTTTTGAATGTTGTATTCGTTTTTCATGTATAGATTGCTTGAATGTGAACATTAAAAGTTAAGATGTGGTATATAATCACTTGCTAATCCGAGACATAGATAAATTTTATACTCCATGACTTTATCATAGCGAATGTTCAGAAGCAAGCTATAGCAAAAATGTTGGTACAAGTTTTGATGATAGTCACAATAATGATGTAAAAGATTGTGATATTAATGATGATGATATTGATAAATGCTAGAGGATTGTGGGAATTATATGGAGACTATAGATGAGACTAATTTGCCTAACATAATTAGTAATATTATAAAATATAATTTAGGGAAGTTATTGAAAGTTGCTTAAGAAGAATTATATCCAAGGTGCTCGAAATTCTCACATCTATTTTTTATTGTGAAGTTGTTACATTTGAGGGTCTATAATAAATGGAGTAACAAGTCTTTTGACATGTTAATTGACTTCCTTAGTGATGCATTACTTGTTGGACACAAATTGCCCAAATCTTACTATAAAGTAAAGAAATTGTTAAGGGACCTTAGATTAGGATATATATATATATAGGCAATTTGTGTCCAACAGTTAATGCATCATTGAGCAAGTCTAAGGTCCCTTAACAATTTATTTGCTTCATAGTATGTATATATATATATATATATCAATGCATGCTTATAAAGTATGATTATGCTATATTGTCCCATTTATGGTACCTCAAGGTGGAAATTGGATGATGGGAGAGGGAAAAGAATACCGCATAACATCTTAAGATACTTTTTTATTAAACCACAATTGCAAAGGCTTTTTATGTCAACAAAATAGCTATAAATATGAGGTGGCATAAAAAGAAATGCATTGATGACAACATTATGCATCATCCAACAGACTCAATGTCATAGAAAGACTTTGATGGAAAGTTTCCATGGTTTACACTGAATTGTCGTAATGTTTGACTTGGTTTAGCCTCATATGGATTTAATCATTTTGTTAATATGAGTAATTCTTATAGTATGTGACTGGTAATTCTAGTGTCATACAATTTACTTATTTGGAAGTTTATGAAGGAGCCTTTTATGTTATTGTCTTTAATTATTCCAAGACCTAATACTCCTAGTAAGGATATTGATGTATACATGCAACCATTACTTAATGACCTATACCATATATGGAGGTTGAATTAGAAACTTTTGATGTTGTTGAAGGTGAAACATTTATAATGCATACTACTGTTTTGTGGGCTATAAATGATTTTTCAGCTTGTGAGGATTTATTTGGATGGAACAATAAAGGTTATATGGCCTCTCCTGAACGTAACCATCAAAGTTATTTAATAAGGCTATGAAGTAAAATATGTTATACGAGGCATCGTCATTACTTGGAACATGGGCATAGATGGCGAAGAAATAAATTGTTTAATGAGAAGTAGAATTGGGTAAGGCTTCTTTACACTTATTTCGTAATGATGTGATTTAATAGCTATCACATTTGGGTGACAATACACCTGGAAAACACCCAAGTAATAGAAAATGAAAGCAAAGTGTTTTTGAGCTCACTTGAAAAAAAAAACATATTTTTGCATTTGCTGTATTGGAAGGAATTGCTATTTTGGCATAATTTTGATGTGGTGCATATTAGAAAAATATTTGTGAGAATATTTTAAGAGCTGTGATAGGAATTGATATCAAATTGAAAGAAAGAATTAAGGTTATATTAGATTTAGAGGACGTGAATATAAGAAAAGATTTGCATTTGAAAGAAGAGATGATGGATCATTCATTATTCCACCAGCTTATTCCAACATGTCAAAAAGGAGAAACAAACTTTTTGTCAATTTCTTAAATCAATTAAGTTTCTTGATAGGTATGCATCTAATATAGCCCGTTGTATGAATATTAAAGAGGAAAAATTATCGAGGTTGAAAAGCCATGATTGTCATGTATTTTTGTAATGATTACTTCTTATCGAATACGTGGGTGTTTGTCGAAGGATTTGTTCAATTAGGTGAGTTTTTTAAGCAATTTTGTTATAATACACTTTAAGTTGAAGAGCTTAAGAAAATGGGAAAGACATAGATTTGATTCTATGTAAGCTTGAACTAGTATTTCCCCATCATTTTTTTATGTTATGATGCATTTGGCAATTCACTTACCATACGAAGCAAAACTTTGTGGGCCAGTTCAATTTCGATGGATGTTCCCATTAAAAGGTCATTTATATTAACTTCCACTTTTTAAAAAACTTTTTAGTTAGTAATAATTGTTAATACTTTATATTTTGTTTAGGTTTTTATGCACTCTTAAGCGATATGTATGAAATAAAGCTCGACCTGAAGGATTTATTGCAGAGACTTATACAGCAAATGAATGCTTGACATTTTGTTTGATGTACTTAAATGACGTCAAGACAAGATTTAATAAACAAGAACGTAACGTTGATTTTGATCAAGATGGTGACTTGTCAGTTTTCTCCTAAAAAGTTAGGTCACTTGGTGTTAGAAAATATGTGAAGTTAACTAAAGATAAATTTGAAATTGCGCATTAGTATATATTTTGTACAATTGTGAGGAAGTCGATACATATATCGAGTATGTATATTACTTTTCATTCAAATTTTCACATTTAAATTTTTTCATTCAATTTGTATTTCATGATCTCTACTTACTTTTTAAATAGAGAGCATAAAGATTTGATTCGAAGAAAAGGGATTGTAAATATTAAAGAAAGACATAAGATTGAGTTGCCATCATGGTTTAGGACTCTAGTAACTTATATATATATGGAATATAACTTATGACAATTTGTATCTTAGATTAACTTTTAGTTATATTTTGTCCTACATATGATACAATTATATAACCATAACATGCAAGAGGCAAAAAAAAATTATATTCTTTAGGAGGTAGGCCTTATATATGTGCCAAAAAATATAAAGGTTACATTGTTAATAGAGTTAGATTTCACATACAAGATCGAGATAACTGACTTAGAAGCCAAAATTATGGGGTTGTTGAGGGATGTCGATAATTTTATTGAATTCTACAATTTCATCTTTGATATAATAGAGATGCATTACATCAAGGATAAAAAGGTTGTTCTATTTATGTACAAGTGATTTAATCTTGGTGACATGAAAGTTAATGGCAATATTACTAGCATCAATATTGCAAGTCAAGTGTAGCAAGTATTCTACCTTGACGATACTATATTAGGCAACAATTGGAAGGTTGTTTAAAAGTTTTAGCATTGAAATCTCTTCGATTTTTGTGAAAGAGATAATGGTCTAGTGAGCGAGGATGGTGATAAAGTATATCAAGAGATTGAATCAAAGTTGAATAATGAAGCCATTCAAATAGAATATGCAGATAAATCATCATTCCATAAGAGAGATGTTGATCCCAATATGGTACAGGTGGATTAAGGACAAGTTAATCTTATCGTAAAATGAGATGAACACTATATTGAGGATGAATTATATGATAATTATGAAACCTTGGCTAAATATAATAGTGATGAAGATTCGAATCATGTTTATATTGTTTGAAATGTATTGTTGATGTTTGAGTTATGTTAATGCGTATTATTGATATTTAACTTATTTTACTGCGTATTGATGATGTTTCCCTTATGTTAATATGTATTGTTAATGTTTTCTTTATATCTACACATAATAATAATGTTGAAATAAGCAAACATGAACTTCCTTTTGACTCAAACACGTCTGTACCATTTAACCTAATTTCATTTAGTCAATACTAAATAACTACAGGCAAACTAGGTTGATGTTTGAGATATATTCATGTGGATTGTTGATGTTTGAGATATGTTTATGGGAATTGTTGATGTTTGAGTTATGTTAATGTAGAATGTTTTTGTTTGATTTATGCTTATGAAAATGTTACTATTTAAGGTATGTTAATGAAGAATGTTGCTGTTTGAGATATATTTACACGGATTGTTGATGTTTGACTTATGTTTATGCAGAATATTGATGTTAAAGTTATGTTTATGCGGAATATTCTATTTGACTTATGTTTGTATGGATTGTTGATTCTTCAGTTTTGTTTATGGGTATTATTGATAATTGAGTTACGTTAACGCAGAATGTTAATGTTTGAGTTATGTTTATGCAGAATATTGATTTTTCACTTATATTTGTGCAGATTGTTGACGTTTGAATTATGTTTATACGTATTGATGATGTTTGACTTATGATTATGTGTAATGTTGGTATTTGAGTTATAAATATCCAATATAATGACACCTGTTAGAAAGAAGGAAAGAAGGTATAAACTATCGAAATTATTCCTGCTCCACAACAACCATATCAATCCAACCTTAGCTAACAATAATAATTGACTTCATCCACTAATGAAGCTAGTCAGCAACAACCTCCATCTACGTCAACTAGTACTGAGGGATCTTTAGGTATGTTCATCTTTACTACCTATAATTAAACTTATGCTCAAATATATATTTACATGTTTAATTCATTTTTCTTATCATTATTTTCTTTTTTGTCAGGTTCTAATACCGCCACTAGAAAAAAGGTAAAGGTATCACTAAAGGTTGTGAGTTGCAATGCATGAATGTTGCAATGAACAACAAGTGGTCTATACATATTGATAACTCGCAAGGTTGTCCTGTTGATAAGATTCAATTGACAAAAATGTCCAGTGAGTTAGGGACCATTGCGAGGACTAAATTGTCTTGCCTTTAGGATGCCAAACATTTGAAGGAAGAAAACTTGTTACAAAATGCTTTGGATAAAGTTTCAGTAAATTTTCAATTTATTTAATTATATGCATTTTTTAATTTATTTAAAGACCAATTTCATTTTTACTTGTTGTTCACAGATGAAGCTCAATATCGTCGATATTGACAACCTTGAAGTTTTAAGTTATATGACTTCACTGTTGAAACAAAGGGATAAGGATCATCGTTATCGACTATATAAATACTATAAATCTTTTCCTTTTGATGAGGAGGCAAGATGACATGTTCATGAACAGATGTCTTAAGAAAATTAGAGTCAAATGTGTAATTATTGGGCCTTTGTCAACGTTAAGGTTCAACTTCTTTCTCTTAACATTTGCTTCCTTTAACCTTGATACACAATTTAATGAATAGTCCTTTTCTTTATTTAGGAAAAGGGCGAGAAAGCCAAGGTTAATAGAGAGAAAAATGAAAACTCCTCACAATCATGGCTTTAAATCATTTGTTGTTGCACGAAGTGAATATGTAAGTTCTTTGTTTAGAAGTTATAATGATATTAATAATTAATTACAATATTATTTATTGCGTTTTCATTTATTCTTTTTATAAAACAGAGTGAGAAGAAACCATATACACAAGAGTATGATAGGATCACACTATAAAAACTCACTATAAGGAAGGTCAAGGGTGGGTGTCAGAAGAAGCGCAAAATAACTATATAAGCATACAAATTTGTTTGAAATTTAAGTTTATTTATTTATGTAGTACTAACTAATAATATTTGAATTGAATATTGATTTTATTTTTTTAATTTTAGAATAAGATACAAGAGTTGTTATAAAGATCATTGTTTGACGAAAATGAGTCAAATGTAGATGATATTTGTAACAACGTGCTTGGTACAAAATTTGGCTCCATCAAAAGTCTTGAGTTTGGCCCCAAGCCAACTGCTTCATTGACATCAAGACCATCATATGCTAACTGTCTTAAACAGAGAAACCATTCACTTAAGGCTAAATTAGATTGTAATGAACAAAAGTTTGAACGTAATGAACAAAAGTTGGTCAAGCTTGACAAGATGATCAAATAAATACTTGACCCCAATTATGTAAGTAGTAGTGACAATGAACAAAATTATTAGTTTGCACGTAACTATTTTTGTTTACATTTGTACTAAAATTTAATGGTATTTTATTGTTTACATAAAAAGCTTCTAATTTATAATTATTTATAATAATAATTTTGTAAAATAAATTATAAAAATGCAATAACATTGATTAAAAACGTCACCAACAATTATAATTAACATGATAAAATTTTTAATAATAATGTTTATTAAAAATTAAAAACGTAGCTAGAAAGATTTGCCTACATTTTTAAAATCGTCACAAAAAATTTTTAGTTACGTTTTGAAAAACTTCGCCAATAACTTTTGGCTGCTTTTGCAAAAACACAGCAATTTTTTTTTTTGGCTATGACTGCTGTGTCGTTGCCTATAATTTTGGGCAACAATTCAAAATTCATCGTCAAATATTATTAGACTTTAAAGGTAATGTAGCTAACAACATTTAGCCACGAAAATTAAGCGTACAAAAATATCATTGGTGACAATTTTCTGTATAGTCACGTATCTCTTTTCGCTACATATGTAGCTCGTAACGAAAAAATATTCATGTTGATTTGTTAAAAATTTTGCCTATACTATTTTGCTACTAGGATTTTGTGACGATTTCATAGCGTTGCTAAATATTAATTTTCATCGCTAAAAGTCCCTTATGTTGTAGTGTAAGAATTAGTTTACTGGATTATTTTAATAGACTTTGCTGGTAAAATTTTGTTAACACACTCACACAAACTTTATTACGTAATTAATAATTAGTTATATCATAATCTGTGTCAAAATTTAAAACTTAATAAAATATATTCAATCTTATAAAGTACTTTTTAAATAATTTAAATATGAAAAAGTAAAATCATATATGAAATACATGTTTTATCCTTAATTTAATGGTGAAAGAAGTATATCAATTCAAAAGAATTAAATTTCATGCCTATGGTTGTACGTTGGAAGAACATACATTTTATGATGCAGATGATCCATACATGTTGGGTCCCGATTTTAGGATTTGATATTTTATTTTTATTTTGTTTATTTTAGTAAATTATCTAGCATGAAAATCAATTAGAATTTATGAATTAAGAATTTTTGGAGTCTAATAAGGTATATTTTGAATTTTATAAGGTGTTATGGATTAAAGGAAAGAATTAAAATTAAGTAAAGGAGATAATAGGAATTTTCTTATAATGAAGGCATAAAATAGTAAAAACACAAGAAAGTGTGTTGTTGAATAAGAAAAATAGAGGAGTCGTATGTGTGGGTGTGTGGATTGAAAGAGGATGAAGAGAATAAAGAGAAGGGTAGTTTTGGAAATACTTGATTAAGGAAGGGCAAAATGGTAAAAACACAAAAATTTGCATTAAATTGAATAAGACAAAGAAGAGGGA
>JAOSBN010000009.1:19489244-19500377 GCA_027563595.1 Erythroxylum suave
CATATACACTATGCAATCTGTGCGGTTACTCTAACATCTCTGTGATGAACTGGAAAAGATAATGCGGTCCTTTATTTGGGGGTCCCACAATAAGAAGAGGTCTACCTACTTAGTTAACTGGGAAGTAGTTTGTCGATCGAAAAAAGTCAGGGGACTAGGTATCAAATGCATTTGAGCATCCACTGACACCTTTCTCACTAAATTGGGATGAGAATTGCTCACCAAACCCACGGCCTTATGGGTAGAGGTCTTTAGAGCTAAATATCGACTAAACGCTCATCACATCCCTCACTCACTTCCTACAACTAGGATGTTGACCATTTGGTGAGGGATAGCAGTGACGTGAGATCATGTCTGACACGGTATTAGATGGAAATTGGGTAATAAGCAATGGACAAAATTTTGGCTTGACCAATGGTTGACTGATTGGGGTCCACTAGTAAATGAGACAGTGAGCCCCCTTCCTGAAAGCTTGATGTACACGTATGTGACCATGTATGTGGCGGAGGATAGCTATTGGAAATGGGATTTATCACTTCATTTCTTCCTGCTCAACTATGCATGGTCCTCGTGACGGTTCGACCTCCATCAACTGAGGAGAAAGACGACAAATTTGTCTGGGGCCCCGGTCAATATGGAAAGTTCATAGTGGAGTCTACTTATGAGTTCATCACTGCAACAGATTCAGCGACCCAAAATCCAATATGGAATATCATCTAGAAGTGGCCAGGGCCACAACGGATTCGATCCTTTCTGTGGCTTTTAACAAACAAAAAACTTCTAACAAATCATTAGAGTGTTCTTTGACACATGGCCCCAGATAGTAGTTGCCCGCATTTTGGTCACGAAGAGACCACATTGCATACATTTCGTGATTGTCGCAGGGCTCAGAATTATTGGCAGAAATGGACCCCTGTTTTACAAGTGACGACTTTCTACCAGGAGCCTGTAGAATAGTGGATATAGTCCAACCTAACAAAAAAAAGGCACTATGTTGGGGGTCAATTGGGCAGTCATTTTTAGAGTCTCGTGTTGGTATATCTGGCAATGGCGCAACAAATGTATCTTTGAGGAGGGATTCGAGTGGCTAGAAGTGGGACATCACATAGTATTAAGGTATGCTTCTTGGATCGGACAGGCACAAGCAATGACAGGGTGCGTTACTAACCCACAGGATTGCTTATAGGGACCTTAGTAAGCTGGATTCCACCCCTAGAGGGCTGGATTAAAGTTAATACCAATGGCACGGTGTCTTCTGGTTCCTCTGATGGTATGGCTGGGGGGCTGCTTAGGGACCGTTATGGCCAATGATGTGGGGGCTTTTTACATAAGTTTGAGGCATGCTCGCCATTGGTCGCTGAGTTAAAAGGGGTTAACGAGGGGCTTAAAGTGACATGGGAACATGGCTATCGGAAGATCATACTAGAAGTGGATTCGCTCGAGGTCATCAATATCCTTTCCTCTTCCAAATGTTTACTAACTAAAACTACTTTTTTGGTACAAGACATCTGTGCGTTGATGGAGCGCGATTGGGAGGCAAAGATTCAACATGTCTATCGAGAGGGGAATTAAAGCATAGATAATCTGGCAGCTGAAGCTATACGAGTACACGTAGGATTGTATGTTCTTACAGAACCTCTGCTAACCAAGATTTCCTTTATATTTTCAGATAGGCATGGAACTTTGTATCGCCAGGGTATAACCTATGTATTGAGCTGAAGTATTTTTTTCATGTTTTTTTCAATTTTCTTTCCTATGTATTAAAAATATATATAATTGATAATTAATTATAGCAACATATAATTAATTAATTATGATATAATAAAGTTAATGAGATGTATATAATTGTATGATTAATTAGAACATTTAATTCAGTTAATTAGAAATTTATATGAAAAGTTAATAAGTAAATAGTTATAGTTAAAATTATGAATTAAATTAATTACAAAATTTTAATTTACTTAATTAATTAATAATTATTAAGTTAATATATAAAAATTATTAAATTAATAAAGTAGGGGGTGGGCCACGGGCTGGTCCGCCCGTGGGTTGGTTTGATCGGGTCAAACTCGTTGACCACGAGCTGGGCCAGGCTGAAATTGACATCCTTACTCCTTTTCTGTTTTTGGATTTTAGCATAAAAACTCTATTAACATCATTTAAAAAAATAATTTTCAAATATATTGATCAAACAATATCCTAAATTTGCCTAACACAAATCTGATTAGTAGAACAAATTGGTTTACCGACAAGCTTGAATAAGCTTAACTGTCTTCTTAAGAATTATATTTTTTTAAAATTTTTATAACTTTTAAATTTACCTCATCTTGGCTATCATACTAAAAAATGTTTAATGGTGATATTAAACTAAATCAATATACTTTTCCATCAATTTTTCTTTTTCTTTAAATATTATTATCATAATCAATTAATCTTAAACTTTGTCAACATCTAACAATCTGTCCAATACTTTGGTCTCACAAGTATCAGATTTGAGTTCCTTAAATTTCTCAAGACTTCGTACGAGAGACACAAAATTATTTTACAATAGGGTTTACTATCAACCACGGGTGTATGCGTGCTGTGAACATACATAGGATACCCTCAATAATTCGAATTTTTTGCCTCTAAATCATTCCAAGTACTGTTACGACTTTAAAATGTCTCTTAAGAAGGCCTGTCATGCGGGGACAAGTATGCACCATTTTCAATAAAGAAATGTTCTTCTTGTCTTATGCACGCGTAGCCGTTCAAGCCAATCAGGGGCTGAATCCACGCATGCGAGAGCATAGCTGATTGGAGTGAGTGCAGCTATAAACTGCGAAAACTTGAGCCTCTCGTGCTGTTTTGATTGAAGGAATCGTGCAAGTTGGTGGAGGCTACACAAGGAATCAGTGCAACCGAAAGCGCGCAATCACATTCCCAATCTTTCAGCACAAAGACTTAAAGGTTGTGATTGCGGGAATCTGATAAAAATTGACAACCCTTATGGTAGTTTTCATCCTTGGTTGTGTTTTGAATTATGATTAGTCCATATATAATATCAGCCAAGGATGAATAAACGGTCCGTGGGATGTACACGTTCTCTGATTTGCATACTCATTTGTGTACCAGTCTCTTCAAAGCTTTTCCACATTTGAAGAAGGTTACGATATTAATAAAGGCTGAGTCTTTTCTGATAACTGTGGTTCCGGAAATACAAGTTCCAACATGTTCGGCCTATCGAAGTACAGTAGTCTCAATCTTCAAAAGTAACTTTCGTCAATTTGGGCATCTAAGCAAAGCTGCTCCACTTTTGAATGTTCTTATTCAAACAATGGACTCATTGTTACCTATCCCTATAAATAGTCTAGCACGACGGCATAAGTTCAAATAACCTTCAGCCTTAAACTCCTTTCTTCCTGCTCAATTCCCCATTACAATCTTTCCTAACTCAGAATTCTGGTCTTCTGTTTCCAATAACAAGTCCAAGAAAAGCCAAGAACTTATCTCTACTAGACTAAATAACTTCTTCCCGTATCAGGAAAACATTCTCAATCCAGGATTATCAGCATGGACAAGGTGCTAGGATTGGCCTCGGCAAAACGGGTAGTGATATTCAGCAAGAGCTCGTGTTGCCTGTGCTATGCTGTCAAAATTCTATTCCAAGAGATTGGAGTAGAGCCTCTTGTACACGACATTGACCGAGACCCTGATGGTCGAGAAATGGAGAAAGCCATTGTGAGGCTCGGGTGCAATGCGCCCGTGCCAGCAGTTTTCATCGGTGGAAAGCTTATGGGATCCACCAATGAAGTCATGTCCCTCCATTTAAGCGGCACCCTCAATCAAATGCTTAAGTCCTAACAAGCTTCTTCTTAAACATTTACTGCGATCCCAATTCAAGTTTGGAAGAATAAAAATTGGCTTGATTAGTATAGTCTAATATGCTATGTATTAAGTAGCTTAAGCTATTTGTGTTTTAGTGCTTATATAGCTTTTGATTCGCAGGTCGCTAGTGTGTAAAGTGCTTCCTTTCATTTAAGAAGTCATCCTTATATAAGTTGTTCCACTCGTTGAAATAGTAAATTCAAATTTATGACATTTCACCGTCTGTAAAGTTGTTAAGCAAATGAAGAACTTCTACTGCATTTCAATGGTGCATACTCAACATCAAAACCTTGAACCATACCATACAAATTTCTACCGACATATTCCATTACACGCAGATGCTTAATTGGTGTTACCAGTATATGATTCCCTCAGTATTCTTTGATACAATTACAAATTGCAAAGGTTGGATTCTCTAAGCAAAAGAAGAATCAAGATACATTACATAATTGTCAATGGTAAAGAAAATTCCTGATGAAAGAGCCGAAAAATAAAAATAAAGAATGGACGGAGTGTAGATGAACATCCAGGACACCAACTTTTAGAACTCCCTATTGCCTTCTTCCATTTGCAAAAAGCTTACAATGAAAAATTCTGACTTTATTGATTTTATGCGTCAATATATTCCTCTTCTTTATCTAAGATAAAGGAAAAAGGCATTACATTCCTTGCCTTTTGCTCTTTTTCTTCTACTGATGGTATCTTAGTTTGCTAGAGACTGGAAATCTTAGTCTATGTAAGATATTTGAGTAAATGTTAAGCTAACTGGCTGCGTAGCAATTTTTTTTTCATTTCAATCTTATTGCATAATATACTTTCTATAACTGGATATTAAGTTGCAAATGTCATAAGATATTTTAGCAATCATCTGTTAAGTCTTATTGTGTGTTTTTTTTGGCCCCTAGGGGTGATCGAGTTGGTAGAGTAGGAGACATGAGCTCAAAAGGTCCTATTTTTGAATCCTCCTACTTACATTATCTCGATTGAGCCTGTTGTATAGGGCTTGCCTAGTACAGAGTACCCGGTTGGTATAATTTGTAGGTTATTGGGTCAATCTGGAGGCTTACCCAGTACGTATCTAAACGATAGTGATTGCGTGTTCCTCCGTTTTAAAAAAAAAGTTTTTTTTCGATGAGAACATGTTGGACCAACAGATCCCAAGTAAAACTGATAAGGATTTTTTGGATAAAATGTTTTGGAACTTTTTTATGGTTTTATTTTTTAAAATTTTATAAATTAAAAACTATATAAAGAAGAAATCTCTTGTTAGACATTTATCATATTATTTCAATAAAATTATTACATAATTGAGTACATATAGTGTATATGATTAATATAAAATCACTATATCATAATTTATTTTAAAGGTTTTATATTATAAAAGTATTTATCAGAATATCCTTAAAAACATTTTTCACATATAAAAAAGATAAATTATTAGAAATAAGTTATCTAATTATAGAAATATCATTACATGTGTAACAGTTAATTATTTTACAATATTTATTAAAAGAGCTTAACATTAGAGTAACATAAGTTTTTTTAATTTTAATATAACAAATTTTTTTAAACAATTAGAATAGTAACAATAATTTTCAATATATAGAATCATATGTAATTTCTTACGAAGCCTTTAGAATAATCAATATTTTTAACCTGATACTTAAATATGAATAGAGAAGTGTTTTTTACTTAATTCACTTGGATGCTATTGTGCGAGTGATTAGAACAGGATCTACGGTCATTTGCTTCTCCGCATGTTATGTGATGCAGAGAAGAGATTCAGTTTTGTTCTTGAGATTGAATTCCCTGAAATGGCTGTTAACATCCTAGGTTTTATTCTCTTTGGGTATGCTAAAGGGAAAGCCCTACACAAACCCACAAAGATTCTACAATGATGTGCACGCACAAATATAAAAACAAAATAGGGAAGCCACAATCGGGAAATAGATTGATAGTTATGACAATTTATGTACTAAAATATGCGTCTGCTATGCCTTGCTGGCGATAATTGCGGACAACTTGACAGAAAGTGATTTCTGCAGCTTTATTTATTTCATCTCTTTGTCTCAAGTTACTAGTCCGAAAATTGAGAAACTTAGCTAGGTCGGAAGCAATAACCGTATCATAAAGGTATCATAAAGGTCTCCTAACTGCATCGTAAAGGTCGACTATAAGAAAACCTTTGATCATATAGAATAGGACTTTATCTTAAGGACTCTAAAACTCCTAGGGTTCTTAAAGGTATTTGTCAATTGGGTTAAGGAATGAATAACCTCTCCTACTTTTACTCTATCCTAGTTAATGGTACTCCAACAGACTTATTTAAGGGTGTAAGAGGGCTAAGATAAGAAGACCCTATATCTCCTTATCTCTTTATTATTTGTATGGAGGTCTTCAGTCTATTAATCCAATAGAAAGTGAGAGAAAATAAGTCCTTCAAATTTCATTCTAAATGTAAGAAGGCATAGCTGATTAATCTATGCTTTGTGGATGACCTATTACTCTTTTCTAAGGCTGATGATAAGTCTATTGAGCTACTCTGTTCGAATTTAGGGAACTATCTAGGCTAGAGATTAATATCTCCAAAAGCTAGTATGTTTTAGCTAAAGGGGCAATTACAATGGAGAATAGAATCTCCCAATTAACGGGAATGAGTAGGACACCTGCCCCACTGACCTATTTGGGACTTCTCATAACCATAAAAAGAATTCAATTTTTGGAATGTCAGCCATTGATTGATAAGATACAGAGAAGATTGGGATTGTGGTCAAATAGACTGCTTTCTTTTGGAGGGAGGTGTTAGATCCCTAAGTCCAGACAGCGGGATCGTGTGAGTGTTGGAGAGCCTTGGTCGATGCTTGGCATGCGGGTCGGCACGAGGAAGGCGTGTTGACGAGGGAACAAGGCATAGTCTTGCGAGTTGGTAAGATTCAATACGTGGGCACGCGTAGGCATGCATTGGCGGAAATCTTCGACGAGAAGTGAGATTGGGATTCATGGTTGCATGAAGTTGGTGAAATAAGTCATGCGAGACCTGAGGGTGCGCAAAGGCACTTAACTTCGGCGAGACGAGTCAGAGGTATGTATAATACGCGAGGTTTTATACTAACTTGGTTTATGACTTATACTTAGTCATGGAGCGATGAGACTGCACCATGAGAGAGCTGAATCATGGAAGATGGAATTGTCCATGGACATGTATTGACGGACCTATGTGCGGATAGGCCTTGGTGAACACATCAATAGTGACGTGGCAACTATGGATGATATAGCACATGATGACGTGGCAGATAAGATCACAGTGGATGAGCGTCAGCCTTAAAAGATAAAGATTATCTGAAAGGATCATTTGAAGATAGAGGAGATCTTCGCGGATAAGGATAATCGTTCCAAGATAAGGTTTATCTTATTAATGTGTTGTAGCTTAGTCCTAATTAGATGAGGATGTCATCTATTGGTTAGATTGATGTAATCTTATTAGGATAAGATTGTAATCTTAGCTAGTAGAGTTCTACTAGAATTAGTCATCTGGGGGAGCCTATAAATAGCTCATTAGAGTTAAGAGTTATTAGATTCAATCATTGAGAGAGATCAGTGAGAGAAATCACTCAGAGGAGAGAGCTTCAAGAGAGTTGAGAGCTTTTTGGGGAGTTCTCATTGTAAGGGCTTCAAGTAGGGAGTTCCATGGGAGTGCTTTGGGGAGGAGGTACTTGTGTCTTTTGTTAACATTTTGTGGATAGTTAATAAAAGATTGGGTTCGGCCTTATAAATCTCGTTTTGCTTTCTTTTCTCTATTTTGCACTTGTGTTATTTTGTGTGTGAGAGAAACACTTTAAACACTTGTGTGCGCGTGAGGTGTTCGAGGGTTAACGGATTTGTTCGGCGACATTCACGTGAGAAGGCTGAATCTTGCTTTAGCAGATCGAAGTGAGATTATTGCCACACGAAGGTGGGCATGACTTGTGGTGAAAGTTCGAGTCCAAAGTAGACCTTTGTGATAGGAGGCTATAACTTATAAAAATAGTATTGAATTCCCTTCATATCTATTAGTCCTCTGATATTTCTTTGGATAAAGGGGTTATTAAATCTATTGATAAGCTTTTTTGGAGATTCTTATGGGGGAACCTGAATTCAAACATTTATTTTTCTAGGGTTAAATGGTAGGAAGTTTGCACAAGGAGAAAGTAAGGGGAACTAGGATTGATTCCAATTTCTTTTGTTAATAGAGCATCATTAATTAAGAATCTATGGAATATTCTTATAGAGAAAAAATCCCTTTGGATCCAATGGGTACACAGCTACATACTAAAGGGCTCTATCATCTGGTCTTTACCTATTAAACCCTCATTCTCTTGGCCTTTATCGCAGCTATTTAAACTTAGACCTTTGCTTGAACCCTAGTTTCATGTAAGGTTGGGAATGGAGACAAGGCTTACTTGGGGTATGACAATTAGATAGGGAAAGGATCTCTAATTAGACATCCTCAGGCACTTCAGATCTGGAATGATGTTCCTCTTAAGGCTAAAGTCAAAGCTATCCTACTAAGAGGTCAATGGAACATTCCAATTGACATATAGTATCTGATACCTAGATATCAACCAAGTTAACAAAGAGAGGATACTTTCTATTGTCTCAATCTGACTCCTAACACATTCAACATTTCAAAATTCAGGAGGTGGAAAAACCGCAACAGCCCAATAAAGCCTTAGTTTCCTATTGTCTGGCACAAGTCACTAATGCCTAGTTCCTCTATCCTTTTATGGCTTGCGGTACTGAATAGATCAAGTACTACAGATAGATTACACCTCTTGACTACTAATTCAAACTGTGTGCTATATGAGTTAGAATCAGAGTCAAGGGACCATCTCTTCTTCGAATGTCCCTTCTCACAGTCCATATAGGGGAAGATCAAGGCTTTAAATTACATCTCTAATACAGGTTCATCCTTCACAGAAGCTATGGAATGGCTTCAGAGGCTGACCCACTATCTTAATTATAATGAGCATATATATATCATTTTATTCTCCTTCTTCATTAAGGAGATTTGGAAAGAGAGAAATTATAGGATATGTCAGAAAAAAAACACACACAAGGGATGAGATTCTCAGCCCTCTGATTTGTTGAATCAGAGAACAAATTTTTTGTTCAATAAGGACCGAAGGCTTATGCCCTAATCTAGCGTTATCATGGCAAATCAACTTCTGAAAATATGTAGAGGTCCTCAAAGAGGAATGGAAGACAGTACCTAGTTATTTTAGGCTCTACTGAGGAAGAATACTCCATGCTAAATGAATGAAGGTCGATCCCTAGGATGGTTGTCTGGAAATCATCGCACCCTTATAGAGGAAACAGGAAGCATCCTCATCGGAGACAGGAAATACAAATATAGTCAGTTATGTTCTTAAAATGAAAAGTTGACTTTGTTAAAAGAAAAAGGCTAACTCTTAACACACCTAAGGAGATGAAGCAAGATCTTACCTATAAGGTTGATCATCCTTGACACTGCAGCCTTTTGTTAATCTGGAAACATCGACACAAAAGATATAAACTCGAACGTTTGGAGAGAACACGTCGACTCCTTCGATGATGAGATAAGTACTATGACGAAGCCTAAATCAGAGACGTAAATGTTCAAGAAAAAGAAACATAAACAATCATAAGCCAAATCCCTTACCATGAAAGATCAGTCGAAGAATGAGTGGAGAATTGAGAGATCTAACCTAATTAGGAAGTTTTTGGAGAAGCGAACGGATGGGGGTAATTGATTTAACCTAAAGGAACTCTTTGTCTTTTATTACTTAGTTACCATGCATAATCTTTTTAATGTTGTATTGTTCGGCCTCATTTTGATCTATTATAGTGATTTTGGCTGCTCTCTATAGCATGTAATGAACAAGAGACCCATTTTTTACTTATTTATTAATACAATTTTAACTTTTTTTAAAAAAAGGAAGTAGTAAACTGACTGACCTGCTTAAGGTGGATAACATTTAAATCTGCGCCACCTTCTGAAATTTCCTTTTTTTTTTAAATTGCTGGATCAACTTTCTTAAGGGGAGTTTCTCTATTATTCAGGCCAAACTAGATGATTAATTTATTAATTAAAAGAGTAAATGGAAGGGCTAATTACGTTTGATTCCTTGTACTTTATAACTTTTTCACTTCAGTTGTTCATTTTAAAACCCATCATATGTCTTCCTTGGTCACCTGCACTTAACAAAAAACATAACAAAAGAAATGGAAAAACAACATCATATAGGTTGATTAGATATTACATTCCACAACACCAATATGTATAAGTTTTAATATTTAACCTCAATAATCCGTAAGTGTATAGGTCGTTCGTATAGTACCTAAGGTGTCGATCCCACAAGGAGGGTTAATCTAATCCTAAAATCTAAGACCAAAACAATTCACAGTAATTCAAATGTAACAAAACTAAAGCAAGAATTTAATTCAATCACGCAACTCAATTCCAAAAATCAATTACGAAAATATTAACAAAATAGTAGTTGCAACAACCAATTAAGAATCAACCTAAAGAACTACCAATTGAGAGAAAGGGGAATTTATTTATCTTTAATGCTAACCTAATAGATTATGACTTACTAGATTATTGGTTCTAGACGGTACTAGGTCTCTCGAGTTATAACCATTAACACTAATTTATAAACCCTAATCAGATTATAGGAATTGTAGTCTCCCGATTAACAATCTATTTAAAACTCTAATCAAATCAAAAGTTGTCCAAAAACTATCGGGAACCTTCAAGATCTCTCTTTGCACAATTTACCGATTTAATTTAATTCTTGTTTTATTAAATTACCTAACTCTTGTTAGCCCAATTTAATTATTTTTCAGTCGATTCGTCCTTTCAATTTATCACCGAATTATGCAACTGTAGAAATTAAATCATAATAAATCCAGTAAAACACGAACAATCAAATTTCATTAAATCAAAGATAAAACAACCTGAAGGTGAGTTTAGACATCCTAAACAGTCATACAATCCTAAGATCAACGGCTATCCCAATTCTATACATTAATAAAATTGAAAATAAACCGGAAACAAGATCTGAACAGATGATAGAGGTAACATGTTAGACCCCGTAATTTTTAGGATTTTATATTTTATTTTATTTTATTAAATTATCTAGCATGAAAAAAGATTAGAATTTATGAATTAGGAACTTTTGGAGTCTAATAGGGTATATTTTGAATTTTATAAGGTAGTATGGATTAAAATGAAGTAAAGGAGTTAAT
>JAOSBN010000009.1:19500477-19538232 GCA_027563595.1 Erythroxylum suave
TATCTAAGTTTTTAGTAGTTTAATTAAGTAGTACCTTTGCGGAAACTTTTGTTATTTGGATCGCATTTTTATAACAAAAAGGAGATTTTTTTCAAAAAGAAACATCAGATAAGATTTGTTAGAATGTTGAAGAGATTGAGAGTGAGCCCCCTGACAAGATATGCCAAAAATGTTGAAAAGAGATTGAGTATCCCACCACAAGAGAGATGTAAAGAAATTTGTATACTATTCAAATAAATGAAATTAAGTAAATGTAGGAATAAGATTGAGAGAGGTCTTAACGAGTATGGGTCCTGGACCAGTGCCTTGTTTACTCTTGCCTAAAGTCGGAATTGGTTATAATGTGTTGTTAAAGTTCAATTTTAATATATGATTATAAATCATTTAATTCGAGAATTAAAGATAAATTAAAATAAGTTTTAATTTATCTAATTCTAATTATGAATTAGAATTATAATTTATAATCATTGTCAACATATTTGGGAACCTAATGAGTCTTACATAAAGAATAAGTTGAAGAGAGCAAAGATATTTTATCAAGTTGGATTTGATTGTAAAGTTTGAGAAATTTTATAATTAAATACGAAATATTTAATGAATAAGGATCAATATAAGATGTTGGATCTTATTTTGGGTGTAATTGATATTAGATTAATTAAATTACAAATAATTCTAATCTAATATCAATTTAAAGTTTAATTAAAATTAGAATTTAGTTTTAATTAAATTACTAAAATATCCAAAACTTATTATAAATAGGCTTTAACTGTATGGAGTTAGAACTTTTTGCTTAACCATCTCTATAAGAGTTATAGAGTTTTCTCATCCTGTTTTATAGATATTATTAAAAGTTAGACACTTATGTGGCTACGATGATTGAGATGGATCAGTTTCAAAAATAGTTCGAAGAATATAACAAAATAAAAATAAATTTTCAGAATAATAATTACAATTTTTGCCTTATTATAATATATATGTTAATTATTTTATAGAAATAAATTGGTATTAGTTTTTGAAAAATCAAAATAAAAATTGTAATTATTTGACTACAATTAGGATCGATTCTGTCCCGGTTCCCAAAATTTGGATCAAAATCGACGGTGTTAACGGCATCCCAACATGAGAAAGTGTAACTACCATCCGAGACGTTGCAAAAGAAGCTCAAAACGGTGAGAATCGAAGAATATTCGGACTCAAAATGGTGAGTCTTATACCTAATTGTTGGACCCACTTTTAATCAAAAAAGAAATCAAATGAGCAAGAAGTGGGTCTCACTATTATACAAAAGTTTAAAATAAATTACGTCATATGTGATGTAAAATTTAAGTAAATTACGTCATATGTGATGTAAAATTTAAGTAATAAAGAGTAACCTTTTTCAAATTTTGCTCTTACAAGATTCGGATTGAACGTTTTTTTACATATTGAAGTTCAATTTAAATACTAAAAATATTTAAGTTCAGTTTAAATTATGGCGTTTAAAATATAATTTTGATAAAAAAGAAAAGGTTGATGTTGGAGTTTGAGATCGGGAGTAGATAATTTGCAACCATTTTGAAACACTGATTCATCATCCAAAACCATACGAGACTTGGGAAATTCTCACAACCATTCAAATCTGTCAAGATTTTCGTATGATTCCTGGAAAGGCGAGGCTGATCTTTTTAGGTGACAAATGTATGTTTGTAGGGCTTCGTGGACTAATGTCGTGCAGGTTCTGTAATAAAAGCCCCGCCAAGTTGGTAAGGAAAGAGGGTGCAGCACATCACATTCAATGAATTAGGGAGTTGACATGTCTAATGTGTCGTGGAAAAGACAAAAGCTGAATTCAGTGAAGCTGACAATGCAGGCAATGGTCCTTAATGAAGAGTAATTAGGGAACAGCACACCATAATCCGTTATAGTTCTTCTTCTAATATAACGGCACCATCAATATTTGAGTGTTTATTAATCCTGAGTGAATCGCGAGTTTCCAAGAATCCTGGAACCCAACCCTTTTGATCTTAGGTTGGAAGGCCTCTTGTGCAAACTCTTTTACTTGATTTGAGATTCTTTAAAAGAGATCCAAGTAGGCAGCACACCCTTCCCACTGTAACATCTTTTTTTTTGCCCTTTCGCTTTATATTGGTAAAACCTTTCCATTAAAAATCGATATTTGTGGTGAATATGCTCAGTCATAACTATCCTTTTCAATAAGAATGACAGAAGCTGTTGAAGGTTAGTATACGCTCACGTTCTATTCAATGTCATTGGCCCCAGTTGAAGCTAATGACCCACTTGATCAATGGCTTCTAAAGCCTTCCCAAAACTCGTTCAAGCATATAGGTTAAACTAAACACAGTCTAGCAACTGAATCAAGAAGTTTGAACTTTAAGCAGCGGCATGGCCCCTGTGTCCACCATCCAAAAAGGTCCAAACCATCATATCAATCTCTTAATTACAGGAAGAAAGAAAGATCAACACAACTCTTTCAAGATTCTTCTTATCCTTGTGCGGCAAGAAACGCTAAGAACTTGTCATCCTATATCTGTCCCTGTAAAAAGCCAAGATCCTTTTAGGGCCTCATTAAGGCTATCTACTTTACCTTTTCTTACTGTTTCGTCACACCGAAGACATGAAAGACATTGGTTGATGTCTGGGCAGCCAAATCACTGAAACTTCAAGACCATCTACAAATCAAGAGCAGACCATGAAACCCAAACTGGAGCAGCAAAAAGGACGGCTCTGTGATTACTGTAACGAAGCCACAGCACTTCTTTATTGCAGAGCTGACTCTGCCAAGCTATGCCTTGCCTGCGATCGCGAAGTTCACTCAACAAATCAGCTCTTCTCCAAACATACAAGGGCACAGCTCTGCGACGCCTGTGATGATGCACCAGTTTCAATCTTCTGCGAAACAGAGCACTGTGTTCTCTGCCAAAATTGTGACTGGGAAAGGCACGGCCTTTCTTCTTCTTCTTCCTTGCACAGTAGGAGGCCAATTGAGGGGTTTACAGAGTATCCTTCAGTGAGCGAGTTGGTGACTGTTTTGGGCCTTGAAGAACTTGACGGCAAAAAAACGCTTCTTTTAGGTGAAAAGGGTGATGGCTTTCTTGGGTCTGAGCAAGATGGGTCGTGTTTAGCTGATGGATACCCGGATTTGTTAGTTTGGGAGAGTCCTACTGTGGTTAGCATGGACGAGTTGATAGCTTCAAGTGACTCCGATCACAATTTCCAGGCTTTGGGAGTACCTCCTTTGCCTAAGGCAATCATCTATTTGCTTCTCTTGCGTTTTCATTTGCTTTTGTGTTTTTTAATACTGCTTGTGAAGGGAGTGAACCGTTACCTGTTGATGGAATTGTCAACCTTCTAATGAAAGTTGTAGGCTTTTAGGTTCCTTCACTGAATATGTAGGTTTTGCTGGTTTCACACATCCATGTACCTTTTTCTTGCTCAAAATCATGTTTGGGTACTTGGAAATTGGAGGACAAGCTTGTTTCATTTGTTTTGCTCGTTTGTCTCTTCTCTATTTCGTGAATTATCTAGGCTAGAGTTTATTTCTTGGGGCCTAAGTATTACCTAAGTTTTCCTATAGGTTATTATGATTTTGACTTGGCTCAGGCTATCATTCTTGAATCAGAATCGTAATGCTGCTTGTGGGCAACACAAAGAAGAAATACTTCGTCAGCTTCGTGAACTAGCGAGCCTGGAACCTGACTTTAGTTATGAAAATGGAGACTTTCACCCTGTAAATGTTATCCAGTCCCCTGGCAGCCCACATCTGTTTAAGGGTTATGAGCACGAAACAAGGCTTACTTCTTTCCCAGGCTATGAGGTAAAGCTTCTTTACTTTTCATAGCTCCTTCAGGAATAGGGTCTGTAAACTTTTCTATTATTACATGGAAAATGGGTAGGGGTTACTAGATCTGCTTGAATCCTCTTCTTACAAGTTTCTTCCTTCCTCTCTCAATGATCATTGATTTGCTACTGATAATATCTTTTTTGTGGGTTTTTGGATTATTTACACTCCTTAACTATGCCCAGATTATATGATTTGAGATTGGGATCATAATTTGCATTTATTTCTCTTCATTCTTTCTTTCTGTGGTTGCTAGTGCCAATGAGATATTATTAGTGAGTGCCCTGGTTGTGATTAGTTAATCCAAACAGTAATCGCTAGTGAACACGTCATCAAGTCTCTTCATTCAAAATTTTCGTTTCTGAATGATGAGATATGTTCTTCTGGATTACTTAACACAAGTTCATTGCTAGATGCAGGAAAACGGGTTTCCCTGGTTAAATGATACTGATGAGGCTGCAAACAGTACTTTTCTTTCTTCTGCAACACTGAAAACCAACTTGGAGGAAAGCTATACTGTTCCAGATAAACAGTCTGATTTTGGTGGTAGTGCTAGTAATACTAATGATGGTGGTGAAGCACAAACACATCCTTTTATGCATTCAACCTCATTACTACTCCCAAAAGTTGCATCCCATGAAATAAACAGTCAGGAGAGAGACTCTGCAATCTCACGGTACAAGGAGAAGAAGAAAACAAGAAGGTATGATTTCTTAAATTTACATTCCTTTAACAACTACACATTTAAGGGTGAATGACCATGTCTTTAATATAATTTACTGTAATTTCCTACATGAATTAGAAAATTTTAACAAATTTTCAGGAGGAAGAAAGAAGATTAGCTGTAAATAGATTCACAAAGTTCAAACCAAATATGATGGATAATGTTATCAAGTCTGATTGATTGCTATTCTTTAATTGATTTGTGATATCCAAGATTTTGATAGTTCATTTCCAAGCTCTGATGAAGTTAATTCTGTTTAAGTTAATCATAGATTCTGAATTGTGCTTGGATAAATGATATGGTTGGGAAGTTCATACTGCGAAATTTGCAAGAAATGCTATCAAAATGTTTATCGCATGAAATTATATTATCATAATTGTTATTGTCTTCATGGGAACCCTTCTACACTGTGAAGAACTGTTTTCATTCTGGATCTTATCATACGTGTTATTTCTAAGCTAACATTCTTCTTTCAAAACAAAATAACAGATACGATAAGCACATTAGGTATGAATCCAGGAAAGCTAGGGCAGAAGGCAGGACCAGAATCAAGGGACGATTTGCAAAAACAATTCACTAAGAAAAGGTACATGGTTACTTCACGTTTGTGTATGTTTGAGCAAAAACTGGCTGATTTGAAGATTTTTAGCACGATAGAACTTTGAATGACTGGAAAATAACATATTCCCGTTATGTTTTGATGCCTGGTATATTTACACTTTTCTGCTGCATTGTAACAGGATAAATGAAATTACATCAGGTGTAAACTGAGGCGCCATAATTGCTGGAAAATTTTTGCTTAGGAGTTGCTGTGACTCTATCATGCGTTGCAGCCATGCACACGAGAAGTACAAACTGATAGATCAGTGTGTATATATTTAGATCTCCATATATAGAGTTCTTTGATCAGAAAGAACCAATTTGTTAGTACATATTAGCGTTCAGAGCATAATCTGTTATCTTTGTGTATCTTATGTATTTCTTGTGGCCAAAACATATATTTAATCTCTGAACTTTAGCTTCTATTCTAATTCAGTCCTCAACAGCCAAGAATCACTCACTGTAGTTTTTGTAGCAGTCGGGTGTTTTTCCAGCAGAAGTTTTTGAGATGAACGCTTGCTTTCTGTTTCATTCATCAGACAGAAATTCTCTTATCAACCAATAATCTTTTCCCTAAAGTATTTCTTGGCAGTGTTCAAATCTTAGCATGTAACAGGTTTATACTGGGAAACGACAACCAGATTGGCCTGCAGCTCACTAGTGGACAGCCAAGACCTATACCTTCAACAAAAGTCCTGCATTTCTCATTACACCTGCTTCCCTTGCTGTGCAACAAATTGCAGGTCATATCAAAATTTGCTGTTATACGGCAGAAGAAAAAAAACAACAGATACTGTTTTAGAGTTACTATTAGTCAGACAGTGACAGATTGGGACCAAACACCCTAAACCCCACAACTTACAATAGTTGAATGAGAGTAAGAAGATTAGGGTAACAAAAAAGGTTATTTCTTTTCCATTAGGAGGTACAAGTTTGAGATGATGTGTAATGTGGCTTCCGTGTAAGTGGGACACATTTTGTTGGGACGTCTTTGGCAATTCAATCGGAGGGTCATGCATGACAGGTACAAAAATTTATATTCTCTTATTATGAAAGGCAAAGCAATCATCCTCACTCCATTGTCATCAAAGCAATTGCACAAAAATCAGCTCAAAATATATGAGAGTGAGCAAGAGATATTGAGAGAAGAAACAAGAATAAGCACCTGGAAAATTTTCAAGTACTTTGACCAAAGCAAAAGTAAGAGAAAAACACGAGGAGATAGGTGTGAGCTCAGTATCGAGTGTGGGGATGTAAGAGATGCATTCTTGAGCAAGCACCACCTGCCTTTTCTTATTATAAGAATCTTTCATTTCTCACGAGGTTAATGCTAATGTTGCTTTACCTAATGGTATTATGTCTCTTTTGTAGGAGTTTAAAGATCTTATCAAAGAGGATATACTAACTGGATTACCACTATTTAAGGAATGGTGCACCAAATTAACTTTATTTTGGTTATACAAATTCCCCAGAAACCAATCTTAGAATTAATACGAAGGAGATATAAGAGATACAAAAGCAGGTACAAAAATTTTTGGAGAAGGGCTATGTAAGGGAGGGTTTAAGCCTATATATTATTTCGATTTTGGTAATGAAAAAGAAACATGGGACTTGGGAGATTTTTTATGCCATTAACAAAATTAAAGTATCGACATCTTATTCCTATAGATTAAATGATAGGCTAGATGATTTATTTACAATATAGTAGTTACTTTCAAATTGGGATTAGAAAAGAAGATAAGTGGAAAATTGTCTTTAAAACTAAACATAAATTGTATGAGTGGTTAGTAATACCTTTTTGTTTGACTAATATATTTATTACTTTCATAAGATTGGTGATCTATATTTTGCGTTAATTTTTAGGCAAGTTTGTAGTTTTATACTTTCATGTTTGTAGTAAGGCTATTGTTAAGCATGCTAAACATTTAAAAAAAGGTTTTGCATATGCTTAGTTGAGAAAAATTGTATGCCAATTTGAAGAAGTGTACTTTTTGCACCAAATAGGTTATACTTTTTATTATGGATGAGGAGAAAGTAATAGCTATTAGAGAGTGACTAGAACCAAAAATTGAAAGTGATGATAGGAGTTTTTAGAGGTTGACTAGTTTTTATAGGTGATTTGTTAAGAACTTTAACACCATGAACTGATATAATGAAGAAGGATGTAGGGTTTAAGTGGGATGAAGATCAAGAGAGAGCCTTTCATCTATTGAAGAAGAAATATGCTCAGCATTGTTCTTAAGTTTATCTAATTTTATCAACACCTTTGAAATCAAATTTTGTTCTTCAGATGTAACAATTGGAGCAGTGTTGATGCAGGATAGAAGGCCAATAGTATATTTAATGAGAATCCTAGCAGGACAACATTAAATTACCCAACTTATGATAGAAAGAAGTTTGCATTTGCATAATGACATTAGTTATAACCTAAAAAGTTTGGGATACATACAGATCATAAGTCATTGAAATATAATCAAGTTCAAAGTAAGTTAAGTATGAGACATGCCAAGTGGGTAAAGTCCATTGGGACTTTTTTTGATGTAGTAAAGTATAAGTAAGTTAAGGAAAATGCAGTAATTGGGCACATACATTTTTTAGTGTTGTGCATTCTAAATGGATTAGTTTTTTGCATAATAGGGCTCAAATAATAATGATCTTGAATTTATTAATGTGGTTAAAGGATGCAAGGTTTCAACTTTTAAAAAGTTCTACAAACATAAAGGGCATTTCTTTAGAGAGAACTAATTATATGTGCCTCGTAGATCCTTGAGGGTGTTGTTTTTAAGTTGCATGGAAGAAGTTTGATGGTAAATTTTAGTGTTAAAAAGACTCTATTGGCCATATATGAGGAGAGATATAAAGAGGGTATGTGAGAGATGTATTGCTTGGTAGGCCAAATCTATAGTACAATCTCATGGGTTATATACACCTTTATTTATACCTAGTAAATCATGGGTAGATCCTTTAACAAATTTTGTTTTGGAGTTGCCTAGATCTAGTGGTGGTAAAGATTCAATTTTGATAGTGGGGGATTAGATTTTTATGATGTCATATTTTATTGCATGATAAAACATTAATGATGTGTCCTATATTGTTGAATTATTTTTAAGTAGAATATTAAACTGTATGGAATTCTTAGAACTGTAGCATCGAATAAAGATGTTAAGTTCTTCAACTACGTTAAAAAGAGTTTGTGAGAAAATAGAGAACTAAATTATTGTTTTCTACAACTTGTCACCCATTGACTGATGAACAAATCAAAGTGGTTAATAGGACTTTAGGAGCATTGTCATATGTTATGTTGATAGGAATATTAGGACCTAGGAAAATTCATTACCTTTTATTGAACTTATAATATTATTTTCCATAACATTACAATTTTACACTATTTAAGATTATTCATAGATTTATCCTATTGTCTCCTTTAGATCATGTGCATATCCTTTTGGTGAAAGCAGTAACTTGGATGGTAAAAGGAAAGTTGATTTAGTGAAGAAACTTCATAAGAAGGCAAGCCCAAACATTAAGAATCAATTAAGCTAACAAAGAGAGGAAGACAACGATATTCGAACCTGGAGATTGAGTTTTAGAGCACTTGCAAAAGAAAAAGTTTTCAAACAAGCAAAAATCTAAGCTACAACTAAGAAGGGATGGACCATTTTAAGTTGTAGAAAGGGTGGCTAATAATAGCCTTAAGATCGGCTTACCAGGTAAATATAAAGTTCATACCACTTTCAATGTGGCTATTTTATCTTCGTTTGATTTTGTATAAGAAGATGCTAATTTGAGGACAAAACTTTTTTAATAAAGGGGAATTAATAGGAATCAATCATATGTTATTCTTGCATTAAAATTTGTTGTCAATCCTTTAACAGATATATTAGAAGTCCATTAACACTAAGTATGATAAGAAAGGTCAAAAAAAAATTCAATGACTTTATGTTAGATCTCTATATAGGGAGTGAGATTGGGGATATTTTAAGAGGTTGAAATTAAACCCATAATAATATCCAAGTGAAAGAGCAACTTGAACAATTGTAGGTACAGAATGTAACCAGTGTCAGACTTAGGAAATAACTGCGCTGATCTTGCACAAAATGTTGAAGTGCTAAGAAACATAATATGCTATAAGTTGGAGTCATACTTATGACTGATGCTAGGCTTTTTTTGGATTTTGTATACTAGAGTTCCAAAATCAAATCAGTATAGGATTTTGACATGTAACCAATATCAAACTCGTTGTTGGTTACATACTAATTGTCCAAAACAAACACTAGTCTTAGTTAAGACAAACATTGGTCTCATACTTCAATTAGTTATTATTTTGCATTTCAAGTTGTATTTCCTTTTATGACTCTAGTTTTATGAGTTTCATACTTATATGAGGTTTTATTAGGTTTGAAATTGTGAGATTACCTTACTATTGATTCATAAAAGGTACGATTATAGAGTTTTCTTACATCTTTTAGAGCGTTATTTCTCAAGGTACTCTAAAAATTTTGATTTTATTTAAATTGCCAATGGTAATCAAAACCCTCGACTCTTATCCCTCTCAATCTCTCTCTTTTGCTTTTGTGCCTATAATGCATTTATCAATTCTATCAAGCATGTACTTAACAAATTCTTAGATTCTAATAATAAAGAAACTTTGAACTCATACTTTCTAGGAAAAGTTATAAGGACTTTTTACATAATTCATTCATTAAAGAAGTCCTTCCCAAACTTCAACTTGTTTACTACTCTAGCAATTTTTAATGTATTCTTTAATGGTTTATATTTCTTTCAATTTTGGCATTTCAAATTCCCTTATCAAGTTGAAAAATTGCATATATTTTATTCTTTTATTTTCTTGATATTCTTCATTAAGGTAGTTCTAGATATCCTTTGTTGACTATAAGTTCATAATCCATGTAAATATAATTTTTTAAACTTTAGAGAATAGGTACACTTTTTCTTTAGACTTCCTAGTCCTCCTCTTTTTGTGAGTTTTCCTAGTCCTCCTCTTTTTGTGAGTTTTAAGTTAAGTCACTTAAAGATTCACGAGAAATATGAGACTATCATAATCTTCCTCTATAGCTTCCCAAAAGTTTATTACACCAAGATAGACTATCATTCTAACAATTCAGGCCAAATAGTTATCACCATAAAAAATTGCGAGTATAATATGAGAGAAAGAATATCTCAATCTCCATCATGTAAAGGTTGTCATGTTTCTGAATTTAGGATATTATATTTATAATTTATGTTTGAATTCACTCAACTTGTAAATCCCTCGAAAAGAAATAGTAAGCTTAGAAATCGCTCGAAGCCCCTTACAGGCTATCAAAGCTCCTTACATATGGGTTAAAATCAGACTGAAGTCCATTCAGTCCTGACTCATAATGCCCAATCCTAAGCTTGATCAAGTTTTGGACAACCTGAAGTCTGTCTGTCCAACATCTAACCTGATTCGACCTGACCATCAAAACTTCCAACTCGTTCAGTTTTCCGTCGCCATTTGTCAATCAAAATTTAGTCTTGGACATGCTGTAATAAGTACTTACTCAAACGTATAAAGAAGTTAAATAAGTTTTTGGTACCTAATTCAGTGGAATCAGCGACTCTTGCTTATTGTTAGGAAAGAAAAAGCCTAGAGTTCTGAATCCTATTATTAGAAAGGGATGTTGGTAAAGCCAAATGATTTGTATTTCACTTAAAAGAAGTTTGATGAGTTGATATAATTCAATCCAAAGAAAGCGAACATAGGCGAAAAGCTGGTTACCAAAAAAAATGTAGATAACATAATGAAGTGATTTTGAAAAGAATGAAGCTCTCAGGGTACAACTAAAGAAGAGATCAGATAGAAAAGATGGTTGGGCACTTCCATCTAGGAATTTTTTTAAAATATGTATGTATGTGCGTATAATCGGATTTCAAGCTAAGCAAGCAATAGATCCTAAGTTTGAGTTTGAGCTGAAGCTTGAAATTTTAAAAAAAGAAGTCTGAACTCGACCTAAAATTCAATCAACTTCAACTAAATTCATTTATTTTAAACAAAATTAAATCGAAAAGAGCCAAAATTAGACTTTATTGTCATTCTAAAAATATTTCTAACACCAAAATTGTTGGTATTGAGTAGAACGACAAAGAAAAAGGGATTGATTAAAGTCGTCAATAGACAAAGAAATTGAACGAAATATATCTCAGAAAAAAATTTTGACAATAAAAAAGGAAGACAATTTAATAGCTGAAAGTTATATTTCATTCATTGCTTTGTTATTTATATAAAACTAAACCATAACAGAAAAACAAGATAACGATTCCTAAAATCAATTCATAAAAAAATATGCGAAAAATATTTCCTATAGATTTGGTCATATTCAGCACATTTTTCAGCTAGTTTCAGCTCGAGTTCATTGATCTTTTGTGGAGGCTGAGAACGGCCGGGACCACCAACCAAAGAAAAGCAAAAGATCCTAGCAGAGACAATACAAAAGCAGCTCCCATCTGGTGGCAGAAACGATCAAACACATAGCACACCTTGTTCCAATGCAGATGAGAGTTTCATACCGGCCAAGGACTCCGATTGTGGCTGCAGCTCCGTGGGCTGAGAAGACCAGCCCTCATGACCACAACGTCTAGTACCACTACCAACATTTTTGTACTGTTTTTTGTGCACATAGTATAGAGCTATGATCCCACAACATACGTGCAGGCGGTGACATTTGACAGCAGTACAAACTTAAGAAATAGTTAATACACTTAGTTTCTAATAATTAAAGGTTAAGACCTGAGGCTTTTAGAGAAGTTAAAACTCCATATTTTCATTATCTCTTTTCACTTTCCGTCGTTGCTTGTCAGTCAGGGTACCTATTTATTTCATCTCCTTTGAGATCAAGACCCATAATGGAAGAACATGGTAAGTTCAAGTAGCTGGGCTATGAATGATTTTGCAGAAGGTAGTTGACAACTGTAATTGAGCTCTAAATTGCCCGAAGTCATTTGGAACATCAATCATTTAATGCAGTAGCTCTTTCTTGCTTTGTATTCTGATTCATATTGCCATCTTCCCACTTTCTTTCCGGGTAAAACATGTAAAAACAGTGGATCGGGGAGTACTTCCATTTAAGTTAGTCGAGCCCACTACCAGAGGAGTCAAAATCAAGTTTCACATGATTATAGTAATCATACTTGAACAGTCATTGCGCAATTGAAACCTAACTTTTCCCGGCTTGGAAATTGAATAATGACAAATAAAACAAAACGACGTTCACTGATAAGGTACCACTGCAAATTATTTCGGATCTTGCTTCTATTCTTACTCCATCAAGACATTTAAACAAAGCAGCATATATGTGTCTGCAAATTTCGAACCTAAATTGAAACCCAAGCTTAAAGTGCAATTGTTATAATGCAAGAGACGTGTTTGAGGAAACTTGGGTTAATTTTTACTAATGATAGCAAATTCATCTCAAACATTATTACCTAGATGAATAGAGTGTAAATGATTATATTAAAAAATCACAATATGTAAATTCTCAGGAAAGACTAGAGGGGTAATAAACGGTCTCACTTAAAACTCAACCTCTTAGACAAAGTTTTCCTAAAAATGTAATTTAAAAGCAAAATAATTCACTACAATTATATTCGATAATAGCTATTAAATATATATAAATATAAGCACTAACCTTAGTGCGCAAGCGGTGGATCGATTTGCCGTTTGCTAGTCCATGTATCACGAATGTCGGATGTATGGTGGCTAATAGAGTCACCGTTAAGTCATACCCCAAACTCTAAGCCTTTGATAGTTTCCTTCACGTGAGAGAGAACGGTGGAGAAAACCTTACTGTTCTCTATTTTTGTGATTACGTTGAATGAAAATTGTTTTTTCATTCGTTAAGCCTTCTCTTATAAAGGGAACAAATAACTATTATATTTCTTAGTGGCCATTATAGTTCTTAAACTGTCAATAACTCCCACTCGGCCGCATAAGCCACGAGTTACATTTTCCCTATAAAATTTCATGTGTCATACTAAGAATGAGGCATGTGACCACTAAAGAACCAATAGTATTATATTAAGTCACCATCTAACTAACATAACACTTTCAGATATGCATAATACTCCAAATCATCCAAAACATTATCAAACGCATATATTGTCCTTTTATGCTTATAGATATATCATATAATTATACATTAAGTATAATCACCCGAACTGATATGGTGATGAAGGAAAAGATTCTTTCTTAATAATCTATCTTAGCTTAACTGCTTTCTTAATGTGCTCCTCTGGACTGTCTACATCTTAGCTCTTGGAAAAACACATTAAAGTAGCAACACTAAGCCTTGACTTCATATCATAATTCAAAGTCGAAGGGTTTCATTTGATTAGATATTAAAGTCTTTGGGATCATATAGTAATAGAGAAAAGGATTTAACTGTCACTCCACAAGAAGGTAGTTCGTAGCACACACAGCATGAAATGTGTGTCAGAGCATAGCTTCCACTAAGTTGGGAATGTCACTCTTCTATGCCATGTAAATCATGAATCTAGCTTTACTTAAAAAACTAATCTAAGCCACTAGATCAACATACTTAATGCTAATCTTGACACTCAAGATTTGGCTTTAAGGCTTCAATGTGAAATCTGAATTTTTCATATCCGACTCATTAGAGTCTCATCTTAGACTTACTAAGGTGACTATTCAAATAAAAAAATTATCATGCATACTACACAAGTATGAAGATAACACAATATCACATGCACTCAATATTAATATTGTGAAGTCTCATCCTACATGCTACTCAAGCTTTAGGGCAATTATCTGTGTGACAAGGTCAATCAGAAGCCTGGTGACATTACAATGTGCTTTATCATGTAATTGTGTACCAATGAAAATTTCAGAAAAATTTTTATTAAACAAATGCTAGTTACAATTAAAACACGTCCATTATACAATAAGATATAACTCAATGAAAAACTAAACCCTATGCAAACCTAAATTAATCACATGAGCCTTGAAAAAATATCAAGGAATAGGTTTAGTTAAAGGATCAGCTACCATCTTGTTAGCAAGTATATACTTTATGGCAACCTCTTTATTTTTTATGGTGTCTCTTACAAAATGATAACGTCATTTGATATGCATGGATTTTCTATGAATCTTCAGATCTTTAGCAAACAGTATAGCATTAGTGTTATCATATAACATTTCAACAGGATCATTAACTCTAGGAGTAAGATTAAGATCCTGAAGGAAACTTCTCAACCATATTTCCTCCTGAGTAGCAAGACAACAAGCAACATATTATGCTTCCATTATTGATAATGCTATGCATTCTTGCTTCTTATTGCACCAAGATATGGCTCCGTCTCCTAAGGTGAAGACATATCCTGAGGTTGACCAAGACTCATCTGAGTCACCAACCCAATCAACATCCAAATATCCCCTTAACCTTAAATCCCAGCCTTGATAGCAAAAGACCAGGTCTGAATTACCACAAAGGTAGAAAAAATCCTTTTGATGGCTTGCCAATGAGTAGGTCCTGGGTTGCTTTGGTAACGACTTACCAAACTAGCTACAAAGAAAATGTTAGGCCGTGTACACAACATAGCATACATTAAGCTTCCTATGGCACTACCATAGGGAACATTACTCATTTTTTCTTTTTCCTTGCCTGTTCTAGGGCATTAATCAAGACTCAAGTTAAGACCCTTTTCAACTGAAGTATCAACTGGTTTGGAATAATGCATTTGCAAACGTTCCAAGATTTTATTAATATACGCTTCTTGACATAAACCAAGAAGCTTCTTGGAAAGATTTATAGTTATTTCCATACCTAAGACATACTTAGCGTTACCCATGTCTTTTATATCAAAGATAGAGGACAAGCACTCTTTAGTGGTTTTGAGCATCTGCATATTATTGTTTCCCAGTAATTATGTCATTAACATACAAAGTGAGAAACAAGATTCCACTTGTTGTTCTCTTGACATATACACAATGGTCTTCTGAAATCGTTACTAAGCCAAAAGAAGTAATGACTCCATGGAATATAAAATACCACGATCTGGAAGACTGTTTGAGACCATATATGGATCTTTTGAGACGACATACTTTGTCTTCTTAAACTTTTGAAACCAATAGGATAATTCATATAAATCTTAAGCTTACCATTGAGGAAAGCAGTTTTTACATCTATTTGAAACAACTCCAACTCCAAATGGGTAACCAAAGCCAGAAGTAAGCGAATAGACGCAAATCTCACCATAGGAGAAAACGTCTCTTTATAGTCTATACCCTCTATTTGGGTATAGCCTTTCACTATCAAACGAGCCTTGAACTTGTTGATTATTCCATTCTCCTGACATTTTATCTTGAAAGCCCACTTGTTTCCAATTGACTTGTGTTAGGGGGGAGATCAACTAATTCCCAAACTTTATTTCTTGCCATTGAGTCCATTTCATTCCTCATGCCATCCATCCACTCTGTGTGGTTAGGTAAATCAAAAGCCTCTTTCAAAGTTTGAAAAGAGGTTGGTTTTTTTATTTCCAAAGGAGTACAAAGGAATATTCCTCTTTGATTTGAAAATATCATCGAGGAATTCTTCCACGCTCACTTCTTCGAAGTCTAAGACCTACATTTGTTTGCCCTGATTTAGAATCTCTCCCCTATCTTGGGTAGGAAAAGTCTCGGTGACTTAGTGGGTAACTAAATTCTTTCTCTTACCGAGATTATCTTGTTGTAACTCATACAACTCTAAGTCCTTTTTGACTTCGGCCATGCTTGGAAACTTATCCTCTAGAAACTGCACATTGTGAGAATCAACTTCTATTATGCCACCATTCGGGTGCTCACCTAACATAACATACCCTTTAAAATGTTCTGGGCATCTTATAAACACCATTTTGGTGGCTTTTGGATCAAGTTTCCTATGTTTATGAGTCAGGTTATGTACGTAACTAGCCGAACCCTATGGGCGTAAACGATCAAAAGAGGGATTTCTTCCATTCCATAACTAATATGGAGTGCCAGGTACACTTTTACTTGGCACACAGTTAAGAATATAAGTTGTCGTGAGAAACACATATCCCCAAAAAATAATTGGAAGACTAACGTGTGCCCTCATTGACTAACCATTTCAAGCAATGTTTGATTCCTATACTCCACAACACTGTTTTGTTGTAGAGTTTGAGGAATCGTTAGTTGTCTTATTATACCATTTTTCTTACAAAATTCTTTAAACATATCAGATAGATATTCTCGACCATAATCGGTCCAAAGAGTTTTAACTTTTCTTTCCAATTGTGTCTCAACTTTAGACACCAAATGATTGAACACATAAAGCCTTTCATAACGATGAGCTAAAAGGTACATATACCCATAGCGAGAATAGTCATCTATTAAAGAGAGAAAATAGATGGCCCCATGATGTGACTTAACATTCATGAGTCCACAAATATCAAAATGAATAAGCTCTAGAGGTCTAGACACCCTTGAAGCCTTACTAAAAGGCTTTGGAGTTGCCTTACTAGCTAAACATGACTCAAGTCTAAACAACTTAGCTCTAATGAGTCGATCTAAAAGACCTTCCTTAGTTAGCCTACTAAATCTATCTTGGCCCATGTGACCAAGTCTAGCATGTCATTTCACAAATTCAGAATCAGGATCAAAATATGATATATAAATAAAAGACGAATTATCATAACATTCATCCAAATCAAGAATAAGAAAATCGTTTTTCAATGTAGCATGGCCAAAAACATTGCATTTACATAAAATATCCATTCCATTATGACTAGAATTGAAAACGAACCCTAATTTCATTAAAGAAACAAGAGACACTAAACACCATTGCATCCCAGGTATGTAGAGAGCATTATGGAGAAGTAACGTATTTCCTCCATGTAACTTGAGATGATGTGTCCCTATTCCAAGAACATCTTCTTCACTATTGTTTCCTAACATGACAGTTTTTAACCCACTAGACACCGATGAAAGTTCATATGGCTAGCTCGATCCGAACTATGTGCTTGCTTGCTCCCGTATCTATAATCTAATTAGGAAGAGAATTATTAACTAATTCATGAGAACAAATATATAACTGAGGAGTAATAGATAAGAAAGGTACCGTCTTAGGTTTAGGACAATCCTGAGCAAAATGACATTTCTTTCCACAATTATAGCACTTCACGTGTGCCATGTTTTTCTCTCCTTCGCCCTTAGCCTTTTGCTTCTTGGCAATATGACCCTTTAGTCCATTCCTTTGAGGAGGTCGAGAACCATTTCCCTTACCTCGATTGGCATTATTGCCTTGGGGTCCATTCCCTTTAGCAACAAGAGCCACATTGGAAGAGTCAAATGCTTTTAAGCGATTCTCTTCCATTTCGAGGTGTTTTTATCTCTACAAGAGTTTTGACATTCTCATTATGTGTTAAAACAAGTTTCACATTCGTCCATGCTCAATATGATCTAGAAGAGCCCGAATCACATTCAGAACTTGTTCCTCTTTAGAGATAGCCCAGCCAGCTACCTTAAGATCACGAACGATAACACTCATGGTTGGTAAATGTTCATCTATAGTACAAGTCGTATTGATCTCATAGTTCATCCATTTGAGATGCAAGGCATGAAGCCTTGTTACGGATGTTTGACCAAATGTGATCTTAAGCTTGTCCCACATGTCTTCCGCAGTGGGACAATCCTCAAATTCTCCAATTAGATCGTCATACATGAAACACAACATAGGTTAACATGCCTTACGATCCTTTTTAGACCAATCTTTATAAGCCTTTAAGGATGCTTGATATTGCTCACTAGCAGTATCAATATCTTTTCCGTCTTTGTCTAATAATGAAGGCACAGTCATTATTGTGGTCAAATGTTCAACCAATTCTCGTTCATTTAGAAAATACTGAATTTTCCTTTGCCATATATCCTAATTGGACTCATCCAATTTGTCAGTGGTGGACAAATCATCGATCATGGTTTTTGTATATATATATATATATATATATATATATATATATATATATATATAAACGTGAGGCACATTTACATTAATTAAATTATAAAAAAAATCTACAATTCACATCGTATGATCGAAAATGTCGCTAAGCTCATAATGATCTCGTATAAAAAATGAACTAGGAATTTTTATAATTTAATTAAATTATTTTAATTTGACATGTCACAAAGATGCCAAAAATAAATAATATGTAAAACTAAATTACAACTAAAACTTAATACATGTAAAACAAAATTTACATACAAAATTATACAAAACTCATTTATATAATATTATTTTAAATGTAATACAAAATTACCCATAAAATATATTTATGAAATATTTCAAATTATATTATATGAGAAAATATTTATGAATTTATAACAAATTAATCTAAATTTTTCATTAAATAATAAACAAGCAAAGATTAAATTGCTAGCTACATACATAATATCATATAAAACTAACTCATATAATATTATTAACCCTTTTTAACAATTTAATTATTATTCACATGAAACATATTCCAAAAAAAAAATCATATGTTAAACAAATTAACATAACATATCCTTATAAAAAAAATATTAAGAAGTTATGTATTTTACATAAAACAAATTTATATAACTCATAATAATTCATTTTATGTAAAACAAATTCACATATCATTAATGAATTAAATAAATGTAAAACTAATTTACATAAAAATAAATAGACATACCATTTAAAAATATTTCTCATCAAATCAATTTAGTAAAAGCAAATTTACTAAATTCATCAAAATCCATTCTTTGCAAAACCCATACACGTATCATTAATGAATTTGAAACAGAGAAAAATTATTTGGAAAAGATATTGCAATAGGTCGGAAATCAAAATGTTAAAACAACTTGTGAAGAGATAAAGAAGCGGGACACTCAAGAGCCATACAAATAAAGCAAAGAACGTTAGTTGTTCAGGCATTCAGTGCTTCTTATTTGTCTTCATATTGAGAAGAAGACAAAACCTAGAAAATCATAAATGAAAAGAAAGGGACACAAAATGAAATAGCGTGTCGAGTTGAACTATTTTTAGTGGCGTCGCCACTCAGGTTTGTTTTAATGGCGTCATAACTGAGGCAAAACTTGGTCATGTCAAGGGTTTGGGAAAATGAAAGCAGAAACATATATGTCTTAGTGCACAAGAGAAAAACAGAAGTAGAAAAACGCATAATATATATGTATATTGCGAGAGAAAGATTTCGATTAAATGGATTAATTGAATGTTTTAATCATACTTATGACTTTGAGATTAGGAAACACACAATTCGGCTATAATATCATTGTATAAATATAAGGACCAACCTTATTGTAGAAGAGGTGGATCGATTTGCTGTTTGCTCGTCCACGTATCGCAAACACCGAATGTATGTTGGCTACTAGAGTCACCGTTAAGTCACACCCCAAACTCTAAGCCTTTGATGGTTTACTTCATGTGAGAGAGAATGGTGGAGAAAACATTACTTTTCTTTGTTTTGTGATTGCATCGAATGAAAATTGTTTTTTCATCCATTAAGCCTTCTCTTATAAAGGAAACAAATAACTGTTATATTTGTTAGTGGTCGTTATATTTCTTAAACTGCCAACAAAATAGATAAATAAAGAACACCAGAATGTAACAAGATTCAGCCAATTATGCTTACTTCCTCAAACATTACTAAATTGATATTTCACTTATTTTCAGGAAATAATACAAGTAAAATTTTATAAAAGGAGTGAAGGAATTTTTTATCTTAAGGAAAGACAATTTTTAGGATATCTAACATAGGTGAAGGAGTCTTCTTTTTATAACTTAAGAAGACTTCTCCATCTTTATATTTCTTCAATATGAGAATATGTCATAATGTTAACAATTCTCCACTTTGACATATTTCACATCTTCAAATCTCTTACAAAACTCATCTTTAATAGTGTCTTCAAATGCACTTCAAAACACCCATCTTCAATTTTTAGCAATATTGATCAAGTCTAAACAATGTTGGAACTTGATTGCAGTCACTACCTTGGTCAACATATCAATAGGATTCTTAGTGGTATTAATCTTTTTGATTGCTACTCCACCTTTTTCCAAAACCTCTCCTTCAAAGTGATAATGAACATCAATGTGCTTCGTCCTTACTTGATATTGGTTCTTTGCTAAATGAATAACACTTTGACTATCATAATGTACTTTGAAATGCCTCTCTCCAATTCCCAATTCATCAAGAAATCCTTGAAGCCAAATTGCCTCCTTCACAGACTTTGTAGCTGCCATATACTCTGTCTTTGTATTTGACAAAACAACTATTGATTGTAAGGTAGATCTCTAACTGTCTGGTTCCTTTGCAAGAGTAAACACATAGTCAGTAGTTAAATGACATTTATCTAGATCACCACCACAGTTGAAATCAAAATAGCTAACTAAACAATGACTTCATCATGCTCAAACATTAATCTAATATCTACGGTATTCAGAATGTACTGCAAAATCCATTTCACAGCTTGCTAATGCTCCTTGCCTAGATCATGCATATACCTACTCATAATTCCTACTACTTGTGAAATGCTAGGCCTTGTACACACCATCGCATACATCAAGCTACCAACCGCATTTGCATACAATACTTTAGTCATGTACTTTCTTTTTGCATCTTTCTTTAGAAATAATGATGCATTAAGCTTTATATGAGGAGCGAGCAGAGTACTAACAAGTTTTGAATTTTCATTCGTGCCAAAACATTGTAGTACCTTTTTCAAATATTGCTTTTGAGTCAAACACAGTCTCCCTAACTTTCTATCTCTACTTATCTCTATGCAGAGAATTTTCTTGGCTTCACCCAGATCCTTCATTTTAAACTCGTGATTCAACTAAATCTTCAATCTCATAATTTCTCTTTGATTCTTTAAAGTTATCAACATATCATCAATATACAGGAGAAGATAGATATAGGATCCATCTTGTAGCTTACGAAAATATACACGGTGATCGTATTTACTTCTTGTGTAATTTTGCCTCTTCATAAACTTGTCAAATCACTTATATCAAAGCCTCAAAGATTGCTCCAATCTGTACAATGATTTTTTAAGCTTGCACACCATATTCTCTTTTTCAACAACTTTAAAACCTTCGATCTGAGTCATATAGATTTCCTCCTCTAAGTCTCCATGTAAAAACATAACTTTTACATCCAATTGAACTAGTTCCATAACAAACTATGCTACCAAAGCCAACAAAATTCAAATGGAGGAATGTTTTACAACTAAAGAAAAAACCTTATTATAATCAATTCCCTTCATCTGAGCTAGCCTTTGGCCATCAACCTTGCTTTGTAGTGAATATTAGCCTTGTCAGGAAATCCATCTTTCTTTGCATATACCCATTTGCATCCAATTGTCTTCTTCCCCTTTAGGAGACTAGCTAGCTTCCACATTTGATTCTTATGAAGGGAATGTCTTTCTTTATTCATGGCTATCCTCCATTTATCTTCTTCTGAACTTTGGACTATTTCCTTATAAGTGATAGGAATGTCATCAATTTCAATTAGAGATGCATAAGCCACCATATTACATAACGAGTAGGTACTTAAATGTTCCTTTTTGGCTTTCTCAATGCAATTGGTAATTGATACTGTAAAGGTTCTTGGGTTAGAACATCTTCTTCATCTAACTTCTCTTCTACCACAAGAGTTTCTGCATCTGCTTTATCATTTGCTAGGGTAACAATTCTTCCTTCAAACTCCACCTGTTTAACATGTTCAGTTTTTTCCTTTCTTAATATGGTAGATTCTTTAAAGATAACATCCCTGTTGAAAATTATTTTCTTTGAACTGGGCACCAAAGACGACATCCTTTTACACTAGAGGTAATCCCCATGAAAATCACTTTCTTTACACGTGGATCTAACTTTGACTCTTTAACATGATAGTATGTAGTGGAACCAAACACATGCAAGGAATCATAATCTGTAGCAAATTTCCAAAGGTGTTTTACCACTAATAGTAGTTGATGGAAGGCAATTGATGAGCTGGCAAGCATATGTAATAGCTTCAACCTAAAAGTCTCTACCCAACCCAGCATTAGACAACATACACTGAACTTTCTCCAACAATGTCTGATTCATACATTTTGCCACCCCCATTTTGTTATGGTGTATCCCTAACTATGAAGTGTCTGACAATGCCTTCATCTTTGCAGACTTTTCTCCCTAACATTATCTGTAGGGAGATGCTTAATCCTTTTGCCTGTTTAAGTTTCCACCATCTCCTTCCATTTAAGGAAAACTCCTAACACTTCATCCTTAGTCTTCATAGTATACACTCATACACTTTGGAAAAAATTATCAAAAAAGGTCACAAAATAGTGTTTTCCTCTTAAAGAAGTTTTTTTGGAAGGTCCCCACACATCATAGTGAACATAGTCCAAAATACCCTTCATATCATGGATTGCAGAGCTGAATTTCCCTCCTATCTGCTTCCCTTTGACACAATGTTCACAAAAGTCTAATTTGCAGGCCCAAACTCCTTTCAAAAATCCTTGATTTACTAATATCTTCAAAGATTTTTCACCTATATGTCCCAAGCACATATGCCACATCCTAGTTGCTTCTAGCTCTTAATCTTCATTAGAAGCCACTATTGTTGTTCCATTAATTGCATTACCTTGGTAATAATATAGGTTATTATTTCTTCAAATTCCTTTCATTACCACAAATGCACCAGAAAAGACTTTCATTACTCTATTTGCTACATTTACAATATAGCCCTTTGATTTTAGGATTCCCACAGAATTGCAATTCTTGGTCAAACTTGACACGTATCTGACATCTGTTAGAGTTCTGTTTGTCCTGTAGTGATTCTCAAGCAAATTGAACGAATCCCGTTTGTGGTGAAGGGATTATCATTTGCTTTATAGACAACTCCACCTTCTAGCTCTCTAAAATCAGATAACTAATCCCAATTGGAACATGTGATGGCTATAGCCTAAATCGAATAACCATAGACTAGGAGGGCTTGTTAAGTATGTAACAATCAATAAAAGATCTGAGTTTGCATCTTCACACTCAGCAACATTCGAAATTGCAACAGCATTTTTCTCATTAGGTTTTTTTATTCTTTAGCTTTGGACAATCCATTTTCTAGTTCCCTTTTTCCGAGAAAAGGCACATTCATCTTTGCTCAATTTGAGCCTCAACTTCGATCTTCCTTTCTTTTCTTTAGTCTGGGTCTATGAATAGCCTCTGACTACCAAAACTTATGCCGCTCTACTTATACGTTCTTCCTTTGTGTTCCTTCTTAATTCATGACTGTACAAAGTAGTTGTAAATTCACTAAGAGACACAACAAACTTTCCATGAAGTGGAGTAGTTTTAAGAAACTCAAACTCCTTAGGAAGGGATCCTGATAACATCAAAGCCAGATCTTCATCTTCAAATGTCGCATCCAAATTCATTAAATCAGTTAACTGATGATGTAATCATTTATAGTGTTACTCGAAACATAAGATAAATGAGATGGTATCTTTTTCATATGGAGCTTATTATGACTGCTTTTCTTTAAGAATTTATCTTTCAACATGTTCCACAATTCAGATGGAGAAGTTTCTTTCAAGAAAGCATACTTTTGCTCTCTAGAAAGAAATGATCGAATTGTACCACATGTCAAACGACTTATAGTCTTCCAATCTTTCTCCTCAACATCATCTGGTTTCTTTTCTTTAATAGCAATGTCAAGACCTTGCTAAAAAAGAGCATCTTGAACCTCACTTTGCCATATGCTGAAATGACCGTGTCATAAAAAATCTCCACCACAAATCTTGCACTTATCATAATAGTCATTATTTCATTACTAGAATAGATGAGGTAGAAGCTATCGATATGGTTGGTATGGTCATATCTCTATTTTCTGCCATCTGTACTACAATTTCTATTCAAAAATTGTCAATGCGGAATGTCAATAGCCCAAGGAAAAATATTTTCTAATGTAGAAGATTAGACCATGTTTCAACCATAGAACATACTAAGAAAAAACCTTGGCTTTAATACCAATTATTCTAAAAACTCAGGTTAATTTCCACCAATAATAACAAATTCACCTTGAGCACTATTGCATGGGTAAATAAAGTGTGAACAATTGTACTGAAAAATCACACCAGGTAAATTTCAAGGAAAGACTAGACTGGTCACAAATGGTCCTACTTAAAACCCAATCTCCTAGACATATAATTTAATAGCACAATAATTCACTACAATTATATTTGACAATAGCTATTAAATAGAAAAATAAGGAACAGTATAATTTAACGAGGTTCAGCCAATTATGCTTACTTCCTCAGACACTACTAAATTGATATTTCTCTTATTTTCAGGAAATAATACAAGTGAAATATTGTAAAAGGAGAGAAAGAACTTTTGTCTTAAGGAAAGGCAATTTTTAGGATATCTAACATAGGTGAAGGAGTCTTCTCTTTATAACTTAAGAAGACTCCTCCATCTTTATATTTCTTCAATATGGGAATATGTCATAACGTTAACAACATGTGCATGCCAATCACGAAGAAATGAAGTGAATGGGTTAATCCAGTTAACATGCTTCTTTAAGTAAAAGGTTGCAAACTTAGCTTTTTAAATGAGCAGAGACCTAGACCAAAATGGGAGTAGAATCAAAGAGCAAGGTATAGGAAAGCTTTCACAAGAGAGACATATATCGTCACTTAGCCTGTTTCAAGGGAGGCAAGGTGCTCGGAAGAGTTAAAGAAACATTACTGGTCTCTTTATCAACTCCTACCACAACAACAACTATTAATGTTAAGATCAATCCTAACATGTGCAGCTTCATCTCCTATGACTTGCCTTTCCCTGCACCATTATACAATACCTTTTGGTCATTACTCCCAACTTCATTCATGTTAGAGGTTTTGTGCCCATTTTCCATTAAGAAAACTTGAACATTAAGAATATTTATGGGCTTTTAGCAGTAGTTGGACAGAACTAGTTAGAACATTAAGTACTAGGAATTAGTTTAAATGGACAAAAGAGCCACTTACGGATGAAAATGTTAATGGGGCACTGTAACATCTTTTAGTAAATGAAAAAAATCGGATTAATTCAATTTCCCTTTTAGATGTATTTGTTTTAAGGCCACTATAACATTTTAGCATTTTTTAGAAATGATTTTTTAGTTTTCATTTTTAGTTTTTAATTTTTAGTTTATGTTTTTCTTTCAAATAAAAACAAAAACCTATTTATAATTAAATGTTAGATAAAAATTAAAAATAAATTATGATTCATTTATTATTTATTTATTTTAATCTTTTATAAAATATTTATTAATAAATTACCAATAAAAATTATTTTTATTAGCAAAAATAATTTAAAATTCATAATTCTTATTAATAATTAATATATTAAATAATATATATTTATTTGATAGTAAACTAGATTTTGAAAAAACATAAACAGAAAATAAAAATTACTTTTTGTGATTTTCATAAAGTTTGAAAATTGGAAAGAATCCGAAACAAAAAACAGGATCCAAAAACTCAAACAAACGAGTTTGTTTATTAAATTTAAAAACATAAATAGAAACAAGCAGCCCCTAAATTTCCTTCTTCAAAGTATTTATCTTCGCTTTCATTTTAATAATTACATATTTCTTTACTTTCTTTTGTTGATGCAACATTATTTAAAGGGAGAGTGACATCCTCTCTTATATTGGACTCCACTCTACATAGTTAATCCTACTCAAAACTAGACCAAGTGCTCAAGGAAGATAAACTTTCAGGAACTATGCATCCAACAAAAATACTTGACAAGTTAAAAGATTGATAGACTCATAAAACCCCAAATTGTAGGTAAAATCCCTAAATTTCTAAATTGTTTTCCAACCTTGAATGATCCTTAATTGCTCACTCTTAATCCCTGACCCACACGCTAATTCCTAACCCACATGCTCTTCCCTAACCTACAAGTTCAATTACAACAACTGCAGGTTCCCTTTATCCCTAACTCGCAAGTTTATGTCAGCACATTGCATCCTTCTGCAAACTTGGGCAAAAGTTCATCTTTCCCGAGTTTCCTACTCATTCAAGTACTTGTTCGTACTTTCTAAGCATCTACTTCCTTCACTGATTCTGGGAATCTATGCTCGTGTTTCCAAGCAACTATTTTTTTCTTAAATTACATTGAGTTGGGTTAGATGCCTTTTGCATTTTTGTTCTTTCTTTCTTTTTATGGCTCTTGAGCTTGTTTGCAATTAACTTGGAAATGAATTTATATATTCTATTACAATAAGGTGTAAGTCTGAACTATTCAATAAATAAGGAGAAAAGACCTTAGGAATGAGTTTTATTAACCTTTTTCAACATCTTACCATGATTGAAGAACTACAACAATGCTTTTAATGCCATTATTTTGATGTAAGGCCAAGAATTATAAAAGAAAAAACTATTCAATCCGTGAAGGTTTGGTGTCTTGTTAGGGTTGATATAAAATAAAACTTCCTCCAAATCACTATTCAGAAAAGGATTAGCTAGTAAATCAATATGTAGGTTAGTAATTTGCCCTTTGATAATAGATTGAAGAATGCAAATTAAGGAAGAGTTATTTATAAGAGAACCAAGAGTATTAAAGAAGAAGTTGAAAGTCTCTTTTATTTCACCTTATTGAGATTCTACCTTTACATCTATTTAATATTCTAATGATACGATTATATTGATATTTCTCCTTTTAAGCATTTAAGGAAGAAGTTTATCTCCTTCTTTGAACCAAAACACCTTGGCTCTTTCCTTTAGTAAGGAGTGATTATAATCCTTTAACTTAATATAATTTTACAAGGACCATGTAAAGTTGTAGACGTGATGTCTTCAACTAATACTATGTTAAATTCAAATGATGGTTATGTGGTATGTCATTATAGTTTTAAAAACCTATTTAGAACTTAACAGAGTGATAATAACCCAAGAAGGAGATTTATAGATGTCCCAAATATCTCGTAAGTTGGTATATATGTTTAATGTTTATCTTATTAAATATTAAATTTTTTTAGGTTGGAGGTAGTACAATGACAAATGGTTATTGAAGTAATTCATAAATTAAAGAAGTAAGTATGTATGTTGAAAAAAGAGGTTCAAATAATCATCACAATTAAATCATATACAACTTTGTAAATTGAGGAGCAAATAAAGCTACTTATAACATGGATTGTTTTGGGCTAAGTGGAACTAAATTGTATTATTTTGTTTAAACTTGAATTTCAATGAATGGAAAAAAGACATTGGAAATAAATTGTAATATATAGTCCTTTTTCTTTATTGTTTTGTTATTCATTAAGATGCCTTAACGGAAATTCATACTCAAAAAGTGTGTATGAGAGATACGAAATTTAGAAGAACATAATGCCCAATTAATAGTTGTAAAAATCATTAAGAAGTATATTTTATAGTTTTATATCATAATAAAAAATTAGAGCAGTAAAGAAATAAATAATTATACCATAACATCTATCCATCCATGTAGAAAAGTGATTGGATTTATCCATTAATATCCAAATAATCGATCTAGAAGGTACCACCAACACACATCTATCCATTCATATACAAAAGTTATTGGATCCATAAATAAAAGTTCTCACAACTAAAGTTTTAACAACATATAGACAACAATAATGTATAGTTTAAGGATTAACCACATCGTTTCCCTCATTTATGCTTGACTGGGAAGGTTGATCATGCATTAGTTGATTCAATGATGCTCTCCTCCTCATTGCTTGGGTTTGTAAATGTTGGAAAGTAATGCTAAGTTGTCCTTTGAACATTAGACCCCTTGTTTCAAAAGACAACTTGAATGTGGATCAACTCCTTCATACTTCCGTTTACTACTACATAAAGAGCTAGCGACCTAAAACACACATATCGTTAGCAATATTCATTTGAAATAGTTATTACAATGAGATGTATGCTCATATACTTATAATATTGCTGTGTTAACTCGATATGCCAATATGTTAAATTATGTTAGAAATTATGACATAAATATCATTGTAAGTTTTAAATATGAAGCAATACATGGTAATCAAAACAAGGTTTGATAATAAAATAATGTTTTACAATTATGTACTGAGCAGGTTGAGTTGAGCCTTCATTCTTACATCTAACTCTGATCAAACAACTTATCAGTTTTTTTTAAAATTGAAATTGTATCCTATTCGAATTGCATAATCCACAGTAGAATCTATAAACTCTTTAACTAATCAAAACTCCATCACCAATCTTCAATGTAGTGTCACATTTGATAAATTGTGCCTAATACTAGTACTTGGTCTCTGTAATGGTTCATCAAGCTCTTCTCCGATTGGATATTCATCACTATCAATAAAGATTGAAGGGTAAAGAATATTCATGAGATAGGCAAGTTCAATTGAAGGGGGATAAGTCAATCTTTAAATTAATCAAGGTGATGAAAAAAAAGAAAAGGAAAATTAAATTACATTATAACTCTCTAAAATAGTGAACTTCTTAAGTGTGCTTGTTTTTCAAATAACTCTGAAAGAGTGTAATGTACAACATTACAACTAAATCTTGAATACTATGTAGTTATTGTCAGACATCTAACATGCAATAAAAGCTTAAATCCTATATAATTAAAATAGGACATAACCTAATTTGAACAAAAACTTAATTCTAATATAGTCATCATTAACTTTGGAAATTAGTGCCTAATATTTAGTTAGTTTGATGTTAATTTAATGATCAAAGAAATTCATTTTTGTATAACTCTGTTACTTTTATCTTTACCAACACCTTCATTACCAACAAGAAATCCTCACAACATGAAATCCTCACAACATCGTTTCCAATAAGATATCCTCACAACTAAATCAAATGCAACTCAACCATATGATGCTCTTAACATTGCATTGCTTTGCATACATGGAATAGCTTAATAAGCATCAATCCTACTTCAGTCAAAAATAGGAGACCACAACATATAATAAACATAAACCAAAAAAAGAAAACAAAATAAGAGAATCATCAAATCGAGAAGGAATAGGGAACCACGACATATAATAAATATAAATTAGAAGTTATACAAAAGAATGAACCTGCCATGATATGTTGTCCCCATGTTGTTTTCTAGAAATCCAATAGAGGTGTACAAGAGGTGACACAATGGCAATGTGTTGACATAAATTGAATGTTGCAATTGAATTTGCAGGTTAGAAAAAAGTGTGCAGGTTAGCGATTAAGAGCATGAGATTTAGGGATTATATAGGAAAATAATTTAGAGATTTTGCCTACAATTTAGGGATTTTTCCAGACAATTGAATGAAGTGGGAGATTTAGGGATTTAAGGATTTTTCCTGCAAAGGAAATGATATGTTTTGGAAATGTAGGACCCACTTTTTAATTATTAGAAAAAGGCACATCAACTTAGTGTTATGTACAAAATAAGAAATGTCACGTCCTAGATGACGTAGCATTTAACTAATAAATTGTAACCCTTGTTAGATTTTTCATCCTTATAGGATCAATTTCAAATACTTTATAAATATTGGGGTTCAAATGAATGCCCAAAAACGTTGGGGTTTAAATTATATTCTACTATAAAAGATAGGATTTAAAACAAACTTTTAGCCTACAAATAATATTATAAAACTTTTAATCCAATCCATTAGATCACACTATTTAGATACAATATATGCTAAGAATTTTAATGCGATCCATAAGATCACACTGCTTAGGTGCAGTATGTAATGAAAGGATGATAAAAGTGAATATTAAGATTATTCTAACAATTATGTTTCTTTTGATCAATTTGGTCAAGGAGAAAAAAGACAATTTTGTTTAAAGTCTTGACCTACTTTTTAATCCTTTATTATAATCCTATTAGTAAATGAAAGGGGAGGTAACTCTCAAGTAAAAAAGATTCACAAAAATCAATCTATTATAGTTCAAATGGAAGTATAAATCGATTTAATGTTGCCCATGGATGACAGAAAATGGGAAAGGTAGGGAATTATATATCATAATATAAATTCCAAATTTTAAACTAAAATAAGATTGAAATGTTGACTATTTAGATAAAAAGAATTTATCTTCAATTTTCAAAATTTATTATAAAAATATATCTATAATAAAGATTTTATAATTATTATCTTTTAGATGAGCATTAAATAAGTTTTTAGAAATATATAGTAATTTATAGTGACTAGCAATAAATAAATTAATTCAATTTTTTGTTGACGGACACTTAAAACTTTTTTTCCCAAAAGTTTATGTACATGGTCATTGGGGCATACATACCCCAACCAGAATCTAGAACAAAAACATCAGTATCATCTAAAAAACCAAAAATATTAAAAAATTAATAAGTTCATCAGGATAAAGCCTATACAAGATCTTGTAAACTACTCTTAATCTTATAAATGACATCAAAGCACGTAAAAGAAGCCAGGTCGAAATGAACAGCATTCCTTGTCTTCCACAATGTGTAGATAGTACAAAAAAATGTTAATCGTGCAGCTTTGCTTCTTAGATGTGCTCTAGTGTAATCCTTTTTTATCCACCTGATTGCACTAAGCAAAGTGGACATAGCCCGTGCCAATCCCAAACAATCACGAACAGCATTCAAAACATCACTAGAAAAGAACACCTGAAAAACAAGTGATTAATAGTCTCTTGTCTCTTGTTCAACACCACACAAGCAACAAGTACAATCAATGTCAAGAAATATCTAGTTATCCATAGTTGGCAATCGATTACAAAAACCCAGCCAAGTGATACAGGAGAACTTAGGAAGTATATAATTTTTCCAAATAAAAAACATCCAGGGCCGTTTAGGATATTTAACCTGAAGCAACTCATACATCTTCTCAGAAGAAAGGTCGTCATTTATACAAAGGTTTTGCAAACCACACACCACCTCCCCACGTCCACTCAAACCTGTCCACCAAAGTATCCCGAATTTGAAGCTAAGCTCTTCATCAAAGATGAATCTCGAGTTAGAGGTTCTCACTCCCAAACAGGAGACTTATTGTGACTCCGTTACAAAACAAAAGTAAAATGCTGAAGGTAATGACAAGTTTTACAAATATTTTTATCAACAATTTAGGTCGTCCAATAATGTGCGTACTTGACTTGCTTTAATGTCCAAGATGAGTCAGTCTAGAACTTAGTATCTCTATCTTTTTGTTTCAGAAACCGACAACAAATTTCCATTTGGCCTTTTGTCGTTCTTTGACCTAACCAATATTAGAACAAACTTCGGCAGAACATCGTTTCAATTACTCTTGAGGGCACGTAGCTCAAGTCGAGTCCTGTTAGGTATCTGGGAAAGTAATTGTGATTACTTTCACGAAATGGTCTTCCCGGGAAAGTAATAACCCAATCTGCCAAGAAGGTTTCTTCGACGTTTTTGCATCTAATGATGTCTTCTTCTTTTTACGTGCCATTTTCAGTTCGTTCTAGGCAAATGCCCTGCAGTAAGGCTTTTCTCATAGAAATTTACAAAAAATGGATTGTTATTTGTTAGTATGCGATTAATTGTCGTCCACTACACATTTAACCTATGACTTAAAAAGAAACAAAACGTTAAAGGTAATTGGTGCATGGCAAATTGTCCATTAGGATGTGCTTAGCAAGGAAAACATCTCATTCAATAAAGTTTGTATTTGAGTTTCGCAGCTAACCCTTCTAACAAAGTTTCTAATCAGATTTGAATTAGTCTCCTTTCATACATAATTTTTAGGAAACAAGCATTTTGAAAGAAAACTTGTGATATAAAATCTAAAGAAACTAAATGTAAGACATGAAAGCAATTATTTTAAGATTTAAGAGAAGATGATTTAAATCACAATGAAACTACATGCATAGACCAAAGTAATTCTTGGTGAGTGGGGCCTCATAACTTATCGTTACTCATCAAATGCATTTATATATATACACGCACGAATAGAATTATCAAGTTACAGGCTAGATCAACAAACCATTACACTTGCATCACTTGGTCACTCACTGAGATAATATATCAACTTTTATCCTTAATTCTATAATAATTATATTATGTTGAAACATCATCTCATTAATTGTTAACCAATTCAGCTTCTATTACCATGTATATCACCAATTGAATGTAGGCATGTCAAAATAAACCCGGCCCAGTCCGGTCTATAATCAACGGGTTTGGTTTGGTCAAACCAGCCCACAAGTGGCTGGATATAGCCCGTGGCATTTTGGATCAGGCTGCGAGTCAAGGTGGCCGGGTTGGGCCATGGCCTGAGCCGAGTAGCCTAGCCTGTGGCCTGCCTGGGGGCCATGAACAAAACGACATCGTTGTTTTGGTTACAAAATGACATCGTTTTGTTCATATTTAAAATATTTATTCCACCAATAAAATGATATTAATTGTCTTGTAGCAAAATGATGTCGTTTTACTCTTAAAGCAAAACGATATCGTTTTGCTTTAAGAGTAAAACGACATCATTTTGCGACAAGACAATTAATAAAATACGAGACAAAACGACATCGTTTTCTTGCAAGAAAAAATGATTTCATTTTGCCTTTGATTAAACGAAAGCCACACCATACCCACCCTGCCACCTAGCTGCCTGTTGCCTGCTGCCTCCCTCCTCTGCACCATCGCACGCTCACTCTTGCCTGTCCGTCAGCCTCTTGCCTGCCTCCATCTCCCTTCATCCCTGAGAACTCACAGTCTCACACTCTTCTCGAGAACTCCCTTCGTCCTTAAGAACTCACTTACTTCTCTTTTCTTCTTCTTCATTTCACTTTGTTCCTTCGATCTTCTTCTTCATATATCATCTGTGGTGGCAACGTCAAATGTAGGCTCTCATTCTCTCTTCATCAATTGGTTTTTTTGGTTATCTTGAGATGTGATATGGCTGATTTGAGAACTTTGTATGTTAATATTGGGAATATAAGATAATGCTTGTAATGTGTTTGATGAAATGTCATAGATATTCAAACCATCTTTCTTGCTACGTTAGTATTTTCATCTTTTGTTTTTATTAACCCCAGTTTAGTATTGAATTCATAGCTCTAGAATAGCTTTACTATTGAGTTCACAGCTTAAACATGGCCATGGCATCTCATTTGTCTTAGATCATATTTTCTTGCTCAATAATGGATTAGTTTATTAATCGCTCAATTATACGAGAAATCTATCCACTTAGAGATCTTGGCCTAATATATTTTCCTTTCCCTTAAGATGTTGCATTTCAGTAATTTACCTCATTTTGTTCATGTTCGAGTAATGATTCACAGGATGAATATCTTTCAAGTTCCATAAACTCAACCTAAAAAGAGGGGGTAAAACATTACAAATCAAATATAAAACCAAATTGCAATATTTTATTTCAAACCTCAAGTATTTATATATTTTTTATCAGATGGATAAACATATTCCTTCAATTGAAAGTTCTAATCCATTACCGGAGGTAGAAGTGGAAACTTCTATTCCGACACTAAGTGATGATAGAAGTTTAAATAGAACTCAAATTAGTCAACATAAAAGTGAAGTTTGGAATAACTTTAAAAAGACTATATCGATCGACAAATTTGAAAAAGCAGAGTGCAATTATTGTCATAAGTTGTATTCACGTGGTTCGAAAGGTGGAATGTCTTATTTAAAGAGACATATGAAATCATGTACTAGAAGGAATATGATTTTGGAAGGTCAAACATTTTTTATCCCTAACCTTATGAAAGGAAAGAATGAAATGACCTAAAAACTTTTGACAATAGTAGATCAAGAATTTTGATGGCTAATATGGTTATTGGAGATTAACAACCATTGTCTATAGTTGAAAGCAAGAGATTAAAGATATTTCTTAATTCACTCTAATCGACTTTCAAGGTTCCAAGTCGGAATACATTGAGGAATGATATTTTCAAAATTTATGAGGATAAGAAAAGAGAAACATTAAGAGCATTGTCGAGTGTTCAAGGATGAATTGCCATAACAACGGACATATGGACAGTCGATAACCAAAAGAAGGGTTATATAGCGATGACGTTATATTGATAATGATTGAAAATTATACATTAGACTCTTGAGGTAATTTATATTCTTTAATATTATTGTCATTTCCTTTTTTATTATTTTATAAATTTATCATTCATGTTGGTATTCTTTTTCATGATAGGTTCATTTATATGCCAACACCATATACAAGTGAAAGATTGGCAAACGTGTTGAAGACTATTTGATGAATTTGAACATCAACAACAAAGTATCCTTTATCACAGTCGATAATTGTAGCACAAATGATGATATGATTTAGAAGTTGAAGGGTAAGAAGTGAGTTGAGAGCTTATTGGCTGGAGGTCAGTTATTTCATATGTGTTGTTTTACACATATTCTTAACTTGATTGTAAAGGTTGGGTTGGAGATGATAAAGGAAGCAATAGGGTGTATTCAAAATAGTGTTTTATATGGGATTGCAACTCCTAAAAGAGTTGAAACTTTTGAAGATGTTGCACAAATTTTATGCATTCCAAATTTAAAGAAGTTGGTTTTAGATTGTCCTACCAGATGGAACTCAACCTTTAAGATGTTGGTATTGGCAATCTCATATGCTCAGCTATTTATTAGACTAGCCGAAAGGGATTCTCAGTATACCTGCATACCATGAGAGGATCAATAGGACTTGGCTAGAGAACTTTGTATGAAGTTGAAATTATTCAATAATTAGATTGAATTATTCTCATGAACAAAATATCCAACTTCACTATGTCCAACATAAAACATGTTTTGTCATTGTGGATGTTTAACTCCAATGCAGTGATTCAGACTACGACAAAGTAGATGATGGAGAAGTTAATTCTTATTGGTCCAAGGTTAGAGATATTATTGCAGTATTATATGTGTTGGACCCAAGATATAAGATGGACAGGGTTGAATATATTTATAATGCACTGTACACTGGTGAAGCTCAAGAGCGTCTACATATCATGAAACAATTATATTATCAATTGTCTAATGATTATGAAATCAAAATGTAACAAACTCATGATCGGGATCTTAGTAGTGCTGCAAGCAGTTCAACTTTGACTTCAGTTTTAAGTTCAATCTTTTCTTCTGACTCATTATTGACATATTTTCTTTCAAATTTTTTGAAAGAGAAAAGGGCTAGGATTTCTTACAATACAATGGAGTTAGGCAAATAATTTTCCACAAATTGCGTTCCTGAAACTCAAGGTGAGTCGTTCTATATATTGTCATGGTAGAAGATGTTTGCACATAATTATCCAATCTTGCAAGCCATTGCATGGGACTTGTTAGCTATTTCATCATCAACTATTGCTTCGGAGTCTATATTTAGTACTAATGGTCAAGTCATTACTCCTCATCATGGTTGACTTTATTATCGCACTATGAAGCTCTTATATGTACCCAAAGTTGGTTAAATAATGAAGATATTGATAGTAAATTCTTTTCTTTTTAATATATTTATTTTATCTATCTTTATATTATCTTACTTAATATTATGTTTTTTATTTTCCTACAGCCATAAGTATTAATGTAAAGGAGACTAGTGAAATTAATTGACCAATTGGAGACTATTTTGATCAAATATATAAAGATAAAGGTATTTTTAAATTTCTTTTTATGTAGTATTGCGTTACTAAATAGTCTTTTTATTTTAATATTATATTACTAAATATTATGTTTGTACATACAGATGATTGGATCCAAACTGTTGATGATCTTACCAACAAGTACAATTAGTCAATTAGATGATGCTCTCTCAGTCTCCACTCTCCAGTCTATCCAGTTGTTGATTTTGTAAATTGTATCTTTTTTGTAAAATGATTCAAATAATCATTAATGTACAGCAAAATTTCTATAGTTAATGAATTTAGTTTTATCAATTCTCTCTTATAATAATTAATAAATTTTTTAAGTAAATTTTTTAATTAATTAAATTTAAATTCTTAATTGTTATTATTAACTTAATGACTTTTCATATAAATTTCTAATTAATTGAATTAAATTTCCTAATTAATCATACCAATAAATAAATCTCGAAATTTTAATTTTAAAATATATTTTCTCATTAATGATATGAAAATGTACTGACTTAATGACTTTTAACGCAAATTGTGTTAATATTTAGCTCATGAGTCATTATACCTAAAACATTAATTAAAGCATTAAGAAGTTAGTGATGTTATGCTTTCATTTGATGACTTATAGTTTTATTCAAATGAAATATTAAGTAGTTTAAATAAAAAGATATGAATATTTTGTAATTTAACATTCAATAAATTAATAACTTTATTATATCATAATTATATGTTGTTATAATTTAAAGTTGAGACATATATATATATATAAAGAAAAAAAAAGGTGATAATTTTATAAATTTTATGAAATATGATATGCTTATAACACTTTAAGGATGAGAAGAATTTAAAGTAAAACTTATACCAAGTTTTTGAGTAAAGAATTACTCTTAACAAACTTTTAATTAGAGTGATTTAAGAATGAATCTTCTAATATTAGAATTTAGATAGGAGAAAAAATTTATCAATATAAATTTATATTAATTAGAATATAATGACTTTAGAAAAAAGTTAAAAAATATTTTCGAAAGTAATAAAATAAATAATTGATAAAAAAACATATCAAAAGTATTTATAGAATGTATTCAAGTTTTAATAAAATAATAGTTATTTTCAATATAATATACTTTACTTATTTGTTTTTATAACTCAATTACTCATATATTATTTTGGAATTGATACATTAGGATTAATAAATTGATTAATTCATTTTAAGATTAATTTAAATATATATATGCATAACGAATATATTGTCTAAATATGAAAAATAAAATAACAAGTTTAAATGTGTTAAGATTAATTATCAATTTAATTAATTTCTTTTAATATGTGTAACAAAAATATAAATTTTACAATGATTATTTAATAATAGATATAATATGAAAAGACAATAATAATTAATAAAAATATTTTTTAAAAATAATATTAAAAAGAAATATAATATTTTATTAGACGCGTAAAAATAATATTTGAAATAAATTCATTGTTCTTAGATAATAACTTTTTTACATTTATATTATAATTAATTGTTATAATAAAATTACAAAATTAAAATTAAGTTGACTTGTTTATTGGAAATAATTATTACAACATTATCTGTTGGGACCCGATCCGGGAACTGGACCCCAACCGGAAAAGTGCGGAAACGTAATGAAATTTGCGAAATGAAGATGAGGTTCGAATGACAAAGCGAACGAAGGCGAAACAATAATCGAACAAATCGAAGTAACGGATCCTACAATAAGGAATCCGTAACGGAAATATAAAGCGAAAACATATCGGAAACGAATAACATACGAATCGGAATTAGCAGCGGAACAAAACTTAGCGCACAACGAAAAATTGCGAAACGAAGCCGAAGCGAAAGCGAATCGAAAGACAAAGCGGATTCCCAGACTAAACACGGCAATTCAAATCGAATCGGAAGCAAACAAATGGTTCGATCACAATGAAACGAATTCCGACATCCGAGAATTACTAAGAACAGAGAAAATCGATCGCGTTGGAAACCTT
>JAOSBN010000009.1:19563725-19582340 GCA_027563595.1 Erythroxylum suave
ATGTAAATAAATCAATTTGTAAAAGGGGCATAAAAGGAATATGTTAAAAAGTAATTGGATAAAGTTGTCTTTTTGTACTTTTGGTGCAATGAATAGTAACACACCAAATTTTTGATGTGTTACTATTCATTGCACCATTTTGGTGCAAGGATTTGGTGTCTTCCTTGGAGTGAATTTTTTGTTGGAGATGGCCTAAAGACATGAAATTGCAGTAATTGAAAGAGCGAAAGATCCGAGCGAGTTAGACTACAAAGGTGGCAAGATTAAAGAGCGTGGGAAAAAATGGCTCTCTCTGAACGCTCTCAACTTACTGCTCTCAATGAACTCTCTAATCGCCAATCGGCCCCTACTGATCACGATGGCCCTCAGGCCCAAAAAGTTCACATCTGCGGTCGTGAGGAAGATCCACCCCCTCATGCACGTATTTCATATAGTGTGATTGTTGTCGGCGAACAGGGTATGGACTCTGAGACGCAAATCCCCATCTGGCCTCAAGAGGAACCAATAGACATTGAGGAAGGGGACATTGTCTGCATACCAGGGGTCGCAGGTGGAGGCATTGAACTCTCTCAGACCTTCAAGACACGCTTAGACCAGCAGTGGGAATTAGCCGTCATAGTCAAGCTTATCGGCCGTCGGGTGGGGTATAAAACGCTCTGCACTCGTCTGAATCTCCTGTGGCAGCCGTGTGGTCCGATGAAGGTGATAGATTTGGACCACGATTTTTTTCTGGTGAATTTCAAAGAGGAAACAGATTTTACAATGCTCTTACCAATGGCCCATGGGTTATCCAAGGACATGCCTTATCTGTCCAATGTTGGACACCAGCATTTCGCGCAGCAACCGGCCAAATCACAAGGGCGATGGTTTGGGTCCGTTTCCCTGATCTGCCTATTGCTCGATATCACCCTAAAATCCTCAGTGCCTTGGGCAATATCGTCGGACACACCGTCAAAATAGATGAAACAACCTTGATGACTCAATGAGGCAAATTTGCCAGAATTGCAGTGGATATAGATTTAAGTCTTCCGCTTTGCTCGCAGGTGGAGCTTGACGGTGAAACTTTGTTGGTCGTTTATGAAGGATTGCCGCACATTTGCTTCACTTGCGGCCTTGTTGGACATGAGTCCAGATCTTGCCCAACCAATACCCAGCACCCAGCTGAATCCCCAAACCACCCCCCATGTAACATCCCACCACCCCATGCCCAGACAATGCAGCGGCACCGATGTTGGCGGTAGGACAGGACAGCGTACCTTCAGAGTCGTTGGCGGACAAGACGCAAGAACCCTACGGTCCTTGGATACAGGTCGTCCCCCTAACAGGTCCCAACGCAGCAACAATGCAAGAAATCCAACAGATCTCCATCAAGCGAGCGGCTCTTGTTTCTCGGCCTTGACAGACGTGGGCACCTTGGAAGGCTCTCAGCCTCAGCCGCCCTTTTCGTTTCATGCTAGTTCATATTCAAGACCTACACCAAGGGCAGCTTCGGGTTTACAAGGGGAGCGACACCGACCCTCCATCCATGGGCTCCACCCACACCCTGACGGGCCCAAACGCATGTCGAAGACAGGGCCGAAAATGCAGCCCGCGACCCAGAAAGGGAAACGGGTTCCAGGCGGGTTACCTGTTAACCCGGGCGGCAAACCACCGGGTTCTAGCTTCAAAATCCAGGAGCTCAATGAATCTATGACCACGCACCACGCAGTGCGAATCAGATCTCACACCGATCTACTTTGTGATCAAAAACTGGCGGGCAACCTCGTCAGGAGCGAGGACGCGCCACCCTTTGCTGGTGCTCCGAATATCAAACACGCCATGTCTACTACGATTCCTCAGATACAATCCCTTCCGATCACTGCTCCCGATCCCAACGTTGGAGTGACGATCATGGAGGACGTATCTTCCCACCAAAACGAAGATCACGTGGAGATACAACATTAGGACACCACGGCAGCTGAAGTCCACAATCGCGCCCACGAACACCCGCAGGTATCGAAGAGCGTTCTTTCGCCTTAGTCGTCTCTTTTATGTCGATTTTTTTATGGAATTGCCAGGGGGCGGGAGGCCCCCAATTCCTCCCTATCATGCGGAATTTTATTCATATATATAAACCTTGTCTTTTTGTGTTACTTGAGCCTCTTATTAGTTTCCAAAGAGCTCAGAAAGTAGTTTGCTCTCTGGATTTCGATTTTAGCTTTAGAGTGGAGGCTGAGGGATTTGCTGGAGGTATTTGGCTTCTCCGGAAAGCATATTTCACTGTGTCTGGAGTGATGGCCCATAGACAATTTATCCATACCATTATACAGTATGGAGACTCTCGGTTTGCTTTCACAACGGTGTATGTGAGTCCTCAATTTGCATCTCAGAAAATTCTCTGGCCGCATTTGAATTGGATAGGGCAGGAAGTGACCTTGCCCTGGATCATAGGGGGCAACTTTAATGCTAAATTGGCCGCTACCGATCAATAAGGCGGGCGGGCCAACTCCCCTTTGATTGTGAATAAATCCTTTCTAGATTGCGTTCAATGTTGTGGGTTGCATGATTTGGGGTATATGGGGCCTAAATATACTTGGCGGCGGGGCACCATTCAAGCCCGGCTTGATCGAGTCTTATGCTCTACGTTATGGATAGAGTCCTATCCCCATGCTATAAACACCCACCTCCCCTTCTTAGGATCGGACCACTGCCCTTTGTTACTAGAGTTGGACCGAAGCCCTGGGAGAGCGGTGTCCTCCCCCATTTTTCGTTTCCAATCCGCTTGGCTTACCCATGAAGCGTTTGACCAATTTTTGGAAGACAATTGGCCATCCGAAAACATTAACCTGCTCACCAACCTTAACAACTTGGCCACCAAACTCTTCCAGTGGAACAAAAGCGTTTTTGGCAATATTTTTCAGCGCAAGAAGCGCCTTCTCGCTCGTCTGGTGGGGATTCAGCGATCCTTGGAATTTGATAATTCCGACTCTTTAAGAGCGTTAGAGGAGCGGCTGCGAGAAGAACTACTCCATGTACTCTGTGAGGAAGAGATCTACTGGAATCAACAATCCCAATGCCTGTGGTTCTCTAAAGGCGATCGCAACACCAAATACTACCATATCGTCGCGATGGCGAAACGACGCAAGTTGCAGTTTGTTCGATTAACCAACAATGCAAGTCAGTCAATCACTGATCCTCAGATTATGAGGCAGATGGCCAAGCAGTATTTTGAAAAGTTTTTCACCCCAAGTGAAACTCCGTCTCACAGCTACCCCATAATTGGGGGGTTTCCCGATCTACCTGAATCGGCCATCCAGGATTTTACGACTCCGGTGACCCCTGCTGAGGTCCATACGGCCTTGTTCGATATGAAACCCAATAAAGCCCCTGGGGTTGATGGCTACAATGCCTCCTTCTTCCAACGTAAGTGGAGAACGGTTGGGCCTGCCGTTGCGGCTTTTATCCAAAAACTATTTCGCCATGAACTTTGGGAATCTGACATAAATAAAACTATTCTTGTTTTAATTCCCAAGGTGCCTTCCCCCTCCTCACTCAATTCTGTCCTATCAGTTTATGTTCAATGGTTTACAAGATCCTTTCGAAGGTTATCGTGAACCGGTTAAAATCCCGCCTTGGTTTGCTTGTAGCCCCCACTCAATGTAGCTTTGTCCCGGGCTGGCATATTACTGACAATGTCATTATTGCCCAGGAGGCAATTCATTCGATGCGACGAAAGAAGGGGAAGGTCGGCATCATGGCGATCAAAGTCGATCTAGAAAAGGCTTACGATAGGCTCCATTGGGATTTTATCAATGAGACATTACGGGTTATTGGCCTGCCGCATTCTTTCCATAGCCTCATTATGAAATGTATCTCCACGGTGTCCATGCAAATCTCGTGGCAAAGCTCTTTGTCAGAATCATTCACTCCTGCACGAGGCCTTCGCCAAGGCGATCCCCTTTCCCCTTACATCTTCGTTCTTTGCCTCGAACGCCTGAGTCATTATATTTCCAGTGAGGTCCACAAAGGCACCTGGAAGCCTTTTCGTCTAAGCAGAAATGCCCCCCCCCCCCCCATATCGCATTTATTCTTCGTTGATGATTTGCTCTTATTTGCTGAAGCTTCTCCTGATCAGGTTCAAGTTATTACTCAGATTCTGGATACCTTTTACCAGGCCTCCGGGCACCGGGTTAGTAAAGAGAAAACCATAATCTTCTTTTCCAAGAATACCTGTCGGGAACGGGCTCAGTCCATCAGACAAGCCTTCCAATTTACAAGTACCACCAACCTGGGGAAATATCTCGGAATTCCCATTATACATGAGCGTACCACGAGGAAAACGTATCAATACATTTTAGATCACGCTCATCAGAAACTAACCGGGTGGAGTGCCCGTGAGTTATCTCTCGCAGGACGAGTGACCTTAACTCAGTCTGTTCTCTCTTCTCTCCCAGTTTATATCATGCAAACGGTCCGTTTACCGCGACAATTATGTAATGACCTAGAAAAGGTGATGCGCGATTTCATCTGGGGTACTAAGAATGGGCAGCGGAAACTGAACCTCGTTCGTTGGGAGGACGTCTATTGCCCTAAATCTACCGGGGGCCTTGGAATTAAAAAAGTCCAAACTGTCAATGACTCCTTGCTCACAAAGCTCGACTGGAACTTTCTCACACGACCTGATTCCCTTTGGGTTCAGGTTCTCAGCGCTAAGTACCAGGTTAATCCTCACACTATTCCCACGGATGTGGCCAGACCGGGGGCTTCAATCATCTGGCAGAGTATCGCTAAAACGTGGCAGTACGTTCGGCAAGGGCTCCAATGGCAATTGGGTAATGGCAAGCGGATTAGATTTTGGTTGAATAATTGGGCGGGTAAGTGGGGTCCCTTATTCCTTCTCACCACCTCACCAGCCCCGGAACGTTGTTTACAAGCTTCTGTTCAGGAGATGGTTCATGCGAACGGCAGTTGGAGTTGGTCTCTTTTCCAATCATATCTTCTTGCTGTCGTTTGCATGACCATCGCGGCAATTCCTCCCCCACATGTAGGGATGGAGGAGGACCGATTTAAATGAGGCCCAGCGCCGAACGGAGTTTTTACTACCGCTTCTGCCTACGATCTAATAGCGGATAATCCAGGGGTTGGTAACAGCCACTTTTGGAATTTAATCTGGAAATGGGATGGAGCGCAGCGGATCCGCTCATTTCTATGGCTTTTGGCCATCAATAAACTCTTGACCAACCACCAGCGGGTGGAGCGCCATATTGCTACCAATTCTCAATGTCCCTATTGTTCCCAGGAGGAAACTAGCCTGCATGCGTTAAGAGACTGTCGCTGGGTGAGGTCTTTTTGGATTCAACTCCAACCAGAGCGCTTTGATCCCAACTTCTTCTACCAGCCATTAGACCAGTGGCTTACGGTAAACCTCAGCAGCCCGAACCCTGTACAGCGTTTTGGGTGGGCTATGATTTTTGAAATTTCATGTTGGTTCTTTTGGCAGTGGCGGAACAAAAACATTTTTGGGGAAACTTTTCTTTGGCCTACTAGGGGGACCACAATAGTCTTTGAATATGTGGCCTGGATAGACAAAGCTAAAACAGTTGTAGGCCGAACATTCCCGGACAGGGGTATTCCACTAGGTACTTCTATAGGTTGGACCAAACCGCGTGAGGGGTGGGTTAAAGTTAACACGGATGGCGCGGTTTGGCCAGTTGTAGGTCTCACATCAGCAGGTAGCCTGCTTAGGAACAGTAGAAGCCATTGGTGTGGTGGATTTATGCAGAATATTGGAGTGTGTAACCCATTGACCGCAGAACTTTGGAGGGTACACACGGGCCTTCAGACTGCTTGGAATCTCGAGATGGATTCTTTGGAAGTTATTAATATCCTTTCTTCGTCTATTTTGCAAGTGATGGCGGATTCTCCTTTGGTTAGGGGGCTACGAGAACTTTAAAGCCGCGACTGGGATCTCCAGATCCAACATGTCTTTCGGGAAGGGAATCGCTGTGCGGATATGTTGGCTCATCTCGCTTCGTCATCCGCCCCAGGCATTCATGAGCTCCACGACATCCTTGTTCAATGTATTGCGTTATTTTGCCAGGATATACAAGGCCTCACTTATTGTAGGAACTTGTTATAGTATTCAGTCTGTTGTAATTCCCTGGTATTAAAAAAAAATGAATCATAAATGCATCAGACGTTAGACCATTATGGATTATTATTGATTAAACCCACTAGCACCAGACACACATCTTTGCCTTTTATCTTCACTGAACCTAATTTTATCAAATGTTAATTCTTTTATTAATATACGCAGTTCATCGTATGGCTGATCTTACTAGAGAATGGGGGACTTTTCGCTATATCTGAGAAAATTGGTAGATGTTACGGGACGATGAGTAGTGTAGGAAAGAAAGGCTTCAGAAGAAGCAAAAAGCTGTGGACTTTAACCAATGTTACCAAATCTATCACGTGGCACAGCAGTCGAGGCTCATAAATTTGACAGAGAAACAATAAAAGAAGCCAGAATCTACCATGGTCCATCAAGAGGAACTCTTTTCTCTGCTTTTATCTACTGTTTCCCGATTTCCCCAGGCCCTGGCTCCCTTAGTGTGCAGCTAATCTTGGTTTCAAGGTTTGTTTCGTCCCCCTAGTATCTGGTGAAAATATTTTGCATCCATGGCCATTACTAGTGCATCACCAACGAGGAATGGAACTACTAATGATGGTAAAGTTCAAGATTCCATTCATGGGCATATAAACACCAACATAGACCGAAGCGTCTTTTTGAACCTTTAAGGCAGGAATCTTGCTTATGGTTCACCAGGAAAACGTTTGATGACTTTAGGCTTTACCTGTATAATAAAGTGAAATCCAAATGATTATGCATAAAAGTAAAGACCACTTTGACATCATAGAGGTGAGCTACTCAAGTCAGTACACTAGTCAAAAAGATTTAAGGTGAAAAGCAGGCAAGCAACAAGTTGCCCAAATATTTCCGTCTCAATAAATTCTAAAAAGCCAGGAAATTGTACACGCCAATTGTACCCGATTCAATAACAACTCTTCCTGATACAAGTTAAAACCACGAAAAGTTTCGACTTTTTATTGACCACCAACGTGGTAACCAATAGCTCAGCCAAGAGTAAAATAGATGGCAAACGAGCACTCAAGCCTCAGTACACCCTCCAAACTTCGTCCAATCAGGGCTGCAATTGAGCCAGGCTACACAAAAAGGAGATGGTTAAGTAGTGAGGACATATAGAGAATGTACCTTCTGAATCCATCTACCAGAGTCAGGTAAAATATCAAATAAGTAGGTGCACAGTGCATCAAGTTTGTTGCTGATGAATGAATGCATAGTGTTAGGATTTCCAGAGTGCAGAATCTTCATCCATCGTCCAAACAAAACCAGGCATGTCAATCCTAGTCCCTGCAACGGTCCTATATATATACAGCTTCTCAACATGGGAGCATTCCGGTTTTGATTCTGGAGGTTCCCTCTCATCAATAACTTCAACATTGAGTCTGGGCATCTTCTGTCCTAACAATTTACATGCTCCAAAACTCACTGAGCAAGAAGACATCCAAAGGGATCGCATTGTCTCCAGCTTTGTAGCATTGGCCAAGAGAGCCTTGTCCCCAAAGGGACAATCCCTGATCTCCAGCTTACGAAGACTTTCACAACCAGACATAACATGATGGAGCCCGAGATCACTGTCTCCGGCAAAAGCCACAGACAGCATCTCTAGTTTCTTGGCATGAGTTCCAATATACTCAAATACAAGATCTGTAAGGAGACCCGAAAGGGAAAGGCGCCGGAGCTCTTTGCAATGCTCTACAATGGCTCCAAAACCTACATCTAAGGGCTGTAGCGTGACATAGTCAGGAGTCCGTGGCTCAATAATGCAAAGACGAAAGCGAGTCATGTTTGGACGATTCCTGGCAATTGTAACTAAGGCAGCATTAGTCATTTGACGGCAAAAGTACAGCACAGATTGGAGATTAGGGCACCCGTGAGAAACAGCAACAAGGCCTCGTTCTGTCAAAGATACATTTGGCTCTGCCCCAAGGTCAGATGGGAATACCCTCAATTCTTGCAGGTCCTTGCAGACTTCTCCAAGAGATTCCAGTCCACTATCTTCAATACAATCCAATACCTGCAAAAGCATACTTTATAAGCTTAAGAGAAGACAATAAGATGAATTTGAAAACATCTTAACAACGTTTCTAATAGCACATAAAGATGGTACACTTCAGATGATTTACTGAAAAAAATTTCAGGCACAAGAACAAGATGGGAAGAGACAACTTGTTAAATTAATTTGCATTTGTTTTCTGTTATAACTTCAAAGTGTAAAAATTACCCATAGTCGCTGCAAACTCTGGCATTGAGAAACAAGCTTAGAGAGATCAGGGTTTTGGATAGTCGCATAACTCAAGTTCAAAGAAGTTATACGAGAACAAATAGGGTAAAGCACTGGAAGGTAACTGGGAACTACATCCCAGAACCCAGAGAGGCTTTTCAGTTCCGAACAACCAGTCAAAGCACCAGAGAGGTTTGAAAACACATCAGGTCGCAACTCAGCTGAGTAGGCACCCGTTCCCAATTCTACAAGCTGGGGTGCTCGTCGAAGGAGATCAGCAAGCCTGTCGAGGGGCACAGCTCGATTCAGCCGAAGAGTTCTCAGATTGGGAGATCGACCCACAAGGCGCTCCAGGGCTGAGAAACTCACCTCAGACAGTAAACAAGAGATGTTAAGAGAAACCAGTGAGGTGAAGGTGTCAGGAAAATGGCTCAACCAATGCCCACTTGTATCTTCCACATCACTTTCTCGCAAATCCAGCTCTCTCAGATTCCTGCAGATAATTAAGCAAATTCAAAAATGAGCAAACAAAAAAGCTTACCCAAAGAAAACCGCATGACAGAATTGCAGTGACAATAAAAATTTAGCCATTTATCTCAAGAATAGAAAGAAAGAAAATAAATTACGATTTGTTTGCAAAAATAAAGAACTTAAGATCACTACTAGTGATAAAATAAGGAATCTAAAGCTGGCATCTTAATAATGTACCAAAACCGCTTGCTTTCCTACGGCAAAACATGACTTCCTCAACTATGAATGCAAACTTAATGATTAGTGACACCAACAAGAATGTGAAAACCCAATACCAAAATTTATATCACATTAGCAAGACTGTCAACACTCGATGACAAAATCGTAGAAAGCAATAACTTTCTGACGCTTTTTACTGTAGCCAAATAAAGTCTTAGTTGAAATATCCAAACAAAACCACACGTCGACATCAAACTCATTCGCAGAGAACAAAGCACGCAATGGTAAAAATGTTAAATAACAAGAAGCGAATTGGGCTATCTTGACTAGGTTTTCACGGATCTAACGTAAACAAGGAGACGGCAGAAATAGAAGGCAACCAAATCAAGAAACTAGCATAAGTATTTGCTAACTTGAACACAGATACCATAAATAGAAACTAAAACCAAGTATCTGACAAATCGCCGGAATTCAAGCAGAAGAGAAGATACCTAAAGAGCAAAGCAAGAACAACAAAAACAACACAACGCCCGGTATAAAGAGAAAAGCAAGCAGAAAAAAAACTAGAAATAGATCTTCAGAGCCCCAACAAAATAAGAACTTGAACAGGGAAGCCAACCCAAAAATAGATCTTGCCATGTACATTCAACATAATTACCCACTTACTGAACCATGCATCATCTCGACACGTGAAAACAAACACAAAATCCCCTTTTAAGATGTAACGTAAGCACAGTGAAACCAAGCAAATCATCAAAAGCGTCACCATTTCTAACCTCCGCGAATAACTAACTCTTCCAAACTATTCAGTTCAACTTTGCTGCTACTCCAAAACCAAAGAGAACAACTGAAGAGACCAAAATATTTCATCTCATTACACTTCCTCAAACTCCCTCTACCAACCAAACAATCTTAACACAACAAACCCACAAAACGAAACAAAAGAAAAATGACAAACCTGCAATTAGCAGCAATGGCGGTGAGCCCAGCAGTAGAGAACCCTTCACAAGAAGAGAGCACCAAAACCTTGAAATTCTTAAACGACTTAGCAATTAATTCCAAGGCCTCATCACTAACCACCATTCTCTTCAATCTGATCTCTTCTAGCCACGGGTACGTCGTCGCCATAGCCTCGATCCACGGGTATACATAACCACCCCAACCGTCGGGGACCAGGCTGAAATCAGCGAAATGAGGCTTCCCTTTCAGCTCCACAGACCTGACGCCAGGGAACCTCATAACCACCGTCGCCGGACTCACCGCATAGCAGTTCCCGACAAAAATCCTCCGACGACACAACCTCTCCACCTCGTACCACGACTTGCACACCAGTGATATCGCGTTCCTGTCTTTGTCGCTCTGTATAAACGAGAACACATGCTCTAAAACTTCCTCAGGGAACGAGCTCGCCATTCTCAACATCAATGCCCAGCAAACGTCGTTTCGTAGAGGTGTTCAAACTTTGAATAAGAGATAGCCCACGACACAGAACTAGCTCGATTGTTGTTGTCGCTTTAGATCTGAGAAAACATGAACTTAGTTTGGGGATAAATTTGTCGTCTTTAGAGGGAGATAGCTCGAAAGAGAGAGACTAAGCAACCTGTTGAGAGAGAGAAATTATTGACAGATGAAGGATATGGGGGTGGGGAGTTTTCATCCAGTGACGCGCAGAGCTTTATTTTGAGACGTAGGATTATGACACGTGGGTAGAATTCGTCTCGGCCGTTGGATGGCGGTTGCAGATGAGGATCTTATCCGCTGTCGACGAACCTGAGCCGCAGAAACGGGCGCTAGGAGTGGAGCCACTGTCCTACGTGGCGACATTTTTTCCATTTCCTCTTCGGTGATTTTCTGTTCTAATTTATGGGGATGAGGGTGTGATAAACTGCGACGATGTGCAGGAGGAGGCAGCTTATGTTTGGTGCTATACGGCTAGATCTCAAGGATCGAAAATCGAGATGAGTAATGATCAGACATGAAACATTAGTATGATGACATCATGACCGTTCAATCATATTTGACTCCCTGGTTCGTTCTGACTCGCTACAGGTTTCTCCACTATCATCGTTGAGTGTGAGACAAAGTACCAGAATAATTTACTGGATTCCGACGGCCCTGATCTAATCTCTCAATAAGTGGGTCTAGGTATTGATCATGTGGAAGTACAAAAACAACTGCATGCTGCATCTTAAATTCTTAATTAAAGACCGTCTGATCGCAAGCACTTTTTGACAGTGTACGGACTAGTTACAGCATAAAAGAGGTGACTCCACGCAAATCAGTCACCTGGGCTTAGGTGCTTCGGTAACTAAAATGATAAAATGACTACAATGGCCCTCTAACTGTTTGTCATGGTGGCATAAGAATGAAGGGTATTTATGTCATAAGTGAAAAGGACATGGGATACGGATCTCTTCGGCAGCATACCTTGTCCTGTTTACGTCGAAAGCGAAATCAATTCAAATGGCAAAGAAGTTATCGTCAGAAGCTTTAGGAGAATTATACAGGTGGTAACGAGGTATAGACTATTAAGAAAGCAAAGGCTGATAAAGAGGATAGTTTAATGGTGATTAAGGTTTTAATTAATAATTAACCCCACGCACGCAGGGACAGGGTTCTCCGGGAATCTCTCTCTGGAATGGATGCAATTGTTGCCTCGCTTGGACTTTAGCGGTGCATTTCAGACCAATGCAGATTTAAACACTTACAAACTGCAAAAGTAACGGGTAAGACTTGAAACCACTCGAGTACAAATTTGCGAGATCAAATCTTCTATTCCCATAGCTGAAGCGCTTGATCATCCTAGTATTTTAAGGATTTAGGTCTTAGTTTGGCAAATGACTTATAAATCATTTTTTGACAAAGTGAAAGATTTTAATTATTTGATTATGTTAAATTGTTGATAATTATGTTTGATAATTAATTAATTGGATTAGTGGATTGAAATCAATAAGCTGATTTTGAAAACGCTCCTTTAGGCAAAGAAATTAAGGGATTAAAAGACTATTATAACCAAAATTATTACAATTTACTAAACATAGAATTAATAAGTTTAATATTTCACTACAAGAAAAATGTCATTTTGCAACAGAAATTACCTACAGAAAACGAGAATATTTCGTCGGTAAGTCAATTTAGCGACGGACTTACTGACAGACAAAGGCATCGTAAAATTGGCCGTAGCTAATAATTCCTGATGGAATGTATAATTCCGTTGGTAATTTTAGTGATGGAAATTATATTCCGTCTGTAAAATTATGATGATTTTGCATCTTTCGTCAATAAACGGTATTGATTTTATTGACAAAATCGCAAATTTATGTCAATAAATCAACCAGAAATTTATATATATATATATAATGTTATATTTGATTGGAAGTTTTTATATCCGAATTGAGGTACCATTCACTTTGTTTTACTTGCATTTAATCATCGCATCAATATCTCTCACAGTTACATACATACGAACTAGCAAGATTTGTTTGTAAAGTAACAGCAAGAAGATGTGAAATGGAGAAAACAAACAGGTAGCTACGAGCAACCAAGAGTCTAGTCAACAGCTTAGGCAATGCCAAAGCAAAGAGCAGGTGGTAGTTAATATAGATTAGCAAAAGGATTCAGGGGCTAGTCAGAATCTGCGACAACTAGATACAATAAAAGGCTAAAAAATGAGTGTATTTTGCAGGACTAGAGTCTCCTTCTTCCAAGGGTCTACAACACGAAAACGTTAAATGACTCGTGCAAGATGGTTGACCTAACTTTTAATTGCTTTTTCGTGCGACACTATGACCTTGATCATCTCATCTGACCTTAATATAAGGAAAATACACGTTAACATTAGAATAAAAGCTAATCAAAATTACTGATATTTAATGGAAGAGCTTTATACATCACCTTATGATTTAAATTATACTTATACATGAGTTGGTCATACCTAAGGGCTAAGTATTATGTCGTTTAATTATTGAACAGTTCCATTTAAACTATCTAAACCACATGTAATTATCTCAATTGTTTGATGTCTTATCTTATAAGTAGTTAACGTTTGACAGATATAATAAATATGTTGTAAATCCACTAGACTTGTGGGAGTGTTGTGTTTTCATCTTTTTCACAAATGAAAGTCCTTTGTGATGGTTTCGTATTAGAGACGACATTTTTAGATGTTAAAATCTATAATTTTTAAAAGATGAGATGTATTACTAAATCTTTCGTAACGACAAGTAAATTAGGTGTGAAATTCACGTCTCCAATGTCATAATAAAAAGGTTATTAAAATATTTTCAATTTAAATCTAACAATAATTTTAATTCAGTAATAATAAATTTTTCAATGCTACAGTAAGAAAAACATTGCTTTCAAAAACTACACATTTGAATATTACCTGGACTTAATCAACTAGGAGTTAATATTGCCCGATGTCAATTTTTGGCAAGTATGTTATCTAAACTAATTTTAAAAGACATGATAATCATATACGAACTTCTATTATTTGTTTTGTGTATCTTTAAGAAAGCGCTATTTGTAGGTTTTAAATACCATATCTTAATATGACAACTCCAAACATTCAATACAATTCCTATGAATAAAAAATAACATCATTCATAATAAATATGTAATTCTTTCACTTTATACCACTGCTATCAAAATATAAGTAATTGATTTATTTTATTATAGGAATAAGAATTTGACTATAATGAATAAATGCCTTAGAGTAATATTTGAATGTATGGCCAAACAATATAAAAGGAAATGTTTAATCTAATAAACATTTCATCAGACAATTCATAGGCAACTTATATTATCTCTAACTAATAACAAAACAACTACATTTTTTCATTCTCTACCAACAACAACACATTTAAACAACAAATAAACCAACAATTCAAATAAAAAATGCATAAACCAACAATTCAAACAAAACCCACCGACGGTCATATATATAAACATCTAACATCTTCGTTTTTGGAGACAAAATAAACACAATAGAATTGTTACCTGAAAATGATGCACGATGGACCTATTTTATGACAATTCGACAGTTACCGATGGAAACACATTTTTGTTGGTAATTTATCGATGAAAATGCATTTCCGTTGGTAATTTACTGATGAAAATATTATCCCATCGATATTCAAGTTGCTCATTTTTTCTGTTAGCTAATGCCGCCTAATTTTGCGGTAGACAATATTTTTGTCGGTAAATTATCGACTGACAGATTAACCCGCCGGTATACAAGTTGCTTATTTTTCCCGCTAAATCATGTCCCCTAATTTTGCAACAAACTCTCGTTTTCTGTCGCTATAATACGATGAAAAATATGCGGGGATATTTTCCCTCCATGTTTACCGACAAATGTTTTGGCCGTCGGTAAATCTGTCAACTTTACCAGTGGAAAGTTAATTTTCGTCGTTAATTAGCGACGGAACACATTCTGTCACCAAATTTTTGTCGGTAATTTGTTATTTTCTTATAGTGTTTTTAACTTTAAGTTTTGTCCTATTATACACATCTTCATTTAACTTTAAAATGACGGTGATTTCTTTTGTTCTATTTAAATTCTTGTAAGAATATTCAAAGAAATAATAAAATACAATACTCATGTCTTTATAAATCATTTTTAAGTTATAATATTATAAATCATTTTATATATAAATAATTAATACTTAATTTTATCAAATATCTATAAATAAATAACTGATACTATGTCTAATATCAAATAACTGTTGATAAAATCAGCCCAAAATTATTACAATCTATTGATTGGCAAACAAGTCCTTAAATGAACATTAATGAGGGAAGAGAGGATTGGATGGTGATGATGGTATCCTAAACATTTGGTGATTGGAGGGGTTTTAGTAGCCTCATCATTCGATGAAAGGATGGTTGCTTTGACATGCTCTACGGAGAATCCACCATCCACATCACAAGTGGGTCCGAATCACATGGTGATGATAATGACGATGATTAGGATTGAGAGGCACTCACCGAACCGGACCAGAAAAAGAGAATGGCAATTTTGTCCCTAGAGAAAAGACAACCGGGAGGAGCTCTCGTTGGCAGTTCCATTTTGATGCTTTTTTCTAATTGGTGGAGTAATCTTCGATTCATTAGGATTTTAATTTTTTAAAATAAAATTAAGAGTTAAATTTTTATTTAGTTATTTGTATGGAATTCAAATTTCCACTTCTTATAGAGTACTTGATTAAATTAAATTAAATAATTTATTAATCACATTACAAATTTTAAAGGTCTTAGAATTTTATTTAAAAATTCAAAATTTATTTACTATTGAAAAACCTTTTGATTTTAAAATTTAATTTAATTTTTTCTTTTTCTTGTTTTTGGTTTTTCTTTCTTCCAGTTTTGAAAACTATAAAAAGTGATTTTTTTATCTTCTGTTTCTATTTTTATAATCTGATTGTTATCAATTAAATATATATTATTTAATGTATTAATTATTATTTTATCTTCTTTTTCTATTTTTATAATATGATTACTATCAAATAAATATATATTCTTTAATTATTTAAAATATTAATTATTGATAAGAATTATGAATAATTTAATTATTTATTTATTTATTTAAATCTTGTAATAAAATTAATTAAATAATTATTAATAAATACAATTAAATTTAAAATATCTTCAAAATATATAAATTTCAAGTAAAATTTGATTAATAATTAAAATATTAAATTAAATATTAATTCATAACTTATTTTTAAATAAAAATACTTTTTTTGGTAATTTATTAATAAAATTATATGAGAGATTAAAATAAATTTAATCAATTAAATTTAAAATTTATCTAATATGTAATTATATGGGTAATAAAAATATAACTAAATTAATATTGAAATTAAACAACATTTTGATTTTAGTTGAAAAATTAGAAGCTAAAAACTAAATATATATTAGGTGAAAAACCACCGCGGGCATTATAAGTGGGATCAAATCTCTTGTTTCGGTTATAATATTTCTATCATATTTTATTAAATCTCATTCATATATTTACGTAGATCTCATATATATATATATATATATAAGATTTAAAAGAAAACGGTTGATACCGAAGATTTGATATGTTACACTTTTTGTGATATAACACCAACGGTACCTAACCATCAATTCAACACCCTTGAGAAGCTATTGCCACCTTCGAATGTGATGTTCTCTATTCTCGGTTGGGCGAACAACAGAACCAAACACTTCCTACTAATGCTAATAAAACAGCTATGAACGTGATGGTTTTTTATTCCCTGTAAAAGTGCATTTCCGTACATTGTTCCCTGTACGAGAATGAGTCATTCGCGACATGATTCCAGAGTTGATACAGAAGACGAGGGCGCAATTTTTACTGCTTTTTGGCCAGATGCCAACGATTAATTCCGAAGAATTTGTTGAATCCTGTGAAGGGTCCTATCATTAAAGTCCAAACACTGTTTTCCATCGTAGCCGTCTGTTATGCAATGAGTGCATTATTACAAGAGTTATTACACACAGAGTCCGTACCAGTGCAAATGGACTTGATCAGATCACTCTGATAGTTCTGTTGCATTGAAGCCATTGATGAGGACCCTTAACCACAAACATATGGTGATCCATTGTGATGACCATCACTAATCACGTTGACCCTTTGTACTTTGTAGAGCAATAAGCATCTAAAATAACAGTACTTGGCAGCATCGATCCCTCATGAAAACTACGTAGGACCAAAACCCTTTGTAGTTAATCTTCGTATGATTTTGTTGACTAACCCAAAAATGATAGGATAATAAAAAATAAATAATTTTGTTAATCAATAATTAGCTAGCAATAGGTTACACCAACTTTGAAGAAAAGGATATGTACATTAAGCTACAAAGAACAACTAAAGGAAAACCTAATTCATAGGATTTAGCAATGCACGATACCATATTTTCCTGCCTCATAACACTTTAGAGCTCTTTCCTTGTAAGTGTTTTTAGCATTTTAGTAGAAAAGGGTCTTGTCTTTTGTCCAAAGTTAGGTGAAAACTGTTAGGAGTTAGGACAAACGAATCACGTTTTACTATAAATTAGGTTTAAACCTGCTCCGGTTTGAAGAAATTTCATACAGCAACAGAATCTTGTAAGGTCGAAGGTTTCTACTGCTCGATCTTATTGGATAGCAAAACAATATTTACGTTTAAAGGCACGTTTTGAATACCATAAAAAGAAAAGAGAGAGAGCGCTCTTTTCTGTGTGATGTAACGTATGACTTGGATTAATACGGACAATTTGATCTTCACTTCTTATCTTCTTTCAGCGTGCGTGGTCATGTCACCGGTATGAGCTGTTAGGAGACTTTTATCCGTTCTCATGACTTTCAATCACTTCAAACGAAACTGGATATCTACTTAAGAAAACACGTTAATTGATTTCATCAAGTCTTAGATCTTAGGTTTAATCAATTCTCTATAAAGTCTACCATGAATCTACTAATTAAAGAAAAAACAGCTGAAGTCCTGTTTTTGGTTATAGATATATACAACAATAACGAAAACAGTGATTTAGTAAAAGTCCCGTTGATGCAAGGGATGTGGTCCATGTGGAAGTTTCTTTGGTTTCCCGAATCTGGAGAGCTTTAGAAGTATGTACCTTTATGTTTAATATATATATATTGAAAAATAAAGTAATAATAATTAAAAATAAAAATAAAATGAAATAGACAAAAATATGATAAGAATAAAGTAAATATGTATAAATAAAATATAAAATACTTAATAAAATAAAAAATTATTATAAGAAAATATTTAGACTAAATAATTAAAAAGAAAGTTCTACGTATTAAATATTTAGGCTAAATAAGAACTTTTCTATGTGACATCATTTGCTCGAATGTTAGTATGCCAAAATTTCTATTGAAGGTCATTTCTTTGGTAAGTTTTGGTAGAATCATGTCGTTCTTAATTACCTCCTCTCAATTCTTTTTAGACTTTCTTTTTTCTATTATAGTCTTTAAGTACAATCTTAACATATTTTTTCATTTGAGCATCATCATGTCTCTTCTTAATATGTCTGAATCACTTGTCTTTCTTAATTTTTCACTAATGTTAGTCACCTTAAAATTTTCTTTTACTATTACGTTTTTCACTTTATCTTTTATAATAAAATTACATATTTAATAGAGCATCCTCGTCTCCACCATCATTAACTTTCGACTATACACTTGTTTGATGCATCAACACTCTATTCCATTAAATATGATTGGCATAATTGCTAAAAGATAATATTTGTCTTTGAACTTAACTGATATCTTTTTGTCACATTAAACTCCTAATAAAACTTTACATCTAAGTCACTCTAATTTGATATAGCCAACTATATCTTCATTAATCTCTCTATTATTTTTGATAATAGATCATAGATAATTAAAAAATTCTTTTTGTTAAATAACTTCTGAAAACCATCTTTAACTTCATAATGGAAGTCACCCTATGGCTTGAAAAGTTACACTTTAAGTATCCAGTCTTAGTCCTGATCAATAAAATCCTTCCACTCTAATTTATTCTTCCAAAGTTTTAGCTTGATATTGACACTCTTTTTTATCTCATCAA
>JAOSBN010000009.1:19596645-19609649 GCA_027563595.1 Erythroxylum suave
TTTTGAATGGGAATCCTACAAGAATTTATGAAAACTTAAGAATAAGAAAGATAATCTTCTTAAGCTTATGTGATGAGTTGAAGAGTTTAGGAGGCTTAAAGGCAATAAGTCAGTTGACCGTTGAGGAACAAGTAGCAATTTTCTTGATGACTATAAGGCATAGTGAGACAACTAGAGTCAATGCAAAACAGTTTCAACATTCGACCTGGACAATTTCGAAGTACTTTCATAAAGTCTTATATGCAGTTAATCGTCTAGCAAAATGATTCATTACTCCAATATCTTTTACTAATACACCTCCTGAGATTCAACATAATTCAAAATTCTTTCTATATTTTCAGGTACATTTATATATTTAATTACTATTTTAATTATGTTCTTATGATTAATAATTACTTTAACATATATTTTAATTTTAGGATTGTGTAGGAGCAATAGATGGTACACATATTGATGCACATGTTCTGACCAATAAACAAATACCATACAGGGGCAAAAGATCTAATCTAACCTAAAATATTATGTGTTGTTGCTCATTTGACATGCATTTTACATATGTAATGGCTCCACAAGGTATTATTTTAGATAAACATAGTAATTATGATTCATTTAAAATATTTTTTTGTTAATATTATGTTCTTTATATGCTAGGCAAGTACTATTTGGTTGATTCGGGCTACACTAATATGCCTGGATTTCTTTCACCATACTGAGGTGAAAGATATCATTTGCGGGATTGTAGAGGTAGAGAAAGACCTCAAGGTCCACAGGAATTGTTTAGCTACAGGCATTCTTCACTAAGAATTGTTATTGAAAGATGTTTTGGTGTTCTAAAAACAAGATTCTGTATATTTAAAAATATGTCGAGTTATGATATGAAGAAACAAAAATATATCGTTATTGTTTGTTGTGTTACACAACTATATTAGAATTTATGGACAAAGAAATGAATTATTTGATAGTTGTGCTAAAAATGAAGAATAAATTAGGGAAAGTGCAAATGAAGATGTAAGTTCTCAAGTAGAGTATAATATCACTCTAGCACAACTTCGAGGTATGTCTTGGAAGTGAGATGAAATTGCTAGGCAAATGTGAAGTGATTATATTATTTCTAATTGATTTATGTTTCTTTTTGTAAATGATAGTACTATTATGCTTTTAAGAATTATAGTATGATGGACATATATTATTGATTAGAATGACTTAATATAATTTCTAATTTATCTAATTTTATTATATAAAATTAATGTGTAATTTTTAATAATATTTGATTTGCATATATTTTAATTTTAGCTACAATGATAGTTAATTAATTTAAAAATATATTGTATTATATTATAATTATTACACATAAGAGTATAATTACAAAAATACAAATAGGATGATAAAACCAAACATGTTTTTGTTTTTAGTTTTTCATTACAAATTTCAACCAAACAGGTTTTTGTTTTTAGTTTTTATATTATAAATATTAACCAAACAGGTTTTCATTTTTTAAGGAAAAAAACAAAAACCAAAAATAGGATACCGAAACCAAAAACAATAACAGAAAAACATAAGTGGAACCAAACGACCCTTAAGCTAATGGAAAATTCATTTATCGTGTTGTTTTCCATATCTCAAACAAGAAGAATATTCTATTTTAGGGGGTTATGCAATAATGTTCTCTTATCTAATTCAACACTGATTCAGAGCCATAAAACTTGTGGGAGACATATTATGGTTTTTTAGAGTCAACAAAATTTTAAGACCAAATCAGAGGAAGCTTGCAATCATTTTTCTTAAACACGATCCAATGGGTTTATTTTTTGTTGATAAAACACAAAACAAAAATGATCGATTTTAATTTCCAAAAAATTAAAACAAACCCTAACTAATAGATTTAAGCCTTAACTTCTATCAAATTAATAACAATCAAGCAATTTAATCAAGTCAAACTATTAAAGAAGTCTCTGATATCACTGTTGGTAAACCAATCACGATCCAACTATAAACGTAACACAAAATTAAAAATTTTTATGGTTTCTTGATTTTAATAATTGAATAACTTGAAAAACATCAATCATAAAAGTAACTGAATTGTACCTATTTCGAATTCTTGTTCAAACCTTTTAGTAGTTGTCAACCACGAGCTATGCAATAGTCCAATCCTTAATGGTATCCCTCGAGTAGAGAAAAATAACTCAACGTTTTGAGAAGAATAAGCATGAGTGCTAGCTACTTTATGCTTATTTCCTATAAATAGTAAAAAACATTGGGGTTTTCTATTAAAATTAAATAATCTAAATTTAATTTAATTTTAATAAAATCAAAAATCTCATATTTAATTCCTAAAGTTTCTTAAATTTCATAAGTAAGTTCAACTTAATTCAAATTGATTTTATTTTTTTTAACTTTTCTTTATCTATGACTCATTGGTTCCTAATGTACTAGTAGCAGTTATAAATTGTAATTCTAATTCATAACTAAAAATAGACAAATTAAAACTCCTTTAAATTTATCTTTAATTCTCCAATTAGAAAATTTATAATTATAGATCAAGATTGACGTTTATTAATATGTCATGACCACCAAAATATTAGGAATATCAAAGTGATTTGACTTAACTTGTCCACATATGGTTATAATGTATAGTTTAATCCTTTTGTCATCTAATGTTCTAATTGGATATAGAGTATGGATACGGTGTTTACTCCTTTAAATCTAATCACGTTCATTCTTATTAGTTAGTAATTGATTTATAATTGATACTTAAAAACACCTTCTCAATTCTCAAGTCACTGTGGCTAGAGAATTACTTAAATCATTACTAATCAAGAATAGTGAAACATTCTCTCTAGTTATTTTAGAATGATGAATTCTTTATCGATTTACTCAACTATCTCTATATGGTTCATATAATATTCTTAGCTATCCTAATTAAAATATATCATAAGTATTATCAAACTATAGTAATTTTCATATGAGATACCCACGTAATCTCAAGTTTAAGGATCAATTACATAATCATCATATTGAAGAAATCTAAAGACACATAAGTAATATTCCATTTAGGATCATTATACACTACAACATAAATCACATTTGGCTACAAAAAAATCATCACAAAAATTCTCAAAATCATCGTTAATAATGGTTAGTGACAATTTGTATTCGTCATCAAAATCATCGTCAAATTATTGTAGTTAAAAATTATAGGCGATGCTTTTTACAAATTGTAGCTAATAGTTTTTCTAATGCTTTATTTTCGTAACAAAAAACAATCAACGACAATTTGAGAATTTGTCGCAATACTTTGGCTACTCTTAGTTTTCGTAGGTTTTTTGAAACTGTAGCAAAAAAAAGTTTTCCTATATTTTTGAAAACGTAACCAAATGTTTTTAGTTATGTTTTGTAAAATGTAGTCAAATTTTTAAAATAAATTTTAAAAAAGTTGAACTATAATTATTTTTGACATTTTAAATCCATACTATTGTATATAATATTTAGAATTTTTTTGTTGTTAATTGATTTTATAAAAAATTATACAAAAATTGATAATTTGAAACATTATATATAAAAAATAAAACATTATTAATTTTTGTGTGTACAAGATTTTAATTACAACTTCAAAAATACTTATATACAAAATAATAAATACAAAGTTTAGTTTATAAGATATAACACAAATCATTTAGTCTTATTTTCAACTTCACTACTTACATAATCCAGGCTAAGTAATTTTTTGAGGTACTTTTCATGCTTGGCCAAATTTTTTTCAGTATGTTGTAATTTAACCTTAAATGACTTGTTATCCTCTTCAAGACTTTTAACATATGTTGATCTTGATGAGGATGAAACAGTTAGCTTAGGGCCAAATCCAAGACCTTTAATATATCCAAATTGTGTACCAAGCATCTTGTTACAAATGTCTTCTACATTTGGCTCATTTCTCTCAGACATTGATGTTTCCAACAACTCTTGCATCTTATTCTAAAATTAACAAAACCATTATTCAATGCAAATATTATTGGTTAGTACTACAAAAATAAATAAATTTAAAATTTAAACAAATTTGTATACTTACATAGTTATTTTGTGCTTCTTCAGACATCTACCCTTGACTTTCCTTTTATTGAGTGTTCGCTCAAGGTTACACGTGCTAAGTTTTACTATTTAAAACCTTGGTAATTACCGTAAGCGCACGGGTCGTTCACATAGTACCTAAGGTGTCGATCCCACGAGGAAGAGAACTAGTCCTAAAATATAAAAGCAGCTAAGTTTGCAATTCCTAATTAAACAACTATTGCAGAAATTAAAATTAATCAATAATCAAATATGAGGAATTAAAGTGCCAAAAAACCACAAAATAGCCAACTCACACAAATAATCCAAAAATCAACCTAGAAATGACCAATTGAGAGAAAGGGGGATTTAACTTGAAACTAAAGAAAATCTATCCAATTATGCAATTTCCAATTTAATGGGTCTAGACGGTCCTAGGGTGAATTACTCACTCTCGAGTTATAATTCTTAACCCTAATTGACAATTCCTAATTTAAATTATGGAATCGCATTCTCTCGAGTTACAATTGACCCAAAACCTAAATTAGCTCTAAGTTTTCTATTAACCTACCAGGAATCTATGCTCGATCTCTTGTTACGCGACTCTACTGGTTCAACTCTCTACCTATTGATTTACCTGACTCTTATTAGCTCAAATCGATGATTTTCACTTAGCTCACCTTCTCAGTTTGTTGCCAAATTATGAAGAATCGAAATTAAATCACAATTAAAATGAATAGATATAATCAAATAAACCTTATTAATCTCAAGAACAAAAACCTGAAGGTAAGTTTAGTCAAAAGATCAACACTCAACAACAAAATTTCTCAATCAATATCTATATCTCATACATCAATGAAATCAAAATAAAAATGGAAAAATACTATCGAAATGGATCTTAGAGGTCGCATTTGCAGGAAACCGCCTGTTCTGGGAAGTGCGTCGCATTAAATTTATCTCCATGCCTCTCTTCCTTCGTCTCCTTCCTTAGTCGCTTGATCTCTTTGTAGGTTTCTCTTGGATTTTTGCAGAATCTCACTAGTTTTGCACAACTCTTTTTCTCTCTAAAAACTTATGGCTGTTTTCTTGTATTGTTCTATTTATTCTATAATAGCCCTAGGTCAAACTCGGGGACAAAACGGTCTGAAAAATCACTCAAAAATTGAGTTTTTATGTCAGCCCGACGTAGGACACAATTGTGGCCCTGCATGTCACGATCGTGGCCAACGCTTTATCCTTTCTGTCACGATCGTGCCCCACGATTGTGGCCTGACTTGACGCTTTCTGTCACGATTGTGGCCCAATGTGCATGATCGTGGCCTGACTGCTTCTAGCTCTTCCTTCTCTGTCACTATTTGTCACGTTCCTAACCAATGTGCAACATCGTATCCTATGCTTTTTGGTCCGAAACTCTTCAACCATTCACCGTTCTTCCCTGTTCACCCTGCAACACTAGCTAACACATCAAGGTACCTAAAAAATATACAAATTAAGCTCAAAGATTCAAACTAACCCATAAAACCACTTAAACACACAAACTAATATATTTAAACACATACCCACACATTCAACACTCAATTTAACACTAAATACTTAACAATTTACACCCTAAAATATCATGCAAAACACAACTATCAGTGAGTGAGTTTCTAGAGTGTGATAGGTCATGTAGTTCTTTCTCACTTTGTTTTACGAAAAAATACAATGCATATAAATAATATAGTGTTTATTGATATAATTATAACTTGCAAACAAATATCTTACTCATTTATTTTGCATAACAACAAATGATTTGGAGTCTTTGTTATGAGGAGTTTTCATTTGTCCTCTGTTCACCTTGGCCTTCTTAAATTTTTCCTAAATAAAAAAATTATTAAATCTTCTAACAAGATTAACGGAAGCAAAAGTGAAGGGAAAGAAAACAAACCTAAGCACGAAGAGGCCACAAATAGTTTCAATCTTCTGGACACATCCATCCGGAGCATGTCTCCTTGCCTCTGCATCAGAAGGAAAAGATTGTAATACTAATACAACCTATAATGACAATTCATAGTCCTTTTTTCAATAATTAAGTGACACAGTTTGAACATTAGGGTTATTGATATCGACGATATTCAATTTCATTTATGAAGAATAAATAAAAGTGTAATTAATCTTAAAATAAGTGAAACAACATTGCATATAGTTAAATAAATTGAAACAAATAAAAGTGTAATTAATCTTAAAATAAGTGAAACAATATCACATATAGTTAAATAAATTGAAAATTTACCTAAACTTTATGTAACACCCCACTCCCATCTGACGAGTACATATACGCTCGTTAGACGTCTGTACACGTGCCCGATGGAAATAGCGTGCTAACTTTACCACTTTCACATATCGCATGGCATCATAAATTAAAACATAAATATCATAATTTCTAAAACCTAAAAATTCCTCATTTCATTTCGTAAACCGTGATTTACAATGTAGCATTACATCTAACTTTCACGTATACAATGACAATCTACCAGAGTTCGTAGCTCTATCTACAAAATATGCTACATAGATGAGGAATTAACAAAAAGATTAACAAAATCCTTCAATCACAGCTGACCGACCTTTGAGCCATGTCCTCTATCCAAAAGATGTACTAAATCTCTTTTAAGCAGTCTAAGAAGCTAAGTCCTCACTCACATACCTGAAAAGTAAGTGTTGCAATTTTGATGAGTTTTGCGAACTCAGTTAAGTAACCATCCTTGATGGTTCACTCATATCACAAATATCACATCAATACATACAAACTCATAATTCACAACATTTAATTTCTCATGTATCATCATAAAACACTTTGTACATATATGTGCACATTTTTCATTCAATTCAATTCCACATTTCAATTGCAATCATTCAAATCTTATAATTTATGTGTGTATGCAATGTTCATGAGACTCAAAATTGTTTATTTTATTATTGTGACTGAGAGCCTTTTTCACTATCCCCTATCTATTGTGGATATTAGGCTTGTTAATACTGTCCCTTATCCGTTGAAGATACAGGGCTCTTTTTACTTAGTGAGCCTTTGGCTCTTTCTATAGTCTGAGCTTTAAGCTCTTTTCACTAGTGACTGTGGTCACAACTGTTTTTATGTTTCATGCATTCATGTAATGAAATGCATCATGCATATTCAATGATTATACTCATTCAGTCACATTCACATTCTTTCTTATTCACATTTGTCATCGGACTTTTAGTCCGGCATTCAATATTGAAGTTAAGAACAAGTAGTTAGTCATATTCACATTCAAGTAGCACTTCCAATATAGTCCCGAATATAGAACTCCTTGGAATATCAATTGCCTAGAATCAACACAATCACATTCACAAAATAATTCAATACGGAATGTAAACAAACAATAATTCAATGTGAGACAATCTTAGGTTACTCACAATTTTGCTCTAGATAGCTTATTGCCTTGAGGTCTTAGCAATGTATGGATGCAGTCGCTCTAATTGCTCGTCTATAAATGCAAACATACACATTAATCACATTACAACTTTGGACAATCACATAAGTACTCATTTATTCTCATATGTATATGTGTTATTTACAATGCATGCTTAATGACAATCCAGGTTATATTTCCTAAATTCATATTTCAAGATCATTCACATTTCATAACTCACACTTGTCGAAATTGAACTTAGGTTTATACATCAATTATACAAGATTATTTTAAGTTCATCATTCTATCATTCACTAAGGTCATTCAAGCATTAAAGATCATAAAACATCTATTTTATCATTCATCTTTACATAATACACAACATTCATCTTCTTGAATCACTTTAGTCATCATACGATCCGTTTCATTTTTATATCATCACCAATTTTCCAGATTTGAATGCCTAATGTATAACAATTAATTCTTAAATTTATATCCTTAATCATCATCCTAAACATATCACTCATTTATTTACTTGTTCAAGCATCATTCTAGGTTCAATTTAAGCTTCATTCAAGCCTAAAAGCATCATAGAAAAGTACCTAAATTTTTTTTGTTCTGAACCATAACTAAAAGATGCATTTTTTATGTTTAACCCATTCCCACAATCAAGGGATGAGTGAACCGAAAGTTCATCATCCACTTCCTTCAATTTTGTTTTTCCAGTTTTTTCTTTTTAAAGACAGACTTTCGGGTCTGATTTTCATGGCCATTTTGACATAGAAAATGAGGTATTTAGACAATATACTCTTTTAAAGAAATGTTACTTTATGTCTTAAGTTTCAAAAGAAACAAAAATCATTCAATTTGGTTCATGATTCCATATGTTATGCTCAAAATACCATATACTGTGCACGTTCGAAAGGTATCCCCATACAAGTAATGTCTCTATATCTTTAGAGCAAAGACCATTGCTGCAAGCTCAAAGTCATGTACCAGATAGTTTATCTCATGAGACCTTAGTTGTCTCCATGCATAGGTTATCACCTTTTTATACTGCATCAACACATATCCCAATCCTTGATGTGAAGTATCATTGTATACTACATAACTTCCAGTTCCCAATAGGCTCGTCAACACTGGTGCTGTAGTTAACCGATATTTCAGTTCCTCAAAGCTTCTCTGCCAATCATCATTCCATCTGAAAATCACATTCTTCCTCAAAAGTTTAGTCAGAGGTATTGAGATCAATGAGAACCCCTCGACAAACCTCCAGTAATATCCAACTAATCTTAAGAAACTTCAAATTTTTGATACATTCTTTGGAGTTTCCCACTTCATTACTGCCTCTATCTTCTTTGAATCAACTTGTATACCTTGTTCATTTACTCTATGACCCAAAAAAGCTACTTGATCTAGCCAAAATTCACATTTAGTAAATTTGGCATATAGCTATGTCTCCCTTATAATCTATAGGATTACTCTTAAGTGTTCAGTATCCTCTTCTTTGCTCTTTGAATACAGTTTATTCAATAAAAACAAGACATGATGTTAGTTGAAGGTAGTGCTGCAGCCTATGCCAGAATTCAATTTCAAGCTAAATTTTATGACCTCTAAGGATTGAATTAAAATTCAATTCCTTCGTGAAAATTGTGTCCATGTGTCTCTAGTTTTTCATAAATCAAAATCCATCTAATTTGGATATTTATAGATCAATATATTGCTAAAATACAGATGCACATTCCACTTCATTTCATTTCTCTTCTATTTTGTTCTTTTAATTCCCCTCATTCTCACCTTCATTATACCTTTAATTCTCAACTTATATAACTCATTTTCATACTCCTAAACACAAAATATAAACACACACATATTCATTCTTCAATGCTTATCACTCATTCATCAAGTTACACTATCAATCCATCTCAAAATCATCTTTAATACAACTCATAATTTATTACTCATCATACAAATGGAAATATGACCTAGATCTACTTATTTCTTCATTCACATACCATCAATCTTCAACCACCGCTATCATGATCATGCTATCACTAACCCATCATCATAATATTTCTATTTAGCATAACCATAAAGATCATTAATCCACTTACTTGTTGTAGCCCTAAAACCTCTTCAAATCACGAGAACCTAGCTCCCAAGAATCACACAATCATTAGCCTTTAAGGAGGAATAATGCTAAGTCTTTTAGTAACAAGAAGAAATGACAAGGATATTGAAGTAATAGTGGAGGATTTTGGAAAAAAATCAACGTGAAGAGTGGTTTGTGAGTTTCGTGAGATGGAGAGATGAAAATGAAGAAGATGAGTTTGTAGAAAATGAAAAGATGGTAGACAATTTGAGAGTGTCGTGAGTGATCAATTAGTAAGGTAAAAGCACTTAGTAAGTGTATGTGTCATGACTTTTGCCACTTAATTCATTTTGCTATTAGTATTAACTTAAGCTACCACATAATTCTAAATAATCAGTCTATTGTTACTCAATTTTTATGTCATTTGTTACTTAATTTTCTATGTCACTTATCAATAAATCATAATTCCATTTATAAAAAATTTCCACTGCCATTTGACACTTAATTCTACTACCATTTATCAATTATCTTGCCACTTGGCATTTTTCCTAGTCTATAAATACCCAAAATCTTAGAAAATTCTCAAATTTCACCAAAAATTGTAAATTAATAATTTAATTCACCAAATCAATTTTTGAGGCAAAATATCTACTATTCACATCATAATCACATTAAAAATCATTTGTACCCAAAAATTGTCAATGAATGCATGTACAATGATTTTAATAAGTGTCAACATTATTTACGTGTATGAGTATGCCATATGATGCATGAAATGTGCTTTTAAATTCTCACTCAACTCTCGTAAATAGAATCACAGGGTCCTAACCCTGATTATGGGATAATAGGATGTTACACTTTATCCAAAGCATTCTTAAGCAAGTTGTCTTCCTTTAACTCCTTAGCATGCTTTAGCAAGGTAATTCTATTCTAGCAATCATCCTTAACTAACTAGAAAATTTTGCTGATTGAATCTTGTCTAGAGGACAACCTTACCAAGTTTCAATATGTATTGACAACTTGTTGTTCGTTGCAACATTCATTGAAACTCACAACCTCTAGTTATACCTTTACCTCTTTTTTTGAAGTTGACGTTAGAACCTGACAACAAAAGGATAATGATAAGAATATATGCATTAAACATGTATATATATATACATGATAGTATAAGTCTATTTGTAGGTGTTAAAGATTAACAAAACTACATATCTCTCTATACTAGTTGAGATAGAATGAGGTTGTTACTGGCTTTCTTAATCGGTGGATGAGGTGATTATTGTTGTTGGCTAGGAACTGATTGATGTGGTTATTGTTGGGTAGGAACAATTTCGATACTTGCCACCTTCTTCCCTTTGTTTCTACCAGGTGCCATTTTATTGGATATTTACAACTCAAACACCAATAATCTACATTAACATAACTCAATTATCAACAATCCACATTAATATAACTCTAACATCAACAATACACATTAACATAACTCAATCATCAACAATCTGCATTATCATAACTCAATTATCAACAATTTGCATTAACAAAACTTAATTATCAACAATTCGCATTAACATAACTCAAACATAAAAAATATGCATTAACATATGTCAAACATCAACAATCCAAATTAACGTAACTAAAGCATCAACAATACGCATTAATATAAGTCAAACATCAATAATCCACATGAACATAACTCAATCATCAACAGTCCGCATTAACATAACTTAAACATCGACAATACGCATTAACGTAAATGTTACCAACATTACATTCAAACAATATAAAGAAAAATTTTATTGCCTTCAATTATCATAATCAAGGTCTTGAAGATCATCATCATTAATTGCATTATGATTCAAATCTTCATCACTATTATATTCAGCCAAAGTATCATCACTGTCATATAATTCATCCTTAATATAATCTTTATCTCTTTATACGACAAGATAGGCTTGTACTTCATTTTCTGCTAATATATTGGGATTAACATCTCTCCTATGGAATGAAGATATATCTGCATCTTCTATTTGTAGGGCTCCATTATTAAGCTTCAAATCAATCTCTTGATATACTTCATCACCATCTTCACTCATTAGACTACTTTTCCTTTCAAAAAAATCAAAGGGATTTTGGTGTTGAAACTTTTAAATAACTTTCCAATTATTGCCCAATACAATATTGTTAAGGTAGAATACTTGCTTCACTTAACTTATAAGGACAAAAAGGTCATTATTATTAAAATTGATGCTAGTAATAGTGCAATTCACTTTTATGTCACCAAGATTAAACCATTTGTGTTAAGTCAAGAGGACTTCACGATGATCAATTTTGATGACAATCAAATAATAATAATGTTAGAAACAAATGAACATTTTGGCAAGTGTGTTAAGTGTGCAGACGAAGTACAGAACACAGACGAAGTCAAAATACAGACGCAAAGATAACATAAACGTAAAGACAACATAGATGCAAAGACAACACAGACGCAAGTATATAACATAGATGAAGTCAAAATACAGACGCAAAGACAACATAGACACAAAGACAACAAAGACGCAAAGACAACATAGACGCAAAGATAACATAGACGTAAGTACAGAACGCAGAAGCAAAGACAATACAGATGCAAAGTCAACACAGACGCAAAGACAATGTAGACGCAAAGTCAATACAAACTCAAAGAAAATATAGACGCAAAGACAACACAGACGTAAGTACAGAACGCAGACATAAAGACAATACAGACGCAAAGTCAACATAGACATAAAGATAATATAGACGCGAAGTCAATACAGACACAAAGACAATACGGATGCAAAGACAATATAGACGTAAAGACAAGACAGACGCAAAGACAACACATACGCAAATATAATACAAACGCAAAGACAACACAAACGTAAAGACAATATAGACGACACCATGAAGATACAGTAGTACATCAGATAGTTACTTAGTTGGAGTTAGTTACAGAACTCAACTAAATGACAGTTATCAAGAATCAAGAAACAGTTATCAAGGATCAAGAAGCAGTTAGAGACTTAGGCTATAAATACTAGTCATAGTCGAAGATTTTACAATCTAACGAACCTTACAACTTTTGAGAAATCAGTGATCCTTGAGCTTTCAGTGCTTACTTAGAAAAGAGAAATTATGTAGTGCGATATTAAAAGAGCTAACCCTACTGTAACAAAAGCTCACAATATCTTTCTAGTGAGAGAAAGAAAAGGTTGAGAGCCTGGAGAGGCTATGTTAGATGAAAGAATACTTTGTAAGAGACCTGAAGAGGCTCTGGAAGGGAAGAAAGAATACTTGTAATTGTTTGAAGCATAGTGGAACACTAAAAAAAACTCTGAGGACTAGATGTAGCCCACGGTTTGGGGTGAACTAGTATAAAAATCGTAGCGTCTATCTTCTATCCTTTACTTCATTTTATTTTGTTG
>JAOSBN010000009.1:19612756-19641678 GCA_027563595.1 Erythroxylum suave
TCAATTAAATAATTTATAATTATAGATCGAGATTGACATCTAGCAACATGTCATGACTACTTAAATATTAGGAATGTCAAACTGATTTAGCTTAACATGTCCATCGAGTGTTGTGACGTATAATTTAATCATTTAATCATCTAATGTTCTAATTGAACATATAATATGAATATTGTTTCTACTCTTTTTTAATCCAATTATGTTCTTTCTTCTTAATTAGTAATTGATTTATACTTTATATTTGAAAACACCATTTCAAATCTCAATTAATTCTAGTTAGAAAATTTCTTTCAATCATTACTAATGAAGAACAATAGAGCATTCTCTCCAATTACTTTAGAATGATGAATCATTTATTGAATTACTCAACTATCTCCATGTGGTTTATTCTATATCTAAGCATTACCGATTGAGTTATCTTAATTAGAATAAGTCACAGGTAGTATCAAAACATAATACTTCTCACTTAAGATACGTTGGTAATCTCAAGTCTAAGAATTAATTATATAACCATCACGATAAAAAAATCCATAGACGAACAAGTAATATTCTATTTGAGATCTGTATCATCGAGACAGTTCAGTGAACTTATTCTTTAATAAGTACTCACATGTTTGTTTAAGTATTTACATACTTTAATTTATAAGATTAATTACTTTCTTTAAAAAAACATAATAAGCGCTAATTTTACCATTTTTTCAATATCCCGTCTTATTTAAACTATGACTAAGAACAATTTAATTATAATATTATCTCAAATTAAATTCTCAAAAAAATATTATCTCAAATTAATTACTTCCTTCGTAAGAAAGAAACAAAATATGTATTAGGTTTATCTTTTTATCAATATCCCATCTTATGGAGCGTACAATTAAAAACAATTTAGGAATAATATTATCTCAATTTAGGAATAATACAAATTAAATCTCATCATATTTTTAATTATATAGTAATTATTTTAAGGATTTTATCTTTGGTATTAAAACATCAAATATAATTAACAAAATATATAAAGATAAAGAATACCTTTATTAATAAAATAATAATATCATACATAAAATTACAACCAATCAATTAACTACAAAGACATAAACTAAATAGATATAGTGTAATGAATTGAGGTATAGTTTGAGTTTTAATTTACGAGTTATTGAATTAAATGTTAAAGTATTTTTATCGTCGTGTGTTTAATTTAAAATATAATTTTAAGATGAAAACAATTGAGAATGATTTTTTTAATACTAGTCATTTAAAAATGCATAGAAATGGTGTTGCTTATGCAATACTCAAGAAATTGTGCCCACAAACAGCAATCCATATCTATTATATTCCACATTCGCAGCTATTCTACTCGAGAGGCTGTCTTTCCGCCCCCGGTAATGTACTCAATCTATCAAAATATGTCAAAATTCTCAAGGTCGTTTTTGGAGCGAGTCAGGCCTTTCGATATAATATTAGAGCTTGATTGTTTTGATGGTTTAGAACGATGCCTAATTTTGTTCTTTTATCCAATATGTCTAACAGATGTCTAGCCTTATTTCATCTAAGGGGGTGTGTCAAAAATTCCATATCAAATAAGTATAAGTACATTTAATCAATTATAATAGTATACAGACTTCTCCTCTAAAGTTAAAATTTAGAGTCAGAGTTAAGCTTTTCAACAAAATAAACGTTAAAAGGGTATAAAATTTCCTCGCACAGCCAGCCACTGATGTAAGCAAAGACGTCGAACGTTGTAGAAGAGAAGTCTGAGTTTACCACCAGAGGTTTGAAGGCCCCAGCAACAAATGGAAAAAAGAAAATGTCAACCGTCAAACCTAAACCACTTCCAAGCCACTTTCATGTCGGTACATTGCCAACTATGTCCAGACATTTGGGAGCCTCAGGTGTGTCCGTACGTCAGTATCTCATTAAATTCTCTTATTTAGGTGCTGAAGTGCATCGTGGCATGTAATTGATGTTGGGTTAGATGAATTTGTTGATGGCAGGACTCATTAATTAATTTGAGCCCTTAAAATATGGTAGAGTTGGTAGTTTGTTATATAGGGTTTATCTAGTATAAAGTATCTGATTGACGTGATTTATAGATTATTCTGTTAATATAAAAATTTACTAAATACGTATTTAAATGATAATGACTACAGGATCCTTTGTCTAAAAACAATTTGAATATACCCAAAATAAAAGAAATTTTATTTTACTATATAAATTAACAAAATGATCACATTTAAAAAATCTTTCTTTTGCCAACTTATTGCATCGTTTAATTATTGTAAGCCAAAATGAATTAAACTTATGTTAATTATAAAATGTTAATGTTAAGTAATTACATTTTTATTAAAAATAAATACAAATTATTACTTATTTAATATTTAGAAATTTTCAATAAAAATGATTTTAATTATTTAAAAAATCTAAATCAGACCAAAATTACAAAAAGAAACTCAGAAGTGGCAATCTCCAAATCGAATCTGACCACGTAATCCAACGGTGCGTATTCGATCGACAGATCGGCCCACCCGCGAAAATAAACGCCACGAACGAGGCTCTGGTTGGCGGTCTTTTACAACCGTCCCTTGAAAGCTTCACTCTGTTCTAACTAATTCAAATCCTCTCTCTGTTTTTTCAGAAAAAGAAAATATAAACCTCCTCTCTGTTTCTCTCTCTTATACTCCAAGTACGAGGTTAGTGTTTACTTGTTTCTCATGTAGAGTTCTGTTTGGTTTTTGGAGGGCAACGTATCCTTGGGTTTTAAGTTTGCCTTTTGTCTTCAACAACCTCTTTGTGTCTTTTTCTTTTCGTTTTTAAGTTTGCATGTCGTTGAGGGTAAGAGAAATCTGAATTGCCTTGGACGGTACGAGGGAAGGCGTGACCATGCTTTCGACCATTCACTGTTGGTTGCCTTTTAGTATCCGTTTGGTTGCCAATAAAGTGGAGGAAAACGAATCTTGTCCTTTTTTCTTAGATTACAAGAGTAGTCATAAAGAGGGCTTCTTTATTCTTGGTTCTTTTACAATTTAAGTTTTGAATGATGGGTTAGCAAGTTGAATTTGTAGCTTCTTTTCACAGTTTATTAATAGAGTTCCAATCTTTGGTATCAAAGGTTTGGCTTGGTTACTTCCCTTATGAAAAAGTTACATGAATTGCTGACTTAGAATCAGAGTCTGTAAAAGATGAGTTCATAGAAGGCTTATTTAGGGTCTCATTTGTTTTTTTTATAATAATTTTTCTTTGGTGTGATTCGTTTCTTGTTTACTGCTTCAAGCTCTAGGGCTTATAAAGATTTTTTACAGTTGTCTGCTATTGATTTTGTTTCTTTCGGTGGTCAGAGCAGGGAGCTTGTTTCCGGTGGTATTATGAGATGAGTCCCAGTCCGATTTCAGTTGTTTCAAGGTTGGGCTTGAGGACGCAGACTGATGAAGTGTCTGTTCATTCCATAACTTTGTTTGTTGCACTCCTTTGTGCTTGCATTCTGGTTGGTCATCTTCTTGAGAAGAATCGCTGGGTTAATGAGTCGATTACTGCTCTTGCAATTGTGAGTTTTTATCTGTTTAATTATAGATTTGTTTAGCTATGTTGTTGGGTTGAGAACGGTTTGGTAAAACATGTCGTACTCTGGAAAGTGTCCTGATGGTTTGGCTGCTTCATTGCAGGGTCTTGTTACTGGGATTATTATCCTGTTAAGCACCCAAGGAAGAAGCTCCCACGTCTTTGTGTTCAGTGAAGAGCTTTTCTTTATTTATCTTCTTCCGCCTATCATATTCAATGCAGGGTAAGTTGAGCTTATCATCATAGCTTCCCTATTTTACTTGCGTGTTTTTGTTTTCTGTACCTTTACCTTGAATATCACATTCAAATGCTGGCTCGCAAGTCCAGATGTTCAGATATGTTTTCAAGAATATTCATTGAAGGAAAACAAGAAGAAATATCCTTTCAAGATTTGTCCCTTACCTTCTCTCTTTTCATGTTTTCCTTCTAAACATGCTTATGAAGCTTTGTTTATATGAGTAAGTAGCGGATAATCACAGTCCAAGTTATGGATAATGCACCTTCTAGCTCTTGTTCTTTCTTCATAACAGGATGGTATTTGATTTTCTCGTTGTTTGCTTACTTTCTGACCGTCACACTAAATGGGAGTTGCTAAAATGAGGGATCCATTTGGAAAGGCAATAATCTAAACTTGTTATGAACAATTCCTTTTCATTTTTACTAACTGTTTACAGAAGTAAGGGTTTAGTGGAGGGAAAGACAGACATTTTCATAAAGTCCTACATCGACAGTCACAACCACCAAAATGCTACATCTTTCTAAGATATTGTGTTTTTGTACACAGTACATGAAGCCTTATTTATAGGGAGTAATGTTGTGTGTGTGTGTGTGTGTTTGTGTATTATAATTAATATTGTCTCTTGATTTACATTTTAATAATGGAATCTATAATTGGTTATAATTCTCAAGGATGATAACAATCAATCTCCAAATATTCTGACACTAAGAAATCCATATATGCACATTATTAGTTAATTAGACTTGATGAGCTGTCCTCTTTTTTTTTTTTTGGTGGTTATACCTCTCATGCACGTAGTTTTTCAATTTATCTCTTCTTATGAGGATTTTGATCACTTGAGACTTTCGTTCTCAGTTTTCAGGTAAAAAAGAAGCAGTTTTTCCGGAACTTCATGATAATTGTAACGTTCGGCGTTGTTGGAACTTTGATATCATTTGCTATCATATCAATAGGTATGTTCCAATTACCCAGTTGCTTAGTATTAGCAGTGATTTTCTTATTGAAGTTGCATATTTGTTGGAATTTTGAAGATATCCTATATATTTTGTATGTAGCCTAACTTCTCGTTTGAATTCTGGAATGATGTTGCTGTTTACAGTTTCTCTTTGCACGCCAAATAAACATACAATCACAAGTACTTGAAGTACTTTATCTTTTAGTGTAATAGTTCTTCAAGTCATTTGGATGGAGAATAGATGCTTGTTATGCTATATCTTGTGAAGTTTTGTTAAATAGATTGTTTCTCAGTAATTCAACATGAGTGGATAAAAATTGCACAAAACAATTGTATATAGATATAAATGTATAATCTACATATTGATGACTTTCAAAGTTTTGAGTTGTTTTCAAACTTACAATTTGGAGTTTGATGCCGTGCTATTTTAATTTGCTTTGTTTGAGAAAGGCTGCAAATTGGTAAAGAGGAAGAAGTGAGCATTATGAAACTTAAGAAGTGAATTGATAAGGGCCCTAACAAAGGATCTAGTCATGGGTTGAGACACGGGGAAGCTTACTTCCTTTCCCTTAGCCGTGTTCTCCCCTTCCACTGGCGAACCTATCCTAACAGCCGAGGGAGAGGCTTGTCCTTTACAGAGCCTCACTTTAACACTGATTTTTTCTGTAAAATTCTGCTTATTCCTCTTATTCTCAGCAGTCCCTTCAAATAGGGTTTAGAATAACAAAAATTAACCCTAATCAGGACTCCTAATTAGGGTATAAAGTATAAAATAGAATCAAAACTAAACTAGGGAACACAATAACTAGGACTCCTAATTAGGTATAAAGTCTAAAATAGAATCACAACTAAAATAGAAAACATAATAACTAAAAGTTTGAAAATACTGAATGATTATAATGATTTTGTGCTGCCTTATCAGCAACTCTCTTGGCTACCTCCACTAAATCAACCGCCACCTTTCTTGTGCCTTGCATAGATCTTAACGACAAATGCATCATTACTCCCCTCCTCCATTGTGAGCTTGTCCGCAAACTCAAACTCTGGATAAACTTGCTGAAGGAGTGTGATACAAACTACAGTAATAGTTACGGTATATTTATTCTAATATAGTATCAAGAGAATAGCAGTGATGACAGAAAAGCCTCAGCTATGAAACCAGAAAAAGAAAAGAAAGTAGCCCCAGCACACCCTCTTCCACTTCAGAGATGAACCTCTGGACTCGAAAGGTGCAGCACCCTCCTGGGTTAGCTTTTGAGAGGCTAACCACTCTCCCATAGTATCTCTGATTTTTCCTTGTCCTTCCCTCTTACCCCCCTTTCTACCACAAATACCTCACTCCTACATAATGGACCCCACTACTGCCAAATTAGTTAGGATTGTCTCCCTGCTCTCCATGCAGCCCACCCTTCTTCCATCTAGCATACACCTTCAACCCTACATGGCCCTTCTTTCTTTTATAAAATTTCTTAATTAAGGGCCTATCAAAGTGCGAGGTCCTCCCAAGTTGCATTTTCCTCCTGAGTGTCCTCCCAACGAACCAACACCTCCCGTTGGCCTTTGTTGAGCCTTGACCATAAAATGGAATGGGGAATCGACACCATACGTCCATCATGAATAGGGGGTAAGGTTGTAATAGAAGTTGGAACCTCCCCTTTCAATTCTTTTAGCAGGGAGACGTGAAAAACATTGTGAATGCGACTCTCCTCAGGTAACTCCAATTTATAGACCACAGCTCCAACATTTTCCAACACTTTGAAGGGTCCGAAATACTTGGGGGAAAGTTTATGCGTACTCCGACGTGCAACGAAAAATTGCTTGAAGGGGTGAAGCTTCAATCAAACCCAATCACCCTCCTTGAAAGAGACCTCCCGACGATTGGCATCATGAGTACGCTCCATGGGCTTCTGTGCTTACAGCAAACATTCGTGAGCTGAGTGCAACACCATATCCCTCTCTTGGAGCGCTTGATCCACCGCTTCCACCCTAGTAGAGCCCTCTAAATAATTGAGCAGATGCGGAGGATCCCGTCCATACACTACTGGAAAGGGCGTCGCGCGCAAGGAAGAGTGGAATGAGGTGTTATAGTAATATTTTGCCCAAGGAATCCACTTGTCCCATTTGCGTGGTCTATCCCCAGTAAAGCAACGAAGAAACATCTTGATGGTTCGATTGTCAACTGCTGCTTGACCATCAAACTGGGGGTGATAGGATGATGAGAAAGCCAATTTTGTTCTCAACAAACAAAACAACTCATTGCAAAAGAGACCAGTAAAGACTTTTATCTCTATTAGAAAAAATTGTCTCAGGCAAACCATGTAAATGAAAGATCCAATTTTGTTCTCAACAAACAAAACAACTCCTTCCAAAAGAGACCAGTAAAGACTTTTATCTCTATTAAAAACAATTGTCTCAGGCAAACCATGTAAATGAAAGATCTCTATAAAGAAAAGTTGATCCACAGATATAATAGTAAAAGGATGAGTGAGTGGAATGATGTGCATACTTGGAAAATCTATCCACCACTACCATCAACACTAATTTCCATTCAATCTTGGGTAACCCTTCAATAAAATCCATAGAGATATCTACCCATACCTGTTGAGGCACCTGACGAGGCTGCAGGAGCTCAACAAGATGCAAATTTTCCCGCTTGTTTCGTTGGCCGACTAAGCAACTCTGCACAAACTCCACCACTATGGCTTTCATCCCCTGCCAAAAGAAATCAGCACGCACTTGTTGCAGTGTCTTTTGAATCCCTTCGTGGGCCATGCATGAATTCTCGAAAGGATGGTTTGCACCAAAGGGAAAGTGGGTAGCAAGAAGATCTTTCCTTGAAAAAATATCAGGCCATCCCGGACTGACCATTCTGAACCTACCGTTCCGTTTTCAATGCTGTCCCGTAGCTGCTTCAAGGTCTTCAAAGTTGCCACCTCTTGTCGAAGGGCATCAAAGATTTTTGCCCGAGATTTGGATTTGGCAAAGAGTTGTCCATCATCCCCATCATGCCGAGAAAGGGCATCTGTAGCCTGATTAAGCCTCCTTGTCTTGTACTCCACTTTGAAATCAAAACCCATTAGTTTACTAATTGAATGCTGCTGCGGAGAAGTAGTTATCCTTTGTTCTAACAAGAACTTGAGGCTGTAGTGATCAGTCCAGATGAGGAAATGTTGTCCCCACAGGTACGGCCTCCAATCAATCCAAATGAGGAAATGTTGCCCCCACAAGTGTGGCCTCCAATGAGCTACGACCTTAACAAAACCAATAAGCTCCTTTTCATAAGCTGCTAGCTTAAAACGACGATCAACCAATTTCCGACAGAAAAATGCAATCGGATGACTTTGTTGTTCTACAACTGCCTCGATGCTGTTTCCTGATGTGTCACACTCAACCACAAACTCTTCCTCAAAATTAGGCAACTGCAGGATTGGAGCTTCGGAAAGAGCTTTCTTCAAGGCATTGAAAACCGAATCTGCCTGTTCGCTCCATTGATACGCATTTTTCTTAAGCAGGCTTGTCAGTGGCGTTGCCACTTGCCCATAGTCTTTGATAAACTTTCTATAATAACCAACTAACCCCAGCAAGCCCCTGAGGGACTTTCGATTGTGGCACAGGCCAGTCTACGATCGCCTTGATCTTGCTCACATTCACCTCCACTCCTGCATCATGAATAACATGACCCAATTACGCCACCTAAGTCTGCCCAAATGGGCACTTGAATTTCTTAACAAAAAGATGGCGAGTTCGAAGCAATTCAAATACCAAACGCACGTGTTGATTGTGCTCAATCCAAGTCTTACTATATATCAGGATATAATCGAAAAACACTAAGACAAACTTATGTAAGTGAGGCTGAAAGACTTCATTCATCAGGCTTTGAATAGTAGAGGGAGCCTTGCTTAATCTAAAAGGCATTACCAAGAATTCAAAGTGTCCATGATGAGTTCTGAAGGCTGTCTTCTCTATGTCTCAGGGATCCATTCGTATTTGATGATATCTTGAATGGAGATCAAGCTTTGTAAAATGCTTCAATCCATGGAGCTCATCCAGGAACTCATCCACAACTGGGATCGGGAGCTTATCTTTAATTGTGCAAGCATTTAGCTCCCGATAGTCAACACAGAACCTCCACGTCCCGTTCCGTTTCTTCACTAACAAGATTGGTGAAGAACAAGGGGATCTACCTAGTCGCATGATTCCCTGTTGCATCATGCCATCACACTGTTTTTCTATTTGATCCTTTTGAAGATGGGGATAACGATATAGTCACACCACCACTAGTCTTGATCCCAGCAACAAAGGAATTCGGTGATCACAACTACGACTAGGAGGCAATCCTGAAGGTTTCTCGAACAAATCGGGAAATTCAACCAACAATTTCTCCAAGGCTATGGAAGCTGATTGTTGTCCTTGCATTAGAGCTACCCTCGGTTCCATACTTGGGAGCTGCCCCTTCCATTGTACCTTCTTTCCCTCTAGTTTGAAACTCATTGTTAAGGTGGCAAAATCCCAAAGGATAGGCCCCAACGTCTGGAGCCATTTAATTCTTAAAACCACATCAAAACCATCCAAGGGAATAGAATAAAAATCAGTAGGAAAAGAATCCTCATCAACTTGTAACGTTACCGCTTTACAGATACCCAAGCTTGGAACTTTCTCCCCATTGACCACTACCACCTATAGTCCTGGTCGTTCCTCCACCTTGATGCCAAGCTTTGGTATGACTCCCTCTCTGATGAAATTTTGTGTACTTTTTGAATCTACTAACAACCACATCGGCCATCCTGCGACTAAGGCTTGTAATTGCATTGTTTGGGAGCTCCTGATTTCACTAATAGCATGTAGAGATATTTCAGGATCCTCTACCACTTCCTCCACTCACTATCATAGTCCGGTACCTCTATCTAGAAAACCGCGTGCACTTATGCCTCATTGATTATGACTCATCGCAATTAAAGCACAACCTCTTGGCCCTTCTTCTGCCATCTCAGCCCTAGAAAGCTGCTTGAAAAATGGGGCTGCATTGCTGCCCAAACTGCTGCCATTAGAAGCCTTCGGTTTCCCTCCCCCACTCACTCCTTTGTTGGTCAGATTTCACTGCTGCCATTAGAAGCCTTCGGTTTCCCTCCCCCACTCACTCCTTTGTTGGTCAGATTTCCAACAGGGGCAGAACCACTTACTGCTGGTTTTGGGGCTGCCCACCCTGTTGAAATTCTGGTACTGATCGGTTGCAGGCATTGCTGTTTCCCCTCTAAAGCCCTTGCCATATTCATGGCAAATCCTAAATTTCTCAGCTATTGCATCTCCACTTTAATCCGGAGGCTTTCTACTAGCGCTGTATGAGTAAATTCACTTGTCAACGAGGTCTCAAATCGGTGGTCCTAGCTAATAAGGACTGAAATTGGTGCTGATACTTCCCCACCATTCGTGTTTGCTTTAAATAAGCCAGTTCTTTTTGAGGGTTGTTACCCAAGGGAGGGCCAAACCTCACATTGCATTGCTTTTTAAATCCTTCCCAATGCAACTCCTGTTCTTCTTGTTCCACCCGACAAAACCATAATTGAGCTTCTCCCATCAGGTGGAAAGCTGCCAGCCCCGCTTTATCTCCTTCAGGTGTTTTCTGATTTGTGAAGAACTGTTCATACCTTTTCAACCATGCCAACAGGTTTTCTGACCCATTAAAGCATGGAAATTCGAGTTTGGAGTACCTAGGTACCAGTTGCCCTCCGGTTTGCCCATCTGCTTGCTCTGCTAAACCATGGTGAATTCCTTGGTTGCCGTTGTTCGACCCATCACCCTCTGGTCCTGCCTCTTTTCCTGATTCTTGAACATGGCATGCGAGCTACATCTGCTTCTCCAATGCGTACTGCCACATGATCATATGTTGCATGAAAGTATCAAGCTTGCTCGCTACGCTCTCCACCTCACCCACGACAAGTGGCTCTGATGCCACGTTGGTAAGGGCCCTAGCAAAGGATCTAGTCATGGGTCGAGACATGGGGAAGCTTACTTCCTTTCCGTTAGCCATGTTGTCCATTCCACTGGCGAACCTATGCTGAGAGCCGAGGGAGAGGATTGTGCTTGATAGAGCCTTAGCTATTTTTTTGGTAAATTCTGCTTATTCCTCTTATTCTCAGCAGTCCCTTCAAATAGGGTTCAAAATAACAAACGTTAACCCTAATTAGGTATAAAGTATAAAATAGAATCACAACTAAACTAGGAAACATAATAACTAGGATTCCTAATTAGGTATAAAGTCTAAAATAGAATCACAACTAAAATAGAAAACATAATAACTAAAAATTTGAAAAAACTGAATAATTATAATGGTTTTGGGCTGCCTTATCCTCAAACCTTTTCACTGCCTCCACTAAATCAGCTGCCACCTTTCTTGAGCCTTGCGTAGGTCTTACCCACGAATGCGTCATGAATTTATGTTTATTCTACCATTAGAAGTGAAGATATTTGATTTATTATTATGTTGGTAACCTTTTGATCATTGATTCAGGTGCAGCGCAGTTGTTCAAAAAATTTGATATTGGTGTTCTAGAGACAGTGGATTATCTTGGTATATGTCTCTTCTCAAAATTTATCTTTCATCTCATTTCCAGAGTTGGTGATTTTCTGTCGATATGCCCTTTTAAATTGGATCTAGTCCTTTCCTATAGAGCCTTATGCTAATTTATTCTTTGGATTTGACACTTACCATTGTCAGTGAACTATCTTAAAGAAGAAAAATAGTTAATGGAATAATCCATGAATTGAATTGCACTTCTACTGGTCTGTTCTTAATATTGTTGCTTTGCCTTTCCTTGTTTTAGCACTTGGAGCAATCTTTTCAGCCACAGATTCTGTTTGTGCCTTGCAGGTATGCATTTGTTCGAGGCTTTATTTGTTAGGCTGAGAAGAAAATGAACTTAAATTTATTTTGTTGCTGAGTTTTATACTTGATATGCCAGATCCTTAACCAGGAAGAAACACCTTTACTATACAGTATAGTCTTTGGAGAAGGTGTGGTAAATGATGCTACAGCTGTTGTCCTGTTCAATGCCATCCAACGGTTTGACCTCTCTCATATCACCTCAAGCATAGCAATTCAGTTGTTGGGGAACTTCTTGTACCTGTTCACGACAAGCACATTACTGGGAGTGGTGGTGAGTTTCATTCCCTTCGTCTCCAAAACTCCAATCAGCAGTGGCTTCTTAGTGTTTGTTCACAGTTCTTTCTTACTCTACACGTATCCCTAGGGAGAGTTCTACTATTGTTTCTTGTTGAGTATGCAATTTCAGGTTTTATATTTACTTGGAAAGTCCATATTTCACCATAAAATGGCTATGTAAGAGTGGTGAAACTAGACATTCAAAGCCAACAATTCCAACTTCCGACATTGATATTTAGCTGTTAGCATCTTTTAAGAAATTTAGATTCACTTGCAACCTAAAATTCAAGGTGGTGGTTGATGGTCTTGGAGCTTTAGAGATGAATTGCTTTAACTGTCATGTTTGTCTTTCTTCATCAAGCTTTATTCTTGTTATTTAAAGTATTCCTAGCCTTCCTGAAGCCATGGATTCACCCAATGCATATATGTTACAATGCTTGCTTTTTGTTTTACTCTCAGGTTGGATTGTTGAGTGCTTACATGATTAAGAAGTTGTACTTTGGCAGGTACTAATGGTTTTCAATGAATATTTTGCTGGATTACTTTCCCATTCCATCAATCTCCTTTTTCCTTTCCTAATTGAAAACAAACTAGCTTAATTATACATAATTTCAGGCACTCTACAGATCGTGAAGTTGCTCTCATGATTCTCATGGCTTATCTTTCGTATATGGTGGCTGAGGTATGAATTTTTTTTGAGCCATCAAGCAATCTACGATTTTGAATTTGGTGGATCCATTGCTAATAATGTTCTTGGACAACTTGCAATTCAGATACTCAATCTAAGTGGAATTCTCACAGTTTTCTTCTGTGGTATAGTAATGTCACACTATACCTGGCACAATATAACTGAGAGTTCAAGAGTCACTACCAAGTATGTTTTACCTATATATAAACTGTTTTGGAAGATCAAAATACATTATGCTTCACATACTTATCTTCCTCCAATTTGTGGAATTTAGATGTAATTTTAATAAATCTCCTCTGCTTTTCTTATTTTTATGCAGACATGCATTTGCAACACTGTCATTTATCTCAGAACTTTTCATATTCCTCTATGTTGGTATGGATGCTTTAGACATTGAGAAGTGGAGAGTCGTCAAGAAAAGGTAATACTACAGGTCTATATCATCATTGTTAGAAGTCTTTTTCTACGCATAATGAATTTGCATCTTCCCGTCTTCAAAAGCTTAGAAACGCACTGTCTAATTTTTGTGATCCTTTTGAGATTATAATTGGACATGGTAATAGCCTTTAGTTACCGTGACCGTTTGTTCATGTATCAAATTCCAACAGTCCTGGGACATCAATTGGTGTGAGTTCCATACTGTTTGGACTAGTTCTGGTTGGCAGAGCAACTTTCGTGTTTCCCTTGTCTTTATTATCCAACCTAACAAGGAAATCTGGGGATGAAAAGATTGGATTCAAACAGCAGGTATGGATATTATTCATCTTATTGCTAATGTTTCTCATGACCATAAAGAGGAAGAATGGGTTGTTAATTTTCTCCCTCAACAGGTCATTATATGGTGGGCTGGACTCATGAGAGGAGCCGTATCTATTGCACTAGCGTATAACAAGGTAAACAATGGAGCAAAGGATTAGTCTGTGTTTGCTTTAATTTAATTTACTTTGTTAACATTAATGGAACTGATGGTCAGGAGACTGCAAAAATTATTAAGTTTGTCCTGTATACTCATGCAGTTTACAATGTCGGGACATACCGAACTTAAAGGAAATGCTATCTTGATCACCAGCACCATATCAATCGTTCTCTTTAGCACGGTGGTAAGGAAGCATTTGTATCTAATGCGCAAAAGTTTGTTTGTACCGTTCTGATAACTTGATGCTGAATATTCATTCATGCTTTATCAGGTTATTGGTGTAGTGACGAAGCCACTTATAAGGTGGCTACTCTCTCAGAAGCACACGGACAGCACAGCACCTTCTGACTCTGCAGCTCCGAAGACTCTTACAATACCACTTCTAGTAAATGGCCATGGTGCAGAATCTGACTCCGGTGGCGACCACAATGTTCCACGGCCGATGAGTCTACGCATGCTCCTCACCACCCCGACTAACACTGTGCATTACTACTGGCGGAAGTTTGACAATGCATTCATGCGTCCTATATTTGGTGGAAGAGGATTCACACCATTCGTTCCTGGTTCCCCGAGTAAGAACCTTCTCCATTGATAGTCAACTGACAAGATTCGATAACCTGTGTAAACAAAAGAGTATGCATATAAAGATGCTAAAGAGAGTAGTTCACTTCCAGTCAATGCAGTTGATGAATAGGATGTCGTGTTTGTTTTTGTCATTATAATATATAACATATAAAACGATCGAGGAAAGGTGGGACGTAAAAGCGGGTGGTCTTCTGTACAGAATTACTCTCAAATAAGACATAGAGAGAGAGAGAACTCAGGTTCTAGCCGTACAAGGGGCGGTTTGTCAAGCGTATTTTGATTTATTTTGGTGATTGGTTTTATATATTCTCTATAGTTTGTCCATTACCATGAGACTATCTGGTAAGCTAAGAAAGAAAGAAGGGTTTTAGTACTGAATAATTTTTTTTTAATGGAAGAATTATAGTCATTATCATTTTAGATGTGCACCGGGTAAATTTTTGGATTGATGTAATAGTTTGTAAATAATGCCAATCAGATATTTTGAATTAGGCAAGTCTTGTATGATATGTTGGATCGAGAGATTGTAAGTAGGAAGATTCGAATATAGGATTTTTTTGGTCCCATGTGCTCTTACTTTGTCAACTCAACTACTCCTAGGGGGCAAATAAGTTCTATATATACAGTTTGAAACTGGTTATCATCATTTAAGAAAAATGGAAAGCTTAATCAAACGATGTAATCAATTTGGAATTATTAAGAAAAAGCATGTCACTGCAATCTAAATAACAATGTTAATTAATATATCAGTATGAATAACAATCTAAGCAATATATATATTTACACACTGAAATTAACTCTATTGTTAAGGAATTTATATAAATTAAATATTTATTGATAAAATATATACACATTATCTACAGTGTTAAGTTATACATTTAATTCACATACTAAGATATTCTGAATTTTAATGTATTTTAACCATTTTAAAATTTTGAGTGTATTAAATACCACTGAATATATTTATATTTACAAAATAAAAAATCAATTCATAAATATTAATAATTAATTTTTAATAATTCTAAAATATGTGCACATTAAGTATTTACAACACTTAATTATTCATTTAATAAGTCAAAACATTTAAATGAAGTATTATAATATGCATGTGTATTAGTGAAAGTAATTATTATTTATCAAAAATTAACTTATGTCAAAAAAGTTAAGTATGATATAAAAATAATTTAATGAAATTTATAAAAATTTATTGTATTTATTAAAAGTATAAATTTAGGATAAAGTTATTATCTTTCTTGTTTTTTTACATATGTCTAACATGAAAAGCGAATTTAATTTTAAATTTAGAAAATAACATCATTTTGTAAAAATTTAAATATAATATGAAAGTTTAAAAAGTAACATTCATTTATAAAATTAGGTATTTTAGGTTTATAATATAAGACTTCCGTTAAATTTTCATTTGTTTATTAAAATTATAGATGTAACTTTTTATAGCCCTTTAGCGAGTGGTTGAGTTGATAGAGTGGGGGTTGTGAGCTAAAAAAGGTCTTGTATTTAAATCTCTTTACCTACATTCTCTCGATTGAGCCTGTTGTACAGGATTTACCTGGTATAGAGTACTCGGTTGGCGTAATTTGCAAGCTATCGTATCAATCGGGAGGTTTACTTTGTGCACATTCAAAGGATAGCGACTGCGAGTTTCTCCTTTTCCAAAAAAAAAAGTTTGTTTATAGTGATTTTTATATTCATATTGTTATACTTTTCTTCGTCTCGTATTTATATTATAAGATTACTGGCAGTTTTATAATTTTAACAGAATATTGTAAAAAATATACTAAACACGTTTTTTCTATTGCACCCTTCCTAAAACATCATATTAAGTAAAGAAAAGGAATTTTAATTTGAAATTTATTTATTTTTGAACTTAAAATTTAAATTTCAATATGAATATATGAATACTAATTTGTTTATCAGTTAATTTTACAATAAATTAAGATTTATTATAAAAATTTATATCCATAACAAAATAAAATTGTTTTAAAATTAACTAACAACTTTTTCTACAAAATGTAATTATTTAACATAGACTTAATTTATATTTAATTCACTATAAAATCGTAAAATTATAACAGTCTTATAAAAAATAATTTATTTGTACAAAATATTATTCTTATTAATTTGATCTACAATCTTAAAGAGCCATATCCTGTGGAGCATAGAACATTACATATCACGTTGCGTGTTCTTCTATCGGTGGAGAACGATAATCCCAGATTCTACATATGGGAACTCCAAGTCTGGAACGGTGGAACCAAGTGTTATTAAGCAACTAAAGTGGAAATTCGGTAACAGGTGTCTCTACCTCTGGTTGTGCTCTTTTTGCCAATTTGCAGAGTCGTTTTGGAGCAGAAACAGAGGAGCCAAAGGTGCACGACGAATCTACACCTTTCCCCAACTCCATATATGCAGACACACACCCTCTGTTTGCTCTCTCTATTTTAGTATATTTATGGGTAGTCTGTCTATACAGAGATGTCGATATCAGGTATGTAATTGTTAAATTTTAGTAATGTTGTCGGAATTCTAAAGTTGTCTGATTAACTTGGGATCGTGCCAAAGACGTCTCTTCTTGAGATTTCTGGATTAGACCATAAATTCTGTTTGAGGCCTTTGTTAAATAGGGAAATCTTAGGAGTGTAAGATTCCAAAAAGGTAAGCGTTGAGAATTGATTCCTGTTGAGAAAAAGGGCTTATGTCTCGACCAACATATATGTAATTTACACTACAATCTTGCTTTGTTTATCCTTGATCTCTAATGGTATTTGTTCATAAGCATGAAATCTTGTGTTCCTCTGGTGTTTTCTGTGACCCTTTGATTAAGTGTAGTCCAAGTAGAATCAGAGTCGTAAGTGTTATTATCTGTGACAACAATATTCTTGATGAGACTGAGCAAGGAGTCTTTTATAGCCATGAGTGAAAAATCTCTACCCAGTAATCATATTCATCTTTTTTCTACCATTTCTTTTGCCAATCTCCCTTTTAGTGTGAAACGTTATAGAACACCTTGTAGAAATAACCCATTTTCCTGAAGAAAGTTGTATTTCAGATACTTTTTTACCTTTACTTAGTCCTTATAGTATTTATTCTTGTGACCGTTCTAGGACAAGAAGCATAAGAACTATCTTTTCCACACACCGTTCAAAGGTTAGAGAAATCATCCAAAGTTTATGTCTGGAACAATGTGGTCTAAAAGCTACTACCATAGAGCAGTATGTGAAGCTCGAGATTCCCAAGGAGCTCATCTCTTTGGAGAAAGCAGAATCATACACACCTTCATGTTGAGACTATTCGTCTTGTTCTCACCCTCCATGGAAGAAAGGGAATACCTACTGCAACAATATCTCATCTAGACATTGCCTATATGACGTACCAAAATGCCTTAATTGATACTTTGTTGACTACCCTCGACAATGGAAGTGTCATCCTCACCATTGCTCTTGATTTCAATATCAGGTTAGATGATCCCACTTTCCCTAAACGACTCCAAGTTTAGATCCAAATCACTAGAGCATAACAAGATCCTATAGTCATTATAATCACTCTATACCATCAGATAATCTACCATTCCAGAATCATGCCATGGATCTGAATTTTCCCAATTCCACTTTAAATGCCTTTTATATGGTAGCAGACAGAGCTCATGACCAAACTACCATCATTCAAATTTCGAAGCAACTACCACCGATGGAGCTTGAAGAGCTAATGCCGATTGAATAGATCACTACCTACCAGAAAGTGTTCTGTACTCACCATAGGCATTCCTTCCACACCACAACTCCTCCAATTCTTCAAACCCTTCGAGGTGACTTAATCAGGTCCATTTACACCAGGCCTACAGAATATGAACCTAGACTCTTAACTACATCTGGTCCTATATTGATGCTTTAACCAATGTTCTCATATAAAAAAGGGAAAGATGGATCTGCGACCCGTTATTTCAAATAAGATGGAGAACCTGTATAAGTTAGCCATCATTATGGACAATTTTGTAGATCCCTTTATGTATGAACCAGATTGTGAAGTATGTTTGAACTATGAATCAGACAGTGATGATGATGAGCTTTATAATCAGCATTGAAAGAAGAAGAAGAACAAAAGAAAGGAGATCTATAATTGTCAACCTATTCAATAATTCCACCATCAACATGAGGATCATGATGATGATTCTGAACCTTAGATTGAGAATTGAAGACCATGAACCAAAAGTATTCGAGCATTGCACAAGGTTGTTGACAAGGAACCTTTGTTTTGTTCAGAGTCAATCTCCAACAGACCTTAGCCAATTATTCCATCTCTTGTTCCTTCACCCTCTCCAATTCTGTGCATGATGGTTAATCCCTATGAGGAAGATCTTCCTCCTATGAAGAGACATATAAATAATCAACAAAGGGTTATCTCTAACCCATATATTCATGCCACTGGCATGATTGCTCATGAAGCAATGCTTTCAAATCTTGTTGATGAAACTCTCAACTGGCAGACTGATAATGCTTTTGCTCAAAACAAAGTCCTTCGACAGTTTGATTCTAAACTTAATGGTTTAACTCAACACACCCAGGCTACTCACCGGTGACTAGATGGCATCTCTACTGAAGTTTGAAGCTTATATAAATCCTATAAAGCTATGCCAACCTAACTAAATGTAGATCTTCACCGATACATTGCTACTCAATATTTTAGCCTTGACTTCACTACTAAGGAGTAAAGAATGAGAAAGGCGAAAGAAATCCTTCAAAAAATGGAAGCTGATATATAAAAGGAACAGTCCAAGACTGTTTATAGATCCTATCCCACATCTTTTCTGGTTGTCCATCCTATTTATCCTACTCCAACATATCCTATCCAACCCATCTGTTCTTCACCAACACACCCTGAAGCTGTTGACTATGAAAAGGTATTCAAAATGAACTATCCTTTAATCAGACAACATATCTATCCTCAAGCACATAAACCCAAATATGACAAATCCAAACCTTCAAAATCTGAACCTGATCAGTCTTTTAAACTTTCACCTTCATATACGAAACTAGTTAATATATGGAATAAACCTTTACAAATCAAAACTCCATTTTTTTTCACCATTAAAGCCTCAACCTTCCCCATCTACTAGCAAAGACGAAGCTCCTCAAATAGTGGTAATAACAACTCTTGCACTAACATTTATTTATTCCTGCTTTATCTGAAGAAGAATGTCTCTCTGAGCATTTTGATATTTTTGAACACACCACTGATGAACAATCTTTCGAACTATCTGAACCATCTTCTGATGAGTCTGAGCAATTAGATGATCTATCTGACTTAGCTTAGATCATGATGACCATGCCTCAGCCTACTGATGTTGAGCCAGAAATCAATGAAGTTGAGTCCATAGGAACTGAACCCTTCAAAACTTCACCACTACCAATATCGACTCCATCAACCAAACCTACTTCAGGTTTTTGGTTTACCTTCAATGATTTTCCTCCTAAAAAATGGAGAGAGCGCCTTATGAATTCGGTATATGGATTGACTTACAAATGACTCGACCAAATAATCCTTTGAGGGATATTTTGTCTAAGTTTACTTCTCATTTTACTGGTACATTACGAGAATGGTGGCAAATTCTTGATGATTATCGCATACTTCAATATATAAAAGTCACATTTGTTGGCTTACTTCTTGGTGTAATTCACAAAGAATTCATTAGTGACTTTCAGCTCATTGCCAAACAAGTCAGACAAGAGTATTTTGAGATGAAGTGTTGTTCCTTGGATAGAAGAGACTTATAAAAACATTTTCAGCGTATGGCGGAACATTATTATCTTCTCAATGGATTCAATGATGATATTCTTTATTATACTTTTATTTCCTCTCTTCCAGAAGAATTACAACCCGAGTTATAATGGACCATTGTTCACTTCGAAGAGACATGAAAGACATTTCTCTTGGAGAAATCTATTAGCTCACCTTAGCTTCTTTTGACAAGCTATGTGATCAATAGATGTTTTTCAAAGATATGATTAAAGGATGACCTCTATTAAAGAAGGCGTGCAAAAAAGCCTTATTTGATGATCAAATGTATGGAGAAAAAAAACTGTAAATGTCATAAAAAAAGAAACATCATCTCCACAAGTTCTCTTACAAGAACTTCCACAGATCCTATGTGTCTTCTAAGGAAGGCTACAAGCCCTTCAAGAAAAAGAAATGATGACGATTTGTCAGATTCTTCAAATGAAGACATCCTTAAGCCAAAAATGCAGATTGCTGTTTTCTCTATAAAAAGTCAGGACATTTTTCTTGTCAATTTCCTAATAAGACGTAAAGGGATATCAAACTGCAAGATTCCATTGAAGCTATTATGCCCATTCATGATAATGGGAATACTGAAGTTCTTATTGAAGAATAATTCAGTGAAGATGAAGAAACAAAGTTCACTTTTCCACTTAATTCCTCTGATGAGGATGATAACTCACCTGCTATCTCTAGTTTTGATGATGACATGCTCTATATGTTACAACAACAACTATGTTTTAAGCTTGATGCCAAAACTATTCCTCGTCCCTATGTTCAAATGCAGTTACCATTCAAAGACAAATACGATAAACCTATTAAAGCTATTGGGTAGATGGATACTGGATTTTACAGAAGCATTATGAAGCTCAACATAATACCTTCTAATGCATGGAGTCCCCATCATGAATATTTTAATGTTGTTGACGACAATTCCTTCAATATTAGGCTTATTATTAAAAGGAAAATAGGGATTTGTTTCTTCTCTAACTGGTAGTATGGACCAAGGTTCTTGACAGTAATCTACCTGGCCCAGATATTTGTTGTGCCCAAAATAAGTTCTAAAAATACCTAGTCTATCATACTCGCAAGTATACGAGATAATTGTAGTTGATTACCCAGGGTTCTCTCCCACACTGATGAAATTGGTTCATTTAAATTAACCTTGAACAAAAATAAAAACAGATGTAATCCCAAGCACTCTATTCCAATTGGTTGAGTAAAGGCTTTAAAGGAAATCACAAAATTAAATTAAAAAGTAAATGCAATAATTTAATCTCCTATGCATGACTAAAGGGAAATGATTGGGTAGTCATCTTACTAAAATTAACAATTGGATTTTAAGATCAATTTGAATAATAAACTAAGTCTAACTTTCGTATTTGACAAGTTATTATCGGAATTAATTAAGAAAACCCAACTACTAATTACCACTTAGGTTAATATATTTCTAGTTCTTAACCTAAACGTCTATAATTTCTCGTTTCATATTAAACTTTTTCTCTCAATCCTTTGTTTGATACCAAAATGATGCAAAATGTGATCATGATATTACATCCATTCAGTTCAGAAACCATAACAACACATAAGACAACATGATCCCTTAATCATGCATATTTGACTAAAATAACTACGTTAATCCTTAAGAAAAAGAGATCATCCCATCATGGAAATAACAAGATTCATCATGTTCAAATACTTCAATCCTATATTATTCAGTATAAGAGAAGTATTAAAGCAATAAACCAAGTCAATAATCAAAATGAACTATAAAAAACTAACAGAGTATGAGTCTATCAATTAATAGAGTTCAGTAAAACAACAAAGAAATAATAAATTGAATCAGTAAATAAGTGTTAAGATGAAGGAGTCATGGTGATGTACTGCTACTTTCAAGCTTCTTGCATTGACTTTTGCCTTCTACTTCTACTTGGTTATCACCCAGCCAAATGGTTTCTCAAGTTCACTACTAGGATTCAACTTCAACTCTCGCTTTTTTCCTTTGTTCCAAGCTTACATCTCTCTGCTATGTTCCTCTGTTCTCCATCTTCTTTCTTTCTTTCTATTTTTTCACCAATCAGTCTATGTTGTGTGAAAGATGTGTATGATAAAATGTCAAATGTGTTGCCACCTCCAGATAAGTTATTATTTTTGGGCTAACTTTGGATATAATTCTCTTTAATATGTTGAAATTTCTATTTACAATTAATGGACTTGTTTCTTAATTGTTAAAGGTGATTTTGAACACATGGGAGTTGAATTTGAATAAAAAAGTTGCCAGAAAAGCAAAGGCAATTCAAATTTTCAGCTGATAAAAAGTTTTTGATTAAGCGTGGACACATGCAAGGGAAAAGTTTATCACCAGATTCTGATTTGAAAGGAGATTCAATAGACTTAGGATTCTAATTATTTTTGAGAATTAAGTTGTTTTCTTTATGTGAGGATCTGCTACCCGATTTCTTGGGGGAGTGTATTTAATCAAATAACTTTAAAAATGGAGGACAACCCCCCTTCTGACAACCCATTGTTCACGTTCTTGTTTTCTTTTAGAGAGTTTTTTTTTCATGTTTCTAAAGAAAGATAGATATGGAGACCAGACGTTCTATTATTCTTCTGTCAAATTTCATCACTATTATGAGTAGCTAGATCCTTCTTCTTGGTTGAAGGAAACCAATGTTATCATCTAGTATATGTGAGATTTTTTGAATAAAGTTTATTTCATTGACTATTAAGTGTCTTTCACATTACTTTTCTCGATTGAATTGATTGATTCCTAGGGTGAGCAACTAGGAATTGATTGATTTAATTTATAGCCAGATTAGTAAGATTTGATGTTCAATTTTGCTAACCAAAAGTGGCAAATAGGATTACCATCTTTTACGTTAAGGATTGGAAATTCTAAGAAAGTTATTTATCTATAGATTAAATAGATATCGTATGTATATTGTCTTGCTCATTGATCCTCTTAGTTCTTAAAGCTATTAATTAATTAAACTTAAGGTCATATCTAAGTTGTGGTTGATAAGAGTGATTAGAATACATGAATTTATTCATTTAATTGTAAGAGAGAATATCATTCAATGAGTATTTGTTAATGAATTTAATCTAAATTTGTATCAATGATCCATACTAGTTTGATAATGTAGTTGACTTGAAACCAAGGTTTGTTCATTAATTACCAGATTTGACTATTTCTGTTTATTTCTAATTTTTGTCAATTTTAATTCCTTAGAATCACGTTATTTAAACCCCTCTCTGTAATTTTTTTTAGTTTTAACTCATGAAACACTTACCAATAGATTCCTTATGGGAACTATCTCAACTCTTCATTAACTACATATATTATTATTATAGTTAGTATTAATTTGCTTACAGGCGACAACATTACCAAATTTTGGTGTCGTTTTCAGGAAACTCTTGACGGTATGTGTATGTTACACGAGTAATTGCTTTTCAATTCAGATATGGGAAAGATGACTAAGAAGTTATGAAAGCAGACAAAACAGAGATAACAAGTGTAGAAGAAAGAAAAGATAGCTACAAATTGTACCCTTTGTGAATTAGCTGCCCCACATATGCTTACACTCATTACATCAAATTTTCAAATTTAGGCAACAATAATACCTTTGAATTGAAGTCAGGGCTGATTCACTTACTGCCAAATTTTCAAGGGCTACCAGGAGAGGATCCTTATAAGTATTTGAAGGAATTTGATGTAATTTGTATGTGTATGAAGCCTATGAATGTAATTAAAGAGTAAATCAAATTAAGAGTCTTCCCGTTTTCTCTCAAAGATGATGCTCAAGATTGGTTGTATTACTTTGCTAGTGAAAATGTGCAGACATGGGCTAAAATGAAGAGACTATTCTTTGAAAAATATTTGCCAGTGTTAAGAGATGTCAATATTAGATTAGAAATTTATGGCATCTGACAACACATGGGTGAGACACTATATGAATATTGGGAAAGATTCAAGAAGTTGTATGTGAGCTGCCACCATCATTAAATTAAAGATCAACTGTTGATTCAATACTTCTATGAAGGTCTTTCGTTGTTAGATAGGAGTATGATCGATGTTGCAATTGGTGAATATTTGGTTGACAAAACACTGGCAGCTCCAAGAGATTTGATAGCGAACATGACTTCTAATACACAATAATTTTGGGATATGTTCTGGCCACAGTTCAAAACAAGTGAATGAGGAGAATGTTTTAGCATTAGAGAAGAGATTAGATGATCTTACATCTTTAGTGTGGTAACTTGCAGTCCCAAAGAAAGAAGAAGCAAAGGCGTGTGGAAAATGTTTAATGTTGGGACACTCTACTGATGCTTACCCAATTTTGCAAGAGGAAAGTGCAGAACAAGTCAATGTCATGGGAGGATTTGTTGGGCAAACTCAAAGGAAATATGATCCATTCTTGAACATCTATAATTTGAGTTGGTGTCACCATCTAAATCTGCGTTTTGGGAACTCTAGAGGACAACAACTTATTACTAATTTCCAGCAATATAGGCAACCCTATGTTCCCCGACAATATCGATAAATGGTGCCCAATTTAGAAGGCAACTCCTCTTTAAAAGATATAATTAAATCTTTGGCCACTAACATCATGACATTTCAGTAAGATACTCAAATTAGTATTCAAAATCTTGAAAATCAATTGAGCCAAATGGCAACAACCATTAATCAATCAGAGGCACAAAATTTTGGAAAATTTCTTGCTGAAAAAGATATCGATCCTAAGCAAAGTGCCAAAGTTATCATGTTGTGATATGGTAATGTTGAAGGAACCTTCTCCAAAAATCTCCAAGAGAGAAATCGAAGAAGAAGCAGGAAAAGAAGTACCCAACCAACAGAAAAGGAGAAAAGAGCAAAAACAAATTCAAATCTCCATAAATTTGTTGTGCCGCCCCCTTTTTCTAGTCAATTCGTCAAAGTAAAGAGAGAAGAGCAAGAGAGAGATATCGGAGATTTTCAGAAAAGTCCAGGTAAATATTCCTTCTCTTGATGTCATTAAGCAAATTCCTTGTTATGTTAAATTTCTAAAGGAGCTCTGCACTTTGAAATGAAAATTGAAAAAGATGAGAAATTACAATTGGGAGAGAACGTATCTACAATACTTCAGAAGCAAAAGCTACCACCTAAATGTCAAGACCTAGATACATTCACTATCCCCTGTAAAATTGGTGATTTAAGAATTGAAAAAGCTATGTTAGATTTGGGTGCATCAATAAATGTCATGCCTTATGATGTTTACAAGTCCTTAAATGTGGGACCCTCAAAGAGACTTATGTAGTGATTCAATTAGCAGATCGTTCAAATGCATATCCAGAGGGCATGTTAGAGAATATTTTGGCTCAAGTAGGCAAATTTATTTTTCTAGTTAATTTTTACATTTTGTAGATGGGACAGTGAGGATGTATCTTCTTTAACCCCAATTTTATTTGGAAGACCATTCTTAAAAACCACTAAAACAAAAATTAATGTTCATAATGGATCACTAACTATGGAATTTGATGATGAATTAATTAAATTCAATATATACAATGTCATGAAATTTCCAAATGATGAACAATCCACTATTTCTATGGATTTTATTGACAATTGGGTGCAAAAAAATTCTTCCTTAAATGGAAGAGATGAACTTAAGACAATTCTTGAAATTGGAAATGTGTTGCAGTGGTAGTTTCTTATAGAGATATTGTTGCCCAATAACGAACTTGAAGCCATGCTTTGCAAATTGGAGAAAACCAAGAAAATGGTGAAGTATTTACCTTAAGTGGAGTTGTCCCAAAACATTTTAAAATTATTGCCTTCGTTGATTCAACTGCCCATATTGGAGCTGAAAAATTTGCCTAACCATCTAAAATACATATTTTTGGGTGAGCAAAGTACTTTACATGTTATTATCTCAAATAAACTCACTCTGAATTGAAGAACACCTGATTTAGAAAGGCATTAGTCTTACCATTTGTATGCACCAAATTTTGATTGAAGATGAAGCCAAGGAGGTAAGATAACCCAAACATCGTTTAAATCCACCCATAATGGAAGTGGTGAAAAAGGAAGATTTTGAAGCTTCTTAATGCTAGGATTATTTATCACATTTCAGATAGCAATTAGGTAAGTCCACTCCAGGTAGTTCCAAAGAAAATTGGGGTAACTGTAATAGAAATAGTGATGGTGAGTTGATGCCCACTCATGTTCAAAATGAGTGGAGAGTTTGCATAGATTATAGGAAGCTAAATTCAGTTACTAGAAGATCATTTTCTGCTTCCATTTATTAATCAAATGCTTGAGAGACTTGCATGTAAATCTTACTATTGTTGTTTAAATGGTTATTCAGGTTATTATCAAATTTTGGTTGCATCAAAGTAGTAGGAGAAAATAACTTTCACATGTCCATTAAACGCTTTTGCCTATCGAAGAAAACATTTGGGTTATATAACGCACCAGCGACATTTCAAAGGTGTATGGTAAGTATTTTCTTTAAATTTGTGGAAGATTATATGCAAGTTTTCATGGATGACTTGACAATTTATGGAGAATCTTTTGAAAAATGCATTATCAACTTGAGAAAGTGTTTAAACATCGTTTTGAGACTAATTTGGTTTTAAATTATAAAAATGTCATTTTATAGTTGATCAAGGCATAATTTTGAGCCATACAGTCTCTTATAAGGAAATTGAGGTTGATAGGGCTAAGATAGATGTTATAAAATCTTTACCTCACCCTGCGACTGTGTGAGAAGTTCACTATTTTCTTGGTCATACAGGATTTTTTATTAAAGATTTTTTGAAGATTGCTCAACCTATGTGTAGACTACTCCAAAAAGATGTGAAATTTGATTTTAATGAGCTATGCTAAGTTACATTTGATGAACTAAAGGAATGACTCACTACAACTACGTAATTCAACCACTGAAGTGGGGCAATCCCTTCGAATTCATGTGTGATGCATCGGATTATGTAGTTGGAGTAGTTTTAGGTCAAAAGTGGACAAAGTACCTCATGTCATTTACTATGCATCCATGACACTTAATAATGCTCAAAATAATTATTCCACGACGGAGAAAGAATTCTTGGCTGTAGTTTTTGGGTTGAAAAAGTTTGGTCTTACTTATAGGGTACAAGAGCGATCATTTATTTAGACCACGCAGCTCTAAAATATTTGGTGAAGAAAAAAGCAAAACCAAGGTTGATTATGTGGATCTTACTCCTATAAGAATTTGAGTTGGAAATACGCAATAGAAGGGAGCTAAAAATTTGGTGGCTGATCATCTCAGCCAGATCACTCCAACCAATACATCTGATGTTTTCCAAGATGAATTTCTCCTTGCAATCCAACAGGTAATTCCATGGTATGCCAACATAGTAAATTTCTTAGTGACTAAGTCCTTACCTGGTGATTTATCTAGAGCTGAAAAGGATAAAATTAAACAAGAGGCCAAATGTTATATATGGGATGAACCTTATCTTTGGAAATTTTGTACTGATCAAATTATTAGAAGGTGTGTTGTAGACGATGAAATTCCTTCCATATTAAATTATTACCATTCATCTTTTTGTGGGGGGACACTTTGGCCCTAAAAGAACAGCTCGTAAAATTCTCAAATGTGATTTATTTTAGCCTAAATTATTTTATGATACTTACATGTTTTGTAAGTCTTATGATCGTTGCCAAATAATAGGTAGTCTAGGATGAAGAGATCAAATGCCACTTACAAATATCCTGGTATGTGAATTTTTTAATATATGGGGAATTGTCTTTATGGTTCCTTTTCCTTCATCTTTTGGTAAGATATATATCATTTCAGTTGTGGATTATGTGTCAAAATGGATAGAAGAGAAAGCTACTTGTAGTCGATTTTGTCAAATCTAACATTTTTGTCAGGTATGAAATACCTCGAGCTATGATTAGCGACAGGGGAACTCATTTTTGCAATAAAATTGTTAGAAACATTACTGAAAAAACATGTTTTTTCACATCGTATTTCAACTATATATCATCCATAAACGAGTGGACAAGCTAAAGTCTTCAACTGGGAAATTAAATTAATTTTGAAAAAAGTGGTGAATTCGAACAGAAAAATTGGAGCTTACATTTGGATGATGCCTTGTGAGCATATCGAATTACTTATAAAACTCCAATAGGCTATCACCGTACATGATAGTTTTCAGTAAACCTTATCATTTGCCTGTGGAAATAGAACATAGAGCCTACTAGGTTGTAAAGCAGTTAAACATGGATTTGGTAGAGGCTGGTAATAATAGGAAGTTGTAATTGTAAGAGTTAGAAGAGATCCGTGATGAGGCTTATGAAAATGCAAAAATTTAGAAGGATAAAACTAAAACTTTTCATAATAAAATGATTTTAAGGAAGCAATTTTTAGTAGGAGAAAAAGTTTTTCTTTATCATTCAAAGCTTAAGTTATTTCTAGGAAAATTACGATCTCACCGGCTCAGACTGTTTATTGTTACTACTGTATTTTCTTATGGTGTGGTAGAAATTCAAAGTTTAGACACTTCCAATGTATTTAAGGTTAATGGACACCGCATGAAACCATATTATGAGAATTCTCCAGTCAAGAATGTGAAAGAGATAGAGCTGGCAGCCCTAATTAATCTTTGATCAGGTAAGTCAATGAACAAGTCCAACTAACGCCTTAAAAGAAGTACATTTGAAGGCAACCTAAAAATTTCATGTTCAATTTTATTTCTATTTTCCCGTATTTCTATTTTAAATTTTTAAATTTTATTTGTTTTGTAGCTATCAATTTTATTCCATTCCTTTTAGTATTTTCACATGTCAATATTTTGAATTCTAGTTTAATTATTGGCAACCAAAAAAATTTATCTCACCCATCCACTCCAATGTTACCTACCTACTGCAAATTCCACCAACATCCATACCATTCCAATGACAACCTCAAAAATTGTTCTGCCCTGAATTTTTTTAATTTATTATTTTATTAAGCATGATTTGAATAAATTTTGTGGTCTTGCTAGATAAATTATTTTATTTGGAGTTTAATTATTATG